>JANEYF010004414.1:0-357500 GCA_029963845.1 Rhamnusium bicolor | reverse complement strand
ATCGTATTATAGAGGTATTACAACAAGCATATCTTCAATCCTGAACAATAACGGAGGAACCAATTAATAGGAAATACGCTCATGAATTGAACATTACCACAGCAAAACTTATTATTTGAAATTCAAACCACAACATCCTATTTTAAACACTCAACAATTAATTGTAAAGATTAAGGATTTCGTAGCTCCAGACAATACTATAAGATATAAAGGTATACCTTTTTATTAATTAGTTTTAACAACGTGTTTATTTATTTCATTGTTCTTAATACACATCGGTGTTTTTGGGCGATTGCCACACTTTAATAATATAACATTTTGAAATTAATTAAAAGTAAAATGTATAGAAAGTAAATTTAACTTTAGTAGAACAGTTTGTACAGTAGACATGTTTTTGAGAAGTTCAATATTATTAACAATGTCAACTCTAATTTTGACCCCCCCCTTTATTTCCTTATTTATGAAGATTTTTTAGAATTTTAAGATGTGGTCGTATCTGAAATTTTACGAATTTTTCAAAAATAATAATCAAAATTACCAAATACCAACATGTCCAGGGTGGTGAAAGAAAAGTTGGTTTTTTTTTAATGAAACGCCCGTATATTTTTTGAAGGGTTTTGTAATACTCTTTGAGCTGATTTTAAAAAATGTATAACTGTTTTAAATTTAAATCAAAATCTGCCGAGATATTCGAGCATAAACATGAGAAATATTTGATTTCACTATTTCGAGGTGGCTTTGTATTCTGACTTAATTGCTGATTTTTAACTCTCAAAACAATTGACTGAATGTTATTCTAAATATCATTTTTATATTGTTCTAAAATTACGTGCAAAATGGGATATTCTGTAGAAGAAAGATGTGCAACTGTCGAAATTTATCTTTTGTGTAATGAAAATAAAGCTGCAGCATGTAGGGAATTTGCTAGAAGATTCTCCAAACTTCGGGTCCCTGAAAAAAAACACGTTCAAGAATTTATATAGTAAATTTAGAACAAATCATGGCGGTTTAGCAGTTAAAAAAGGGAACGTGTTAAGACGGTGCTTACTGCTGATGTGGAAATGGCAATTGTATTATATTTTATAGAAAATAATAGATCTACAAAAATGGCCCAAGAACATTTTGGAATTTCTAAGGCAAATATTCATATAGTTTTAAAAAAGCACAAATATAGACCGTTAAAATTTTTGCAATGTCAGAAACTATACCTCCGAGATCTGCAAAACAGACTTAACTTTTGTCAGGAAATGTTTCGTATAGTTAATGTTGATAGGCGTTTTTGTGATAAAATACTCTTTAGTGATGAAAGTGTTTTTTCCATATTTCATCGTTTAAATGGAAAAAATTGACTTACCTGGGAGACAGATAATCCTCATTTAATATTCCCCATTTGACGACAAGGATGTAGGAGCCTCAACGTTTGGTGTGGGATAATAGAATAATTGGACCTATTCTTGTAGAAGGGAGGTTGAACGGTGAAAATTACAGGTTGTTTCAATCATGTTACGATAAACTTCGAGGGATGATTCCTCTTTCAAAAAAAACATAAATAAAAAAACAAGAATATTTCCTAAAACTGTTTCCTTCAGAAACATCTAAAGGATCATCTGACGTTTTCGACATCACTTAGGAAACACCTGCATATGATGTGCTTCAATGATGTCACCAGAGGTCATTCCTTTTGTCAAAGAAAGAAAAGAAAACAGGAATAACATTTTTCCTAAAATGCTTCCTAAGCGCTCCACTCCATGATGCTTTGAAACAGGCTTCTTAAGTAATTTCTCAGTGATGGTTGACAGTACCGATTTCAAACTTAGCAGGAGGGATTGTTTTCATAATACCGGGTGCCCTATTATATTTTTACCCTATTTAAACCTATATAACTTTTGAACTAGAGGAGATAACCTCGCCAATCTTCTTCTAATTTTGATATGCTTTTCCTAAGTATCCGCCTTTTTTTGTTTACTTCCGGTTTAACCGGAAATGATATGGTGTATTTTCGGGGATAGAGCAACTTTGTTATTTCAAATGGAACACCCTGTATATTTTTTCACAGTTGGAAAGCCCATTGTTTCTACTTTCCGAAAATTTCATATTTGTCATAAAAATTATACAGAGTGACCGTTTTATAAGCTTTTAAAGTGAATACTGCGTTTTATCGAAATGCTACAAAAAAAATAATGATTCACAAAGTAGACTATGGAAATAAAAGAAGACATCACTTGTAAACATCAAATTAGTTTATTAATAACCGGGGTACTTGAATTACTTTAAGAAAAATGTTTACTTTAAGTGAAAAAGCCAAGTGTGTAATCTTTTTTTGCTGATACTAAATCTTACAAATCAACACAATGAAGATTTAGAACTATGTTTAACAAGGAAATCCAACAAAAAATTCAATTAGAAAACGGTATAGAAACTTTTGGAATTTGGGATGTATTGACCGTAAAAAAAGAACTCCAAATAATGAAAACAGGCTTAATAATGCAATTAAAATTTTGGAAATGACACAAAACGATCCTTCCTCATCTACACGAAAAAATTCTTCCGTAACAGATATACCGAAAACTAATGTTCATACTGTTATGAAAAATGTTCTAAAATTGAATGCTTATAAAATTCAGATTCATCAAAAATTAAAGGAATCTGTTTTTCCAAAACGAGTACAATTTTGTAGAAAAATTTTTAATTTACTTAGAAGAGATAGGTATTTCCTTGATAAGTTAATCATGTCAGACGAAGCATCATCTCAATTAAATGGCAAGGTGAATAAGAATAATTGTAAATTTTGGGCATCAGAAAATCCCAAAAATTTCCATCAGTATGTCCTTTCCAAAAGTTACAATTTGGTGTACGGTATTAAAACAAAAAATGTACAGTCCTTTTTTTAACAATTCAATTCTCAATGCCCCATCTTATTTGGACATGCTAGAAAATTTCTTTTATCCGCAACTTGAACAGGATAATTTATTAAGGACACTCTCATTCCAACAAGACGGTGCTACGACTTATTATGCTATGGTATGATAACTAGAGATTGTACTGTATGCCACCTTTGGAAATCGTTGGATAGGGAAGGGAAGTCCTACAGCATGATCCACTCGATCTCCACGACTCACAGTTCCAGATTTTTTCCTATGGGGGTATGTGAAAGACAGGTGTTATAGCTCTATGCCACAAAATTTAGATTAACTTAAAGAAAACATTCAAAATGTGTTTAACAGTATTACCCCCGGAGAGTTAAGTAGAAGCAATGACAACTTTGTAAAGCGAATAAATAAATGTGTCCAAGTTGATGGGCATTATTTTGAATATCTTTTTATAACTAATGTGTATTATTTTATTTATTTCTTGTTTAATAAATATCATGTAACACATTGGTATATCGAGTTTCATATGCATATTTTCAATATTAGCAATCGAAGTAACATGCAATTGTTAATAAAATAAAAGTGCTATTGTCTTTTATTTCCATAGCCTACCTTGTGAGTCATTGTTTCTTTTATAGCATTTCGATAAAACGCAGTATTAACTTTAAAAGCTTATAAAACCATCACTGTATAATTTCCATGACAAATATGGAATTTTCGAAAGGGGGAAACAATGGGCTTTCAAACTGTGAAAAAACATATAGCGTGTTCCATTGGAAATAACAAAGTTGCCCTATCCCCGAAAATACGATATGTCATTACCAGAAGTGAGCAAAAAAAAGACGGATACTCAGGAAAAAAACTTATCAAAATTAGAAGAAGACTGGCGAAAACCGCATTTCATTATCTCAACTAGTTCAAATATAGGTTTAAAAAGGATCAAAATATAATAGGGCACCAGGTAGCTGTGTACACGAAAAGTTTCATCAAAAACTAGCTACTGCTAAGCTAAGTTTTACTTAAATCCAAATCAACAAAACAAAAAATCTGTTCGGCTGCAAATAACTTTTTATTTAAATTTTGTCACCCCAACACATTCTTACTCCGCAACTAATTAGTTTTTATGAAACTTTTTGTGTATGTAGCTACTCAGAAAACAATTTTGTCTGCCAAGATTAAAGTTGTAATTTTTTCTGCGATATCTGGTTACAACTATATATATATATATATATATATATATATATATATATATATATATATATATACGTTTTTTTATTTTTTCGAACGAGTCATGTTTTTGAGCAAAAAAATAAGGATGTTTGCCAAAAAACCATATTGAAGTCGAAAATATGCATAGAAATCAAAAAATTGCTTGCTAAGATGATTTTTGGCCGAAACGATCAATTTAACCCTTCGGGGCACTAAGAAAAAAAATCGCAGCGCTTTGCAACTTTGAGGGTATTTTAGGGACACTTCGAGGTTAAAAAGTTACCGGCGATATCCTTCGTTAATTCACTATATCCAAAGTTATACCAAATTGTCCAAATATCCTTAAATTCGCAAATTTTCAACTTTTTTTCAGCCAACATCATCGCTTCAAAAAAATTTTTTTATCAATTACCACTAATTGTGTCTTATAGAGAATATTTTGCAGTTTCCAAAACCCTACCTCCATTTTCTGTACGATCATTAGTTCCCAAGTAATCGATTGTCAAAGTTGAGATGGACTTTTTTGCTTTGATCAACGATAACTCCGCGGCAAATCATCGTACGGAGCTCTTTCAGAGATCACATTAAAGCTAATTAAATTGTCTAGAAGAACTTTATGGTCGCATGATGAAAAAAATTTTTGAAGTCCACAGACCATTTTAAAGACGAGAAAAATTTGGAAAAAATTTTTTTTGTTGATTTTCGGATAATTATGTGAAAACCGCCCACGCAAAAAAATTTTACAGTCCAGGTCTGAAAACTAGACACTTAAAGCTACAATTTCCTTTTTTTTATTTTCTGTACGACCATTTTTCGCCGAGTTATCTCTTATTGAAAATCACCCTAAAACTTGGAACTCTTTTTAATATCCTTTAATTTTTGTGACTAGTGTAGATGTCGCCGAGGTAAATGCCTGGAAGAATTTAAGTTGAAAGGGGCAAAGTATCAGGTGCTATTCTGTGGTGACAACTGTCATTTCTATACAGAAATCAGTCTGTAATTTGAATTAATGAAAAGAGAAGTGATTTTTAGGTTAGTTTGAATATTTTAAGCGTTATAATTTATTAAAACTATGGAGTCTGGTAGTGAGAATAAACGAAAATGAGGTAGTGGCAAATTACGAGAGGAAAGCAGAAAAAGAAAAGATTCAGGGAGAAAGTTAAGAAGCCAGCTAATGTTCCACCAGCATATGGAGAGGTTAGCTTTAATGGATTATTATCGTACAGGAAGGTACTGGTTTGTTTATTTGTTGTTTGTTGGTATCGTGCAAATGTTACTTTGATTGTAAAAAAGTAAGTCAGGAAAGAATAGAAATTTTGAATGAAGAATTTTATAAAAAGATACCACAGTACAGGGTACCTATCTTATGGGTCTTATACATTTCGTAACAATAAATAGACGTCGAAATGGGTTATACCAGGATTCCAAAGATAGCCGTCGTCAATATACTGTAAGTTATACTGTTTCTAATGAAAACGGAGAAATGATCAGGATATTCATGAACATATTTTCACTAACTAAAAAGAAGTGGGAAGGTTTAATTGAGGAAGAAAAACAAGGGCATACAACGTATATTGATCGAAGAACTTCTCATAGGCCGAAAAAGTTTACTGAACAGGATGCATAAATGATTAAAGCACACATTCTCTAAATGCCAAGGCAAGAAAGTCATTTTTCTAGAGAAAAAAGGTCGCTTGAATATTTAAGTCCATATCTTAATATTAGACGACTAAAGTAACTATCAGTTATTATAGATATATGTTTAAAAGGTACTTTCCAAACTTGAGATTTCATATTACCAGAACTGATACCTGTTGTGTATGTTTTTTCAAAAAAACGTCTCTTTTAAATACGGATTTTTACGTCAGTTATGTCAATTAAATTATTTTGACAACACATCATTGGTGGGGTATCATAATGGCATTCATACAATAATAAAAATAATAAAATATATAGAGTGGAATGAAAAATAATATTAACTGAAAATTTTTTGTTAATTATTTATTATTTACTAACTTTTATAAATCTTATCACAGATAAGTATAACATATATCTTTTTAAACAATTATTTTTCCGGCTATTTGCCAAAATGCTGAAACTTGGATTACAAAAAAGATAATATGCACATTATGTTCAGTACTACTGACTCAATAATGTTATTTTTAATTTCAACTATTCTGTCTAGTAAAACCAAAAACAAATAAAACACAAGGTACTCACCAGTTGACACTCACTTTAAAAAACTTTAAAATATCTACCGACACGTGTTTCTGCTTGCCTAGCGTCATCAGGGTAGCAAGCACATTTAAGAATCCAAAGTAACGAAACTTGTAAACCTTAATGTAATAAACATTAATGGCTTCGGTAGATATTTTAAAGTTTTTTAAAGTGAGTGTCAACTGGTGAGTACCTTGTGTTTTATTTGTTTTTGGTTTTACTAGACAGAATAGTTTAAATTAAAAATAACATTATTGAGTCAGTAGTACTGAACATAATGTGCATATTATCTTTTTTGTAATCCAAGTTTCAGCGTTTTGGCAAATAGCCGGGAAAATAATTGTTTAAAAAGAGATATGTTATACTTATCTGTGATAAGATTTATAAAAGTTAGTAAATAATAATTAACAAAAAAATTTTCAGTTAATATTATTTTTCATTCCACTCTATATTTTAACTTTTATCAAGAAGAGGAACTTAATTTGTTTTTAAATTATTTCATTGACCCTAAGGGGTATTTCCACTATATAATTTCAATTATTCTGTTCTCTGAAGCCATTAATGTTTATTATATTAAGGTACAAGTTTCCTTACTTTGGATTCTTAAATGTGCTGGCTACCCTGATGACGCTATGGCAAGCAGAAACACGTGTCGGTAGATATTTTAAAGTTTTTTAAAGTGAGTGTCAACTGGTGAATACCTTGTGTTTTATTTGTTTTTGGTTTTACTAGACAGAATAGTTGAAATTAAAAATAACATTATTGAGTTAGTAGTACTGAACATAATGTGCATATTATCTTTTTTTGTAATTCAAGTTTCAGCGTTTTGGCAAATAGCCGGGAAAATAATTGTTTAAAAAGATATATGTTATACTTATCTGTGATAAGATTTGTAAAAGTTAGTAAATAATAATTAACAAAAAATTTTTTAGTTAGTATTATTTTTCATTCCACTCTATATTTTAACTTTTATCAAGAAGAGGAACTTAATTTGTTTTTAAATTATAAAATATATTATGATTGATGCATCACTGGTTAGAACCATATTTACAACGGGAAAATCAGTCGATCACTTTTTTCAGCGGCAACAGTACATTGTAGTGTGGAAATCACACAATCGCAGCGTATTCAAGTTTGGATCTAACGAAACAATTAATTATACATAATTTTCAAGGTATTCGTATCCGCAAAGTCACGCCTACCACGGACTATAAATCCATAAGTTTTGTATGCCTCAGATACAATGATCTCAATATGATTTATGAACAAGAGTTTACTATCAAGAGTTACACCAAGATCACGAAAGTTATTAGGGCGCTCTAAAATCACATCTTTTAGTTTATATTCAAAAGTCAAAGTAATCGATTTTAATGTATCAGATATTACGTTGCATTTTTGAGGATTGAGGGGTAAGTTGTTTAACTGACACCAGTTCGAAATTCTATCTAAGATGTATTGCATTAGTTCACAATCGCTCATGTTTCGAACTATACCATATTTTTAAGTCGTCCGCATAAAAAAGACAATTGACATCCAACTGATCAACAATGTCATTGATGAATATGTTAAATAACAGTGGCCCAAGTACAAATGCCTGTAGAACTTCTGATGTTGCAAGGTACTCGACAGACCTGAACCCATTGAACGCTACATATTGCTTTCTATGGGATAAGTAAGATAGTAGTGAGTCAGAAAGTCCAAACATTTTAAGCTTATTAAGTAGTATCCCATGATCGAGTCTGTCGAATGCCTTGAAGAAATCTGTGTAAATAACGTCAGTTTGAGCCTGCTTATCTATTGATTCAGCAATGAACTGCGTGATACACACTAGATGGGTTGTGGTGGATCGACCTCTCATAGAACCGTGTTGGTAAGGTGAGAGTCTGGTAATAATGTTGCGGTAAATATTACTATGCAGTAAAAATTCAAGAGCTTTACAAAAATTACGTAGTATGGAAATTTTGTAATAACGAGCCTGTCACCTTTTTTATATACAGACGAATTTTGGAATATTTGCAGATTTCAGGAAAGGTACACGTTTTCAGGCACAGATTAAATAAGATTATAAGTGGTGAAGCAAGAATGCAGGCACAGTCCCTTAGGATAAAAGCAGGTACTGCATCTGGATCAGTTGTCATCTTGTGTTTAATTTGTTTCAATGCGCCAAGAACTTCATTTTCGTCAAATTCTCGAATATGGACAAACAACTGTGAACTAGACAAAAACTCTCCATTTTTCGAGGATGCAGACTTTAAAATATCTTTAGGGCTATCAAGTAATTGATCTTCATAAAACATGTTATTAGATATGCTTTTTTATTTTTTATAAAAGCCCAGAAATTATTTGGATCATGTTTAATGCTATTTTCAGCTGAATTAATGTAGTTTTTGTATGATATATCAATATCCGATTTTATTTTAGCTCTAAGATTAGGGTAGTTAGGTCATCATTATTTTTATGTAGACGCAGGAGCTTTAGTTCTGATATTTTTTATAATTTCATAAGTAAACCATGGGGATATCGTTTCTTACGATTTGAAGTAAATTTAGGTACACAAAGATCAAAAGTGCTATATAACTTATCGTAGAATTAGGTACTAGCATCCTTAAGATTAGTAAAAGTAGACAAAAAACCCCAGTTAATATTAGAAACTGACTCATATAACAGTAAAAAATTTGCTTTTCTAAAGTTGTAGTATTGGCTATAATTCATAAGAAAGTTCTGCTTTAAATTAACACTATAAAAGAAATTTCTCATGTTGGGTGATGACTGTCTTCGCCAACGAGGGGATCAAGGGATTTTTCAACAACACAGTTTTTGTTAAATAGGACTAAGTCGAGTTTTCTCTTATTGTCATTTAAAATGAAGTTATGCTGAGTCATATTAAATATGTTTAGGAAATTATTTAACAGTAATATTTGACCATTTGGTTGCGAATCATAAGAATCATATTTGAAAATATTAAAGTCGCCAAGAATGATTAAGTCGTTATTGTATAAATAATTCAGAGATTTATGTAATTTTAGGACCTCGCGAACAGACATGAGTATAGCCAGTTATAGCAGACACCTGGCGAAGTAAATTAGCATTAACACTTCAATATGAGCTCTTTCGTTTAAGACCCAGGGCTCGGTTATTTTTTGTTTTCCACAAATTCTGTTTCTGTAATTTTTTCAATTAATTTAAAAACGTATATGAGTCATACATGTTTGTTAGAAGTTCTCTCATTAAAAATTACAGCCGTCTATCTTGCATAACGATTTACCACCATCGATTAAAATTGATTCAACCCTCTCTGCTACACTATACACCATTTTGTTTCGACTTTCGCAAAAATCACAATTACATTGAAGAAAAAAATATTTTGTGTCTATCAAGACTTGTGTGACTACTTTAAATATTTTCCAATGATACTTTTCTTGGACTCATAAACTTTTCAATACCAATTAATGACATTAACCGAATAAAAGATTTAACATCTCAGCGTTTCTATAAATAATTTAAATTTTAGTAACCAGTTTCAATTTTCAGTTTTACATAATTGTTTAACTTTCAACATTGATTTTCTATTGGAATTTATTAATGAAAACTTTGTATTTATCACTTTAGTATTTCCACATACAATACGCAGTGTTAGGCGTTTTGTATTGTAAATATATGCAAATTTAAGGGAATGCAATGCATTTAGTCGAATCAAAATCTGACATATGCTACGTGCAGAATTCCCTGTTTGTCAGGAAAGCATGCTGAAACGTGACAAGTTTATATATACATGCTTTTGAGCAAGAAGTCTTTTTTAACAAGAAAATCCTCGCAGGGATTCAGTTTTACATTCACATGTCTATATTTACTTATTTACAGATATTAAAACATCAGCTGTTAGTTCAAATAGAATCTCTGTATCTGTGCACATTTTTCTTACGATTTTATCGGCACTGTTTTATTTAAAAAATGGAAAAATGGAAATATAATAACAAAAATTGCAAATTATCATTTTTTATACTTTTATAAAAAAACAGATAAGTATAACACATCTTTTCCGGCTATTTGCCATGAAGAATATGAATTTATAAAAATAATATGTATTAGGTTACTACAGTTACACTGATGACCC
This sequence comes from Rhamnusium bicolor, assembly GCA_029963845.1. Lineage (NCBI taxonomy): Eukaryota > Metazoa > Arthropoda > Insecta > Coleoptera > Cerambycidae > Rhamnusium > Rhamnusium bicolor. The sequence continues at coordinate 347,090 of JANEYF010004414.1, read as the reverse complement.
AGAAATGCTGAAACACGTGGCTCTCAATGTTTTAGAGTTTCGAAGTAATTGTTATATTGCTGAGTACTTCTTTTATTTATTTTTGTTTTACTGAGCAGATAGTTTTAATTAAAGATAACATTATTGTGATAGTTGTACTGACCATTTAAAGTTGTTAAGATTTAGGGGCATCATAGGGGCGTCAAATATATTTGTGTCGTCATTTTATATACATGCACGATAAATTACAAGACAGCTTTTATATGAAATATTCATAAAAAGATAACACAAATTTTTCAGCTGTATTTTCCCTTCTCATATATCTGTCACTCGTGACATATTTCCCATGACTACATTCTTTGTATAAAAAGTTTCTGTAAACAACAAATCTGAATAAATGCATTGTTCGATTATGGTACATTAATGTGGCCCAAATTTTGCAACTTTCAATTAATTTTATTCTCACGTCTTACATGATGAAAAAATTACTGCCACAAAATTTTGCCAAATTCGGATAACAACAATTTTTTTAATTATGGCAAAATCATATAATCAGCCATATCAGTTATACCAGAACATCCAAATTTAAATAGATGCTAAATAAATTGCTACCTGAGGGCGTGAGCATGCAAAATTTAAACCAGATGTAGAATAGTCGGTTACTTGAACATAAAAAAAAATTGGAAAAATTCTTCAACTTTGGTGTTTAATATTATGTCTATTAGAATATACTTGTCACAATCATATGCTCACGTCATAAGCATCCTCTTAAACCTGATACTAATAAACTACCTACAGTTTCTTATACTTTACACTATCTTTCTTATCTGAATGCGTCAATATAAAAGTTTTAGGTAAATAATAAATTAATCACATTTCAAATAAATTTTATCGCAAAAAATATTGAGGCAGTTACTGCACCTTGATACAAGATGACAGTGGATCAAATAATAGTATTCATACTAATGGTATTAGAAGAAAAAATATTGAGATTAAAAAATGTTGACACACGAAAAAGAAAACTTGTATTTAAGAAATAATTCCCCCCAGTTATAATACAACAACGAAAACCCTTAGATCGTAGCAGAACTTCTTTTATTATTTAGAAACTCCTCAGGGAATTGTTACAGATTATGTCCAGCTACCACAAGGGTACATTTTAACAGGGGTTTTGGTGGTTGATTCGTACCCTAGCCTGGAGCGATGCCGATAAATTGGCTCTCCCTGTACGTTCTGCGACAAAATATTTCGGCTAGCTCAGCTTTCGGGGGTAGGTACAGAATAATAAAGGGTAATGTCAGATACGATTAACATTAGTATATCGAAGTGACAATTAAACAAAAATTATTGTAAATAAATCATATAACTTAGGGTTGTGTGGAGCAACCCTCTACCCAAGCACTTGACCGGCGAGTGTGATCACACCTGCGTCTCACATAAAAAGGTAAACATTAATTGTAAAAATCTAAATATCACACACAAATAGTAACAATAATGAGTCCACTTAAATAGTGATAATAATGAGGCCACTTAAATAGTGATAATAATGTTCAAGTTCCCCAGAATCGGTGTGCAGTTTATTGTGTGGGGAATAATAACAAAATTACCGGAACATTTTCCGGTTTCAATTGTTCCACTGGTTATTAAGTTAACTACTCAGATAAATATTAATTGCACAACACTGATCAAGTTATGATGGGAAAAAACGGTTTGTACTCATCTGCTAGGGTGCTCTGTTCCGCTGAAATCCGGTTGTACCTCCGGTGTTGCGACGTGCATATACCGTGCGGGAAATGAGCAGACGGCCTCCAGTTACAAACCTGAAAAGTCGGCGTCCACAGGATAAGTTACAACAATCAAGGAGAAAAAAACTCACAACAAGGATCCCAAAGGTCGTAGCGACCAATTAGAATTCGCAGAAAAAGTTGTGAACCAGGGAGAAGACCCTATAAAGAAAATGTGAGTGTACGTAATGCATTCTATCATCCCTATCATGGAAAGAAAAGGAATAAAAGAAAATATATAAAACTTACGTGTGTCATCCAAGGTTTTCTCAAAGAACGAAGTGCCTCCAAGCCTTGCAAGGCTCCTAAATCCGACAGTTAATGACGATTGTACCCCTCCAATAACACAAAAACTAACAAAAATGGATGAGGTAATGGAGTTCTCACTTTATACCCGTATAACGGAGATCGGCCACTTGATTCACAGTGACACGATGATCTGTTCCCAGGCCCAGAATGTCTAGCCCTTTTTTTCTCTTTTTATTTTTCTATACTCACAAAAAGAGATTCGATAAGAACTTTACAACCACACACACACACATTTCATTTGAATTAAATTATTGATGCGTAGTATAGGCAACCAATCTTTTGGCATTTATTTACAGAACTTTTTAAATATATAGGAACAATTTGTATTTAGCAAACGATCAAGCTATAAATTTACGTGCTGGGTTTTTAGCACGTAACAGAATTGGAAAACACGAACATATTATTTAAAAAATATTTTAATTACATAATTCAAAATATGAACATTTTCAAAATCTGTCATTTTCATCATATTTATTTTAACATTCTAAACTGATAGATTGATTGTAATATTGGTAACCACAATAATATTTATGACATAAACCTAACCGAACTTATATAAACCCACTCTATTAGATATTTTAAAAGTCTGACATTTTATTTGCTCCGTATTACGCATTTCTAGAAAAATAATAAATTAGTTAATTGGGTATTAGTTGGCATTATTTGGAGAATATTAAAACTGTTTTATTCATTTCCAGGTGACGTCAATTTGGTTGACGAGCGCACGTCGAATACAGTATGTTGTTTTGATGTTTCTTGGAAAACTACGTTAGTGTTACTCTTCTTACCATTTGTATTACTTTAAATTATGTTTCGGTAATTTCTGTAATTGGGTTTTTTGTTACCTGTTGGAAATGTAATAAAAGGAAGAAAAGAAAGATGTATTCCTGGTGTTAATGGATATTGTGCTTGCCTATTTTTTTGGTTTGTGAAAGATTTATAAGATATCTTCTTTATTGTAAATGTAAATTTATGAAACTTATAAGATAAAACATAGGAGCGAACCTGTAAGCCGAAAAAACTGAAAATATATGAAAAGAAATACATTGAAAAATTTCTAATTAATTTATTTATTTAATCAGTACATAACAGATTATAAACCCAAGTAGTACAAAATTGATGTAAATTATTATATTAAGTAACCTTAAAAATTATATTAAAACTAAATATGATAAAAATTTTACAGTATTTTAATTGAAGGAGTTTTTTGTGTAAAAAAATAAATAAGGAAATACCAATCTAAAACTGCAAATCGTATTTACAAAATTTTTTCCAACTGCTCAAAAGTAATGTTAAAAATGTCAATATTATTAGATATATAATTTATACTTTGGCGTAAACGATGCTTCATTAAATGTTGCTCGTATGTTGTGTTATGATGTTCGATATACATTAGCTCTTGATTTCTTGTGGTGTAAGATGGTACCCGTAGAGGGAAATATTAATTCCGGTACTTTATATATTTCGTTTATGATCTTGAAAAAAAAGAAATTATCTCGTTTATAAATCTTCGTTTTTCTAGTGAATTTAAGCGAATTATATGTATTCTATTGTCGCAATTAAGCTCATTATAGTTAATATTTAATTTAGTATTCCAAACCACTAATAACTAATGATCTATACAATATTGAAATTGCATTTATATTTTTAAAATGGGCACAGTGCCTACAGATAACTCCACACCTTTTATATGACTTTTTTTATTTTCTTGTCAATATGTAGGTTAAAACTAAAATCGCTAGTAAATGTCACTCCTAAATCATCTATGGAATTAACACGAGCAAGGTCCACTCCATCTATGCCATAATTAATTAATATTGGAAACTTCTTCTAGGAAAAAGTTAACGTTTTACATTTATATGTATTTAATTTCATTTCATTATTTACACACCAGGTTAATATTTTATTTAAATCTTTTTGCAATATTTGACAATCGGAATAACTTTTTAGTTTAATAAATATTTGTAAATCATCTGCGAATAATAGTGTTTAGCATTCTAATTCTAATAATATATCATTTATAAATATTAAAAATAAGAGTGGACCTAAGTGAGAACCTTGAGGGACGCTACACGATGAGCAAAATGTAATTGAACTATAATTTTTTTTATTTTGACTATAAAAGTCCTATAACTTAAGTAACTTCTAAGCCACCATGCACCTAATGATAAATATCTAATGATATATGTGTGATATTTTTAATTTTACATGATTGTTCTGGTTTTCATTTCTAATTTTCCCACATATAACCTTATCTTTTTAGTTTGTCAAGTTGTGCAGATAGTTTTTTCAGGTCATTTGACTTGTAAGGTTTACATTGCCATTTTGTTCGTTTACATTAATCGTAACAGAATATCTATTAATACAAACTATATCTTTCTTTTCTAAACGGATCAACAATCACAAATGAAAACTAAACGTCTTTATTCTAAATTAAAAATGTACATATGTCCAATTTCTTTACTAATAGTCACATAGGTATGCTAAATTTCATCGAAAAAACTAATACCATATTTCGAATTTCATTTATTCTCAGTTTAATTGCATGCGTATGATTTTACACATTTTACTGGAAAACCGTTACAAAAAAAAGATAATACATAAATAAAAGGGACCAAAAAGTTTCAGTTTCCAATTTGCCATTGAATGTTTCTTCGGTAACTTCATTTCGGCAACTCACAAAAAATATACAGGTGGTATCAACCCCTATAACTCTAAATGCCACTTTACGACAACTAATTTCTTTCATATTACACAGGACTGTTGACACGTATATGAAATTAAAGAGTATCGGGTTTCATCAGAAATGTTCAGAGGTTCCCCAGAATTGAAGATTTAGTTTTTTCAACCCTTGACTTTGGAGGGCTGGATCTCCGCAGTGGTGCATTTTTTTAAAAAACTATTAGAAAAATCTTCCTATTTTTTGTCGTAGAATTGTGTACTTAAGGTTGTTGGTGCAGTTTAGTGACACTCTGTACATGCCATTCTGTATTTTTAATTTTAAAAAAGTTAATTATTTTGAACAGGAAACAATAGGGCCCTTTCATTAACAATTTACAAGCTTTCGCACCATTATGAATATTTAAAAATGTAAAACACGTGAAACAAAAGCTGCAAATTGAAAAGTTTGGTGTAATTATGTGTCATAATACTTAAAAGCAGAAACTTGTTTGTCTTCACTCTATTGTTTAAAATAATTTTGTGCATATTCATAACCATAACAACAATCATTATGCTCTTACCAAATAAGAAAAACAAGAAAGTGTTATATAAACTGAAATATAGGGTTTTAAACACATCCTGGAAATACCTTTTCAGAACAATACCTTGAAATTTAGAAAATTAAAATCTCAACCATTAAATTACACTGTTCCATCGTTATTAATTAACCCCGTGCTTAATCAAACAAATAACATTAGAAACGTTTCAACATATTATACGGTGTGTAAACTGGCTACTGAGGCCAACTGTTGAGATGCACGTAAAAATGTGAGTGTATTGTAGCTGGCTGGTGGGGCATAGACTAAACCCGTCGCTATGTTCGCTAGGTCTGTCTTATTCTATTGCATTGCAGCCTTCGCTTGTAGTCTTTTTCTAACTGGTCACACTTAGCTCTATACATATGGTATAATAGGTGTGTTTGATATATTGGAACTGGTGTACACTTGCATCAATCGCGCAGAAATATTTAATACGTAAATATCCTGCTCGGCAGTACTAGTGCACACCAGTTCTACGATACCAAACAGACCCATACCATGACCATGATATAAATATGCCATATGCTAATCCCGCAACCGAATTTCATTCGTTCTGGGCGTGACGTCAGGGACGATGCATAATGTCGAGCGAATTTGAGCCAAATGCTTCAGAATTCGGTATTCTTATTAAAATTGTCAGATTATCATTCCTTTAGAAGTGGTATTTACTGCTAACACAATAATTGTGTTAGCAGTAAAGTTAGTAGGTATGGCGTGCCTTGAGCCAGACAGTGACGTCATACACCTGGCGCCAGACGTCAAGTAGGGGATCTGTATTACCGACAGTTCCGCCCCGGGAAATTCAAAATGTGCTGCTGCCACCTAGTGACCAGTAGGGGGAGTTCGGGCCTACCAATTTCCAATTTAAAACGGAATATATTGTGTCCTTTAATCGTGTAACAATATTTATATTTTTCGGCAATTATTAAAGAAAGTTTTTAACGAAAAATAATCCAGAGTGTGTAGGGATCCAGCCATCGATTTTAATTATTGTTGTATTTATTTAACAATTTTAGAAATACCAAATTGTACTCTAGCTGGTTGTGGAAATTATAATGGGCTAACGAAAGTAACTGACATAAGGTATTTTTATTTTACTAAAAACCAAAACCATGCGAAACAGTGTATTGTGACTTGTCGATGGGATAATAAAGTAAAAATATGGTAAATTGTGTAAGACCCATTAATAACATAATCATTAATAACATTTTGGCATTACAGTGTGTCCTTGAATCCTTGGATACCTACCCGGAAAGGAGAAATATTGTAATTCTTTACTTTTTCCGAAAAAAGTTACTTTCTACAAAAAGTTTTGTTTGCCTTAAAAATGAGATTCGTATAGAAATATTCGATGTCTGATAGACATGATAAATTATGAAAACCTAAAAATATGCTGAGAGAATTTTCCTCATTTTTAACTTTAGAGGAAAAAACGAAATAAAAAGTTGTTTAGAATTTTTTAAAATTATTTAATAAAACAGAAGAAAAAATTAATCACACTGAAACAATAATCAATAACACTAACAACTGTCGGTTTGACAATAACTATGATATTTATATGATATTCTTTCGCTGCACGGTTCCACCTTATCGTTGATGAGGTGGACTTAGTCCCGTTGGATATTATATTATAATAAATAAATAAATAAATATTTACAGGTAGTCAAGGTTTTACTTCTGACAAACCGATTATTTGAAAAAAATATTGTTTTCATATTTGAGGTAACTTTTTAACCCTAAATAACTTTTTGTGCTCTACATGTCGGACATTAAATATTTCTATCTCTCATTCTCTAGGGATGCGAAACTTTTTGTAAAAAGTAACTTTTTCCGAAAAGTCAAAAATATTTTTCCTTTTCGGGCAGTAATCTGAGTACACACTGTATAACGTCGGTTCCTAATTCATTAACAGGAATGTTGTACCTTATATATGTTTTCAGTAAATCAGTTGATAAAACTGTGAACAACAATAATTCATTATGAAATTAAACTTTGCTTAAATAAAATGTGGCCTAAGATTGCGGGATATTAATCGAAAATAAGTTTTTCTAACTGTAAACATAAATTGGAGAAGAAAATATCTAAATAATACAAAAAAAAGTAATTTTAATAATATTACGTTATCGTCTATATACTTGTTTAATTGTTATTCATATGTTATGTTCGGTTATTGTGGGTGGGTCCTTGTGGACCCTCCACTTCAGCCATTAGCAGGCCTATTGTTGTTCACTCCTAATTATATTTCACCCAATAAGTTCAGTCTCTTAGTGAAACTGATTACGTTATTGGGTGAAAATGTGTCCAGATCCTGGCAGCAGTTGCCCTTTATGAAATATTGAGAATCGGATCCTCTCCACAGCGGGACAGGTGCATAAGACGTGGTCTGCCTTCTCATCATCCTCCAAGCATTGACGATACTGGGCGTTTCCGCTAGGCCGAGTTTATGCAGATGATAGTTTAGTCGGCAGTGCCCGGAATATTGGCCTGTTAGAGTTTTCAGGTTTACCCCGTTTAACTTTAAAACTTTATTAGTTCTTGATTTCAAAGGGTATTTTATAAACACCTTCGAACTAATCCTGGTAACTGTTGCCAATACTGGAGAATTTTCCTTTCAGCCCAGGTTGAGATAGCCATCTTAGCAGTACATGAAGATATGCCAAGTATGGGTTCTGGTCCGATGATTCGTGATCACGATCCTTCTCTGGCTAAGGAGTTGGCTATTTCGTTATCTTCCATACCAGAGTGGCCGGGTATCCAGACCAGAGTCACTTTGTTGTTTTTGCTCAAATAATTTAGAGCCTTCTGAAGTTCAATACCGTTTTAGAGTTACAGCGGTAGGAGCCAAGAGCTTTTATAGCTGCTTGGCTATCTGAATAAATTTCAATTGATCTGCGTGTAAGATGCATATATTCCACCCTTGCACGTACAGTTCAATAGCATGACTTTGGCCTGAAAAATAGTTGCATTTGTACCTAGGCTTGAGGATATTCTCACTCTTGGTTTGTAGCTATATACTCCGGCTCTTATTCCCTCAGGAGTTTTGAAGCCGTCTGTAAACCAGCAACTATCTGCCCTCAATAGGCCCGTTTTATTCCAATCCCACTTATCTCTTTCCGGAAAAAGGATGTTGAAGGTCAGCTCGTAGTTGGTCATGGTAGGCATAGTATCTGAGGGCATTCCCAGGATGCTGTGACTCTCTATATCATCCAGCAACCTGTTTTGCTCCATGACACTAGTCTGCGGTATATTAATGGCCCCTGTTGTAGTCTATATGTTGCCCACCTGACCTCTCTCCCCAAATATATATGAAGAGGGGGTAAGTCCAGGAGGATTTCCATTGCAGCTGATGGTGTGGTCCTAATTCCCCCATTACTGTCAAGCATGCTAATCTCTGTAATCCAGAGAGTTTGACTTTGGCCGTCTGTTGTGTACCTTGCGGCCATCAAACGATGGCTTCGTATATTATCATTGGTCTGATGACCGTAACACAGATCCAGTAAATTAGGGACCCATGCCCCAGGATTTACCACACATACAGCGATATGTCAATAAGGACAGTTTTGCTTTGTGAATTACCTTTTCCAGATGGGAGTTCTAATTAAGTGATTTATCTAGAGTGATTCCTAGATATTTCACCTCCTCCGTAAATGGAATAGTTTCGCCCATTAAGGAGGGCGGTCTTAAGTCCTCTAGCTTCCTTTTCTGGGTGAATTGTACTCTTACTGTTTTTTTGCGGGTTCACAGACATCTGTTCCTCACCAGTTACCCACTGCATCCAGTGTCTCTTGAGGGGTATTAGATATTACTCCTTCAGAATTTCCTCTGACTAGTATAACTAGATCATCTGCATATGCTAGAACCTCAACCTCCCACAGTGTGAGAAGAGCCAGTAAGTCGTCCACAAGAAGTTACCACAAAAGCGGGGAACCCCACCCTGCGGGCATCCTCTTGTGGCTCTTAAGCTGACTGTTTCTGCCTGTAGAGACGTCGTTATAGCATAGCACGAATCCAGTCTCCTATAGTCGGCTCAATTTCTCTGACGGCTTCTGTTGCATATGAATCGGGTAGTGCGTTGTTAAATGCTCCCTTAATGTCGAGAAAAACTCCCACCACAATTTCCTTCATTTGAAGGTGGTATTATTGACTAGGTTGTTGAGTGATAGTTCTGTTGATTTTCCTGTCCGATAGGCATACTGATGGGTATTGAGGGGGTGATGGTTCAGGATGTTCCCCCTGATATATATATATATATATATATATATATATATATATATATATATATATATATATATATATATATATATATATATATATATATATATATATATATATATAAGATATTCAGTACCTTCTTCAGGCCTTTCAATAGGCTAACTGATCTAAGCGATTTAGGGCTTGGTTCTTTCCTACCCATTTTTGTATATATACTACCTTAACTGACGACCAACTGGATGGTATATCCATACCAGGAATGGGAGCAATATTTCTAGTCCGTTTTGTAGAAGAGCTGGAAAAACTCCGTCTTCTCCGGGTGATTTGAATGGTTGAAAGGATTTGATGGCACACTCAATTGCCGGTAATGTGATCACCCTTTTAGCTGTCAGCCAGTCATTTTTATTAGGTCGTTATAATCGTCCTTCTGACGGTGACAGCTGTTGGTCATCCAGATTCAAGCACCATGGGAAGTGGTTCTGTGCTAAGAGCTGTAGGGTTTCCTTTCCAGAGTCCGTATATGAGCCATCCGGTCGACTTAACGATCCAAATTCCCACGTCGGCTCTCTGGAAAGAATCTTGTGGATTCTAGTACTGTGAGGTAGATCAGTTATACTCTCACAGAATTTCCTCCAAGATCCTCTTTTTGCTTTCCTTATTTCCTTGTTATATTCCGTTAGAGCGGATCTATATTGGTCCCAGTCGCCCGAAGCTTTAACTCGATTAAAGAGGCGTTGAACTTCTCATTTTATCAAAATTCTTGTTTCACCAAGTCGCGCCTCTATTGTCCTTTTTTGTCGTCAATGGACAGTTTTCGTAATAAGCTGAAACCATTGCGTTTCGGATCTGTTCCGCCGCAATTTCAGTTTCATCACGATTCCTGATTATGGTGAGAGTGGATTAAAGGTGAGATTGGAGGGAGTGCTTGTACCCTTTCCAGTCTGTGCACTTCGGATCTCGATATGTCACCACAGGTCTTGGACTAGCTTCTATATTGAATAGAATATGTTTGTGATCTGAACACGAGGGTTCAGAAGATACCTTCCAATCGGTTATCTTGTCGCTTAGGTAGTTGGAGTTGATTGTGATATCTAATTCTTTGTTCCTATTTCTAGTGACAAAGGTTGGTTCGGAACCAATGTTATTCACAATTAGTCCTTCACTAAATACATATTCAAAAAGTGACTCACCTCTTTAGTTAACGTCCGTACTACTCCACGAAGTATGGTGGGCATTTGCATCACATACAATAACCAGGTGGATATTGTTCCTTTTGCTGTAGGCGATCTCCCTCTTGCTTCCTCCATCCAAGGTCGATACCTGGACGACTATAATGTCCTGGGTGCAGTAATCTGTAAGTATAAAATAGTTAATGTTGTTTCTGATCAAGATACAGGCTCTGGGTCTTTCATCAGGGCCGACTTCTATTACCTTGCCAGAAATATTCCCCAAGCCGCTTAGCCGGCCTGTGTCACTTGTCCAGGGTTCTTGGAGAAGAGCAATGTCAATTTGCTCTTTCTTTAATCTTCTGCCGAGGATGTATGTGGCAGCCCTGGCTTTTTGTAGATCTGCCTGCAAACATTTGATGTAAGATGTTCCCAATTCTACAGCCCTTGGAGGTGGGGACTTTAACAGCTCCCGCTCCTGGTCCGATGATATTGGGTCATTTGAAGGAGTAGGATTGATCCCAATCTCCATCAGTTTTCCAGAGTCCTGGTTGTCAGTGGCAGTAGTACCTTTTACAGCCTAGCCTCCCACTGTGTGTACTGAGCAGTCGCTGGCTAACGGTCGGGTAGAGCTCGCTCTCTCACTCCCTTCTCCGATCGGAACTAGGGTATCTCTCTCTTGCTCTGTAAACTTTGCTTTACTTTTCTGCATTGCAAATTTCTGGCTAGTGTTCTGTGCCCGCACCACTGAGCACCAAGTAACTTTTTTTTTTTTGAAGAGGTCATTTCCCTCTGTGCAAGCCACGGGTGTTGCTTTATTTCACACCTACCCGTCGGCACCGAGGTGCCGCTGACGGCATTCCCCTATCCGCCATCTGGGGACGCACCCGGTAGAGGTTGTAGATATCCCCTTAGGGTGTTATTCATGTATCTACATACTATAATGTAGAAAGTGCTTTACAATATATTTTAATATTCGTACTAAATATTTAAAATAAAAAGTTGTTGATTGAATTGCCTATATCATCATTAATAAGAGTAGAACGTTTTAAAGTGATTGTGAAAATTCGTTCTTGTATCGCTACTTACGTCACGCCAAAAAAGGACAACAAAAAAACAAAAAAATCCATGTAATTCAGATTAGGATCGGATTGAAATTGTTTATTTCGATTACCTCTCTAACCGGTATATTGGTGAATAGATTAGATACGTCCAATGATATTAACATATCCTCATTATTTATATTTATAGTATTGATTTTATTAATTAGTTCAATACTATTTTTAACGATATAGGAGAAGTGTCCTGAATATAAATCTTTTAAAACTTTATTTAACCACTTGGACAACTTGAATGTGGGTGAGTTGTTATAAGCCACTACTGGTCTAATAGGGATGTCTGAAAATATATTAGATTTATGAATTTTTAAGAGGCCATATAATCTCGGAATCATTGTGTAGTCCGGGTTTAAGTCTTTTAACATTTTTTTATCGAAAAAACTATTGTAATTATTCAAGGAAATTTTGACTTTATTAATGAATGATGAAATGTTGATGTTAGATTTTATAAAATTATTATCTGTAATAAATTGTTGTACTTTATTGTTATAATCAGCCCTATTCATAACAATGAGACAATTACCTTTATCTGCTTTAGTGGCCACCAGATCGTTATCTCTAATTTTTGTTTTTATACTACGTACTATTGTATTGTAATTATTATTATTATAAGAATTAAGGTTTCTGTTATTGTTTTCCTTTTTCTTTTCATTTTTTAGGATATTTTTAACTTCATTTCTAATGTTTTCTCTCTGTGATATATCTAAGAATTGTATATTAGTTTCTGTTTCCACTGCTAAAAGTTCTAGATTTTTTTTGTTTATGTTTGTAATTATTTATTAACGGATTAAATTTAAAGCCTTTATTTAGTAATAATGATTCTGTGTCAGTAAAATTTGTGTTGGAATAGTTTATAAAAGAATTGTGAAATTTGTGTGTATTTAAGTTATTAGAATTAATGTTATTTTGATCATTGAAGAGAGAATTTTTTTGATTTTTTATGATTGTTAATCTAATTTATTGTTAAGTTTTTTTATTTGTCGGTATTCCAACGCATCTTTAGCTTTACGAGTTTCAGTTAAGAAGTGACTGATAGTATGAAAACTCCAAATCTCACCCATTCGGTCATACATAGTTTTCAATTTAACATCAATGTGGTAAATTTTGATATATCCAAGTCTAATTTCATCTTTGAGGAGAGATCTTCTTAAATTACGAAGTCCTCTGGAACTTGTGTTGGATAAATTGCTTCTGTTGATTTTTATGTATATATATTTAGGTTGTGAATCACGTTGTAGACATTTTTCGTTGAAATAGATACTGCATGAAATGTACATTTTCTTAATTTTAAGTTCCCTGTAATTATGGATACAGTATGTTAGACTAGCATTTTGTAACATAGGTAGGTTAATCCCATATGAGTAATTATTCATGATAAAGCAAACAGAAAAATTCTCATAAAAAATAAAAAAAGTTTTATTAACATTTGAAATTAAATTATTGTTGTTACAATAGTCATCAAATTCCTTCATAACAGCAATAGTTTTATCAAGGAGTTCTGCAGCATTCGATGCAGATATACCAAATGAATTATCATCAGCGAACATAGTAATGTTCCCCCCGGACATCAATGATGGTAATTCATTTACAAATAGTAAAAAAAATCAATGGCCCTAACACCGAACCCTGCGGAACGCCAAGACTCACTTCATAATCATTTGAAATTATGTCATGAATTTTAACATGGAGCAATCTATCAATTAAATATGACATGATCCATTCAAGAAAGATTCCTGGAATGCCCAACTTAAACAATTTTTCTTTAACAAACGCCAGATTGAGAGAATCAAACGCTCTTGATAAGTCAAAGAATAATCCTATAACGAGCTTTCCATTGTCCATTTCCTCTTACATAAATTGCAAAAATTGTATTATAGCTGTGTTCGTAGAACGATTTTTCCTGAAACCGTGCTGATGATAGGTTAGTAGATTAAAAGAATTTAAAAATGCCATTATTCGATTAAATGGTATTTTTTCCATTATTTTTTAAATAATAATAGTGATATAGGCCCATAGTTTTCAGATTGCAAGGGATTATTTTCTTTTAATATGGGGATTATGGTTGTTATTTTTAATATAGATGGAAAAACATTCGCCTGGGAGGATACATTAATCAACATAGTCACTGGCTCTATAATGAATTCACTTGCATACTTGACAAACTTCGTTGACAAGCCATCAGGGCCAAAAAATTGATTATTTTTTAATTCCGGTTAAATGACAACGTGTCCAAGGTGGTCACGGACACGGTCAACTTGTCCAAGTTATCCAAAATTTTAAATGTTCTGCTATGTCCATTGAAATTTTTATCATGACACTTAACAATTAATGTGTAACTGTCAATCACCTGTTTTTGGACAAATAAATTGAAATAAGTCCTCAGTAATAAGAGAGATTAGTAGACTTTTCTATTTTTTGTTGTTTAAAAAATGCCAAAAGTCGGCAAAGATTGGCATTTGGGATTTATTAAAAAAAAAAACAATTGGTGGTGAAAAATATACACAATGCCAGGTTCTGTGGAATGACGTATCAAAGACATGCTGATGGGAGGTGGAATTTAGGTTATGTTATATCTTAGTATTGGAGCATGACACCCAAGCGATACTTTAAGGCCTAAAAAAATATGTATATTTTTTTATGAAATTTGAAATGTCTATATATTCCCGGTTCTGTAAAAAAAAGTTTTGGAAATATTTTACAAATTGTTTAAAAAATAACCTAGTGCGGCACAAGATTTTTTAAACTTTTTTCGCAAATGTCAATAGCAAATTTTTTTCTGTACTTCATTTAGTGTTGATAGTTATGCCTTAAAGTAACGTTTGGGTCCCATTGTCCAATATTAAGATATGACATAACCTAAATTTCACCAGCCGCCGCTGCATGCTAGTTGTCTGACAAAATGCACAGTAAAAAATTGTCAAAAATTTCCCAAACATGTGAAACAATTATTCATTTCCAAAGAGAGCGCAACTTCAAAAAGTGTTACATTGGATAAATTCGTAACAAAAATAGCGCGCAACGAGAACATGAAGACATATTTAGGTGAGCTCAGTTTAGACGATGGGCGTGAAAAAATAAAATGTCAAAAAATCCTAATTTGCATAGTTTCCGTCAACATAGGCCTCATTTATACAAGTATTCAGACCATTTTGATGAGAAAATTATGATATATCCAATGGCACTTTTATTTTTCATTTTTAAAAATGACCGGTTTCGTGACTCATTGGTTACGATGATCCGGTCAGTCACGGAAACATTGTCACCAATCAACTACCCATCACTGGTAATATACTTTCACTCTTCTGATCGTTAGTTAAAAATACAGGTGTGTGTTTGTGTTAACAATCACCAATAATTTCAGCCCTATCTGTGTTAACTTTGGACATTACCCAACTTGCCAAAATAACCACAAGGTAAGATATTGCGGCATAAATGCATGAACATGTTTACGTGATGACATATCACCTAGTATCAACCTGGAATTGATATCACTTATCGCTACCTCCCCAATCGATGTAATTTTGCTGGCAAAATTTACTGTTTGTTAAGAGAGTTTGGTGCCTATTAATTTCACGAGTAACATTAACAGAAAAATCACGAGCCGTTAGGCCAGTTATTTTTTAACAATATCACGAATGAAATTTCCTAAGTAACAGCTCGAGTAAAACAATCAGATGACTTAACTGGGAAAATTTGTATCACAAGTGATATTCGTCATCATAACTATTTCGCCAATGAATGAAATAAAACAATATGTAAGTACAGTTCATTTCAAACTTAGTGGCAATATAAAAAACGTCAGCTTCTTTGACGCCGGTAAATGGATCAAAGAAGCCGACGTTTTTTATGTTATAAATATGTTCTAAATTTTAATTCAAATATTTTTTTGCAAGGGTTGTTATAGCAGAAGGTGGATGGGAGTGTTTAGTAATGTTTACTTTTCTGATGCCCAAACCTACTATTCTTCTTAGATTTTTGTCCACTTAACAAGGTAGTTTATTCTTAGGGGCATGTTTTTAAACTATGCTTTCTTTTTTCAGTTTAGACTCAAAGTAAGTTATGGTAGATCCCCCTTTTCCAATAGATACACTGTATTAACACTGATATTAGAATTCTGAATCAACCAGGCTATGCGATAGTGTGCGATAGCGGCATACTGTCACCCTATACATTACTCCTTTCTTGGGCACTGTCCATGTACCCACCGGACGCACATCAACCGGTATATGGAACACCTTCAAGCAAATATATGAGTACACTTATTGTAAATCAACTATAGAATAAACATTATTTACCTTACTCTGCAGTTCATCTAGATTTTCCTCTTCCCAAACAGAGCCATCGCATGAATTTTTCATAGTTTCGGACAGAATTGGTTACAGCTAGGCTCCATCACGTGTATGGAAGAAAAAATGGGTGTGTGCAGGAGAACACAGGCTGGCCATCGAGTGAGCAAGATTAAAGTCGCTGTGTGTAAAATGCTGATGATCTGAGATGGTGTTCTTAAATTGTTAACTTTGTGAGTTAGTAAAGAGCACAAAAGGTGATGCTGAATTATGAAAATGGCTAATATAGATAAAAGAGATACATAAATTGTGCAAATTTAACTTCGAACCTCTAGGTATCTAGGCACTATCCATTAACTTGTCAGACTTTGAGTGCCTCGCGAATAAACAATGAATTTTTATAAGATTTTCAACTCCGCCCCGTGCCTATAATCTGAATCCCTTTGACATACTTTACATGCATTTGTGGTTAAATATCAATCATTGACTGTTTGAATAACCACCTATCTTCCATCTTTTAAAGTTAGCCAGTTGCTTATTAGTATTATTGTATATTTTAAACCTAAATGGATGGTGGCGCCCAATAACAACTAATAAAGTTGGTTTGATATTTTTGTATGATTTGAATTGGCGATTGCCGTATATGTCTTTGTTTTTTGATTCATTTAGTCTTAAATTTTATTTGATTTATCTGATTAACTACTCTGCTTCCCCGCCTAGAGAAGAGAGTCATTAATATTACTTATTTTGAATAAATGTATTTTGCTATTAGATTTCTTTTCATTCAATAATATTTGATTTAACTATTTTTAATGAAAGGATGAACCCCGTTATACTTATATCAGTCGTAGGACAAACGAAGTGTTGCAATCTTTAAAATGTTTTTCCTGCACCATTTTTGCGGTTGTATTCGACACGAATTTTACACAGCTCTTCTTATAATCCTCACTATTATTTCCTCCAAAATTGTGTCGATTAAATTTTTTCTCCCAGAGAATTGAAAAAATCCTCGCATCATCGGTGGGTATCACATTGTGAGAAAAGATTAATATAATCCTCAATTTTTGTATCTTGTATTAGGCAACTTCAAGTGTACTGCGTCGTATTTATATTTGACTATAAGAAAAAAAGGATTTTTAAAACAAATAATCCCTTGCAAAAAAAATGTTAAAGCCAGGGTGAAGGCACATATATTTAAATTAAAATTATTATCTCTGTTATGTGTATTTTATTTGTTTAAGAATCTGTTACGCAACTAAGTTATTTCTAAATAGGTCGCAACATAACTTAACTCGCAATATTTTTATCCCATGTCTTTACCAAGTACGTAATTTATTTCACTTTCAGCGAATGCAACATTTTTCTAAGTCTTATGAAACATATATTATGTCGTAAGTGACATATTATCTAATTTTGCCCTCCTTGACGTGTGCCGTATTGTCTTTTATTCACAAGAACAAACTATTATGACATAAGAGACATTGTGTCTAATTTATCTTACCTTGGCGCGTGCCATATTCTCTCTGGATCCTGAAGGCAACTATAACGGTCATAAGTGACATATCTAATTTTCCGTATTTTCCCTGATTTTACTCGTCTCAAAACGACAAAGTTTAGTTTAATCATGATCTAAATGATTATTATTATTATTATTTTAATTTTAAAGTGCCTTCATTCCAATTACTATGTAGGTTTATAATTTTTAACAAATTTAACCCGTACTAAACATATTTTAAAGGGTTGAGCAAGAGCAACTATTAATCACTGTAAGATTTCCAGTAGACATTTTTTGAAAAAATGTTACAAGAGATACAATGATATTATACAGTGCGTTTGAAAATTCGGTAAAATTGTTACAATTTTTTTTTTGAAAAATCGCACGAACATCAAGAGATTTTATTTAGGAAGTAGAAGTTACAGAAAAGCAACAACAGTTTGACAGTAATCAAATACTTGTAAATATGGAGCATTATAATTCTCTTAAATGCTTCAGAAAATGTCTCGACAACGTTACAGGAACTTAAAATAGAACATTTTCAGTCATCATTATTTTGAGGTGATTCTTTCGTAATGCTGTGCAGTTGGTATTACTACTAATTCTCACTTTAAAGTTGAAAATACTTTAAAGTAATACAGAATAGTATCCGCGACGTTGCGCGTACTGCAGCAGTTATAACTATGCAGTACCTGATTTTGGTAGAATTTACATAATTGTTATTACACGGACATACCACAAGGTGAATTTTACACCAAAGCCGCAAATTTAATGACAGTTATGTAATGCCTACTATATTAAAGTTCCAATGCCAGTTCCTGTCACTTTGGTGCTAGTTGGATTTGGCGAACAAATATAATCATCGTGCGGAAAGTACTTTCCGTGCGCTAAAGAAAAATCATGGAAAACTTAAATTTCAACAACATTTATTGAAAATATACGAAATATTATCGATATTAAAGTTAAATCATGATGTGGAATTGTTAATATTAATACCTAGCAGCGAAAAATTTAACAAATTATGATTTATTGTAACTGTAGTGAAATTTGTCAGTAGCTGATTTTGAGAATTATTGAAGTTTCGAATGAAGTAGTAATAGAAGAGGTAGACTTGTTAATAATTTTTTGGGTATTTTTACTTTATTTTGGACCAATCATCTATGCACTCTTTTATAACTGAGGGAGATTTCCATCCTATATGTATTTGCAAACAAAATGTCTTCTCTGGCATTAGCAATTGCAGACATTTTCCGGAAGTAATAGCCAGTACATGCAGAAGGGTTGGGTAATCCCAATAATTAGTCAATTTTTGCCAGATATTTCTAAATGTGTTCAAATCCACCTTTCTATAATTAAAAATCTGATGTGGCCATCACATAACTTTCTTATACCAGTATACATCATCCTGATCTAAAAAATCATTCTATTTAATTTTTCACTTACCTCAATTAAATTTTAATACCGTATCTTGAAATGTTTCATTAAAATTATTAAATAATTAATTATCATCGTCATTCAATACTGTCAATAATAATTCATGTCATATATTTAAGTAGTTTCTTCTTATTGACATTGACATTTTTGTAACTAAGTTAGACCTATTAAATGTCGAACTGTTAAATGTATCCTAACCCCATTTTATGAGACCAAATGTATAAAATATTTTAGTTTACATCAGCTTTATTTAAGTACTTGGAAAATATATTTTATTGATATTGTAGACATGATTTATAATCTTCCATCAAGACTATATTTTTTTTTTGTAAAGGCAAATACAAAAAAGTTTGGATCTCGTGGACCTCCTTTCAGCTGGCCAATTTTGCTCATCACCGAATTTATCATTGTCTTTGGTCTTTAGAACATGTGTACCAAATTTGAAAGCCTTATCTCAAAAACTGTGGCTGCTATCGCAATACTACAGACATGCCGACAAATTTTCTTCCATAAAGATGTTTTTCATTATAATTAGTCGAGATTTGTCCAGAAATGCAATAAAAATTTTCATTTTTTTTTCCTAAAATTGTACCCAAAATTTTTCTTCTTTCATTCATTCATTCATCAATCACCAGTCTCTTCTGGTGATACCACATTCATCAAATTTAATGTGTCACCTAAAATTTTTTTGAAAATTTTAACTGCCAAATTTGGGAAGTCTTCCATTAGTATTTTATGAGTTACCGCGGATACACACACGCGCACGCACGCACGCACGCACGCATCCACACACACCCACACACACGCGCGCGCACGCACATGCACTCACGTACGCACGCACCCACACAACGACACATCCACACACCCGCCCACCCACACACCTATACATCCACACTTTATGCTAGCGGTTTTCCGTATTTCATTTTAAATAGTTATTTGTCAGTGATTTGGTACCCTAGAGTAAATTTGAAATTTTAATCTATTATTTCTGTTCGTAATTTTCACTTGCCTCTCTGTTCACGAGAGTTTTGTTTTCTTTGTATTTAAGTTTTGTCATTTAAAAGTAGGCACACACACACACACACACATTGATCACACACTGGCAATTTGCATTTTTCTGAGGACTGACTGTTTTGAACCAGGTTGAAGCTAACGATTTAAGAACCCTTGCGGTAGCAATTACGCCAGGATTCAGAGTGTTACTCAGTTAATATGTTGAACTCAGATGCTAGAAAAAGCCTTATAATTCTTCCCAGAATGGTTAACCTCACAGGCAATCATCAAATCAGAGGAATAATAAATAATCTTGCATTTCTTTGAAGTCTAACTATTTCGCCCCGGCTGATGATTATGATTTGAGACCACTTGCGGTAGTTATCATGCTAGAACTAACAGCGTGTCACTCAGACTTTGTGTCGAATTAAGTACGGTTATAAATTACACTCTAAAAAGGTACAGCCACTCACGTTCTGTACCAGCGCCTATAGGGCACTAAAAAAATTTTAAACAATTTTGATTTAGAGTCAATTTGACTTATAGTTTTACCCACTAGTAGTTTTTTCCGCTTATACGCGTTTGTTTTAACTTGCACAAAGGTACAATCTCATTTTAGAAAACACGCTTATTTGTACTTGGGTGTGTGGCGGTAGGCTTTCGAAACAAAAATAAGTATTTATTTATGTAGTAGTTAGTACCGTTTATTTAATTGAAATTGTAGAATTTACAGATTTAAGTAAATAAAAACATTTTGTAAAATTGTTAGTGCCTTGTTCTTATTACTGGTTTAGTTTTTATAGACTCCTGGATATTTTTGGTCTTCACTGCAGTTATTCGTGACCCTATTGTCCGCTAATAATGAAAAGTGCTGTTGCAGCACTTGAAAGAGGAACTGGTGCCCGAGAAAACAGTAACCCGCTAAATACCGTCGTCTTTTAGGGTGTCACAAGTGACGCTTTCTCCACATAGGGGAAAACACAGCACAGTAGTCTTTATAGTCCTTTTATAATAATAATAATAATAATAAGTAATTTATTTCCTACAGGTTAAAGCACCCAATTACAGGAAAAGCTTAAAACTAAGTATACTGTGATATAAAATGCACAAATTTGCAATACACATAGTCATTAACATTACATTAAGAGTTTACAAGAAAACTCATACATAAAAGTAAAATATATTATAGTGTTATGAAATAATCTAATTTAATAAGCACAGTTTTCTTCATATATATGAATTATTTTAGCTAAACTATCATAGTTGACATCACATAAAGATGAAATTGCGTTAAAAGTTTTACACATATTAAAGATTGGTGACTTTATCATAAGGTTTGTACGAGGAGCATCACAGTAAAAGAGGTTGTTTTGACGGGATTCTAATCTGGTGACTGATAGGTTTAGTTTACTTAAAAGAAATGAACAATCAACATTGTGACTAATTAATTTATAAAGAAAGGATAAAACGACAACATCTCTTCTGAATCTGAGAGATTTAAGGTCAAACATATTAAGCAGTATATTGTTGTCTGTACCTCGGGGAGGATAAGATCCATTACATTTGAAAAACATAAATTACAGACATTTGCGTTGAACTGATTCAATGCGGGACAATGAGTTTTGATATATGGGAAACCAAATAATACAGCCATACTCCAATTTACTTCTTATAAATGATATGTATAACAGTTTCAGGGTGTCAATATTCACAAAACCGCCCCAATTTCTTACTAAAAAACCTAAGGCTCTAGATGCCGATTTGACCAAAAAATAATTCCCAGATCCTTATAATTCACACAACGATCTAAAATGTTATTATCTATTTTATATTGAAAGGTAACTGTAGTGTCCTTCCTTGTATATGACATAAGCTTACATTTGCCAATATTTAACTTTAGAGAATTGGCCGAGCACCAGCTAGAAATTTTATTAACTTCATTTTGCAGTAAGATACAATCCTCTATAGAACTTATCTCTAGGAAAATTTTGAGATCATCAGCAAATAGTAGGTGGTGAGAATTAATATTAGCTGTTAGGTCGTTAATAAAAATAAGAAATAAAAGGGGTCCTAAATTTGATCCTTGCGGAACTCCCGATACCGCTGTATATGATTGAGAACGATAGCCTCCATATTCAACAAATTGATGTCTCCCAATCAAATAGGACTCAAATAAACAAATTAAAGAGTCAGAGAAACCAATTCCTCTCAGCTTTGATAGTAATAAAAATGATCTATTTGATCAAATGCCTTTTGTATGTCTGTGTATATAACATCAACTTGACCTTGTGAATCTAAGGATTCTGATATATACTGAGATATCGAGGCTAGATTGGTAATTGTAGATCTCTTCTCCATGAAACCATGAGTAGGCGATATTGTATTTTTAACAGACCCGTAAATGTAGTCATACAGAATAATCTCTAATAATTTGCCAAAGTTACATAATATTGCTATTGGTCTATAATTATTTAAATAAGAAGAGTCACCGGATTTGAGTATGGGACATATTTTTGCAATTTTCCATATATCTGGATATTTACACGTAGTTAACGAGAGATTAAATAACAAAAGCAAGGGTTGAACAAACGCTGTAGCATAATCTTTGATTAAAAAACTAGGAACTTTATCAACGCCGGCTGTCATTTCGTTTTTTAGTTTTTTTATGCCTTTAAGTATATCGTCCTCCGTTATATATTGCAAATTAATAAGATTGTTGTTTAGCAATATATTCTCTTTATTATTGTTGGGGTTTGAATTGATATAAACGTCCGAAAAATAGTTTGAAAAACCGTCAACGATGGATTGAGGAGTTTCGTAAGCTTTTTCATTGTAGTGGAGAATTCCACTTATTAGTAGTATAGAAAAGTATTCAGGAAAAGAGATATTTTTATTTAATTAAAATTCTATGCAAACTGCTTTCAATAATTAATTTATTGTTTAAAATTAAACTTATGTAAAAGTATAATTATACTTTTCGTTATTTAATTTTGGCCTCTTATTTTTCTTAGTATTTTAAATTAATAGAAAAATAGAGGGTAGCAATAAAATAATTTAAGTGGTAAATAAAACAACCGCATTAAAAAATATCTTTAAATGTAAACCACGAAATTTTTATACATATTAAAAAATATATAAAAGTACCAAAATTTATAAAAGTTTTTATCACCTTTTTTTGTTGAAAATAACGAGCAATCAATTCCATTATGGGAAGAAAGAGTTTGTTACAAGTTCCTCTGAGTTTGGCCTACTTTAGAGCTAATTTTTTATAATAGATTCTTAACATTAAATTGTATTTGTCCTTCAGGTCAACGATTAATTATAGTAGAAGCTGAATTTCTGTTAGAATTGCTAGCTAGTAATAAATTTTAAACTAATTTAAACTTTATATTTATGTCAAAGGCCGTTCAAAAAAGAATGCTTATTAAAATATAATTAAAGTTGTGATCCCCTACAAAGTTTTAATTTATGTTAGGTATATTTTTTCATTTTTTAAATTGGTATTCTAAAAGACCGAAATTAACAGAATAAAAGTAACTTAGTTAATGACTAATTAAAATGTATCTGATTCTACATTGATATTTTAGAGCAGTCCCGTTTGTCGACCACTCAGGATCGTACTTAAGAATAAAACACACCACATACAATCCCCTTTATCCCTAAACTAACGTTGTGCGGGAGGGGGTAAACATTTAGGGACAACGGGCACACACCCAATATTCGTGTATACTGGAAGTAAACTCTCTCACAGTTAATTCCACTGTCACGAGTGGGAATAGAACTCGGAACTTTTTGACGAGAGCCCAACTACGCCTACGTTGCCTCTCGACCAACAGTTAAGCAGTTAAAACGTGGATTTATAAGAGTAAAATAAATCGAGAGTTACAGATTCTCTTTTATGACGTACTGACTTGTGCATTTAATTTGGTGGTGAACTATTTGAACATCTTCAATCAATTTAAAGTTACTCTTTAATTGTGTAATTGCTTATCTTAAATAAAATAATAATGTGCCAAATTATTAACTTTAATTTGACCCTGAAAAACCCATATTGTTTCAGTAATTTTAATAATAACTCGATAACGAGGCGAAATTAAACATTTTTTATAATTTCGACTTATTTTACCCTTATAGACTCATATTTTTCCGGATGGGGCGTGACTTATGTTACTCCCTGTATAAATTCTTCTTTTAATACATTAGGAAATATTTGATTCCATTTAATTTTTGTTTTTTTCTAATCTAAATAGACGCATTTGAACTTGTATCACATTAAGTTATATTTTTTGCCATATTTCAGCTACGAAGACGTGTTTCGAAGCTACTGCCCCTCATCGGTGTAGCGTAGCTCATAAATTGGGCCTAGGATGGGATAGATTGGGAACAAAACTAACATACAGCTGGAAAGGACAGTACAGAGTACTCAATTGGTGCCTGATGTTCCCGTCTGTCACATTTGAGGCCCCGTAGAGCACAGTTGACATATAGAGCTCAATGTGCACTGCTTTTTTTCCATCTCTTAAATACAAACAAAATATAGTGGGATTCATAAACAAAATAAAGAAGGGTTATTGCCATATCCCCAAAAAACAACTATGCAGATACTGACACGCGTTTCGGAGTTATTGCTCCTTATCGGCGTAGCGTAGCTAAGGAATTGGATCTAGGATGGGATAGATCAGAAACGAAACTAACACAAGGCTGGAAAGACAACGAATAGTGGTCAATTGTCAAATGTCCCATGTGCCACATTTGTGGCGACGATGGGCACAGTCGACACATAAATCTTACTGTGCGCAGCTCGTTTCCACATGGCAAATACAAATAAAATGTTCCTGATCTATCCCATCCTAAATTCAATTCGTCTACTACGATACGCCGATGAGAAACAGTCACTCCGAAACACGTGTCCGTAGCTGCATAATTGTTTTTTGTGGATATGGCAATAAACCTTCTTTATTTTGTTTTTGAACCCCACTAGCTTTATCTTAATTTAAAACTTATAATTTTATATAAGCCTCAGCAGAATTATTTGATTAAAAGTTTCCTGAAATGAAAATTTTTGTATGTGCTATTTGGTATTGTCTGTTGAAATACATACAGGCAGCGGCACAAAGTCAGAGGATACCTCTTTTCCTCTCCATTGCAAGTATATAAATTTGATTTCAAGTAATTGCATTTTTTCTGTTAAAAAGTTGAGATATAAAAAAGTATGAAAAATGAGCGTAGATTTGACTTAACATATCTGACTCTGGTATCTGACAACATACTCGTAACACAAGTGAAACTCGACGACCTCGTCCCATCTTTTAGTGGCTTGCAATCAGCGTATACTCAGAAACTATGCAATCTTAATCTAGGGTTATGTAGGTGATATACCATCCTTCGGAGGGGATGTAAAGAAATTGGTCTCTTGTATATTAGATATTAAGCAAGTAAAAAAATTCCTACTCTTCGATAGAGAAGAATTGTATATCTAAGTGATAACTAATAATAAATAGATAAATAAATAATATAAATGGAAATAAATTTTATTAATACTGGTACACTTGTAACGAAGTGATTCTATTTTATTAAGTTAGGTAGCTAGGTGTTATTTGTCTGTTTGAAAAATATTTTATCCATTATAGTACTGCGCTTGTAAATAATAACAGTTTAATTATTAATTAACGATAGGTAGTATTGATATGTTTTTATGAACATTCCAAATATGCCAAGTTGCGGGCAGTCGTGAATCGCGAAACGTGAAACGCGCATATTACCCCCCCCCAAAGGAGCCCGAGACTGAAAACAATTAAATTAGTTTCCGTCCAGCTACTCACCGAGGAACCACGCCGGCCAGCACAGTAAGTAAATTCGTGAGTATAAAGAAATAGGTAATTAAATTTAATGCGGAATTATTCTAAGTCCACAAACGGGTGACGTAGCTGTAATAAACCGCGCATGACTACCGTATCTCATCCTACTTCTGCTTTTTGGCAGTGTTTAGTAGCATGAGGATTTTACAATTAAATTAGTTCCCGTCTGAGCGCCAACCGAAGCACCACGCCGACTTGGATAGTAAGTAAACTTGTGAGTATAGAGGTACATAGGTATCCAAAGGTAATTGCGAATTTTTCTAAGTCGATAAACGGTGACGTAGTTGCAATATTTCGCGCATGACTACCGCGCTCATCCTACTTCTGCTTTTTGGCAGAGTTTAGTAGCTTGAGGATTTTTCAGAGTATCCGAGAACAGTCCGTTGCTGCCGCCCGTACCGTCCAGACGTGCCGACCCCGACCGCTCCAGAGAGGAAGCCAGCACAGGATTCGGAAGTAGGTAGCAAGGTTTGGTAAATAATCGGTATTACTTGGCTGGTGAGTACTTTCCGGGCTTTATTTTTTAGAGTTAGTGAACCGCGAGCGCTAAACGTATCCGCCTCATATCCATCCTTAGAACGGGAGAGCGGCCGAAGGTTGGAATTAGAACCGCGTTCCACCGCGTTACACCGCGTGTTCTCCAGGCCACCTGAGCATGTAAAAATTCTGCAGGGTGACTTGGAGATACTAGCATTTGATACCGCGTGTCCTCTAGGCCACCTGCGTCCATTTTTTTGGCAGGGTGATTTAGAGGGATTTCCGTAACCGCGTGCCTGCCAGGCCACCTGAGCACGTAAAAATTCTGCAGGGTGACTTGGAGGTATCGTCCGTAATCGCGGGTCCGCCGAGCTACCTGAGCACGTAAAAATTCTGCAGGGTAGTTTTGGAGTTTGACCATCCCGTCGTCATCATCAATTCGCCACTGTTAGGCTTGTTACTCCTTTCCCCCCCCTTTCCGTAACCGCATTCAACCGCGTGCCCTCCAGGCCGCCTGAGTCCGTTTTCTTTGGCAGGGCGCTTTGGAGGTACTAGTTGGCATATCATAAGACCGGAACCAACCATCAGCCAAGCGATAATAAGTAACCGCGTTAGATAGGCATAGTTTGCTTGTATTGGCGCTTGCTTCCCCTCCTGGTATCCGTCCGCCGTCTGCTTATGACCGATTGATTTATCGCTGCTTACCGTTTCACCGATTCATTCACCGGCTTCCCGTATCGCACCGCTTGACCGCTCGCTTACTGCCCCGCTTGTCCGTAGTTAAGACCGTAGTAGTATAAGACCGCTTGTAGAATAAGACCGCTTGTAGGTAAGACCGTTGTAGTATAAGTTGTAGTTACTAAGGTGTGTATAAAGTGTAAATAATAATTAGTGTGTAGAATAAATGTACATATATTGAACGAGAGTCTGTTCCTTAACTGTTGTATGTAAGTTCCCTTTTTCCCGACCCCTGGCTTAGCCGTATCTTCACTGCAGTTGCCCGGCCTCTATCGTCCCGCCGATAGAGTAAAGTGGTGTTTCTGCACTCTAAACAGAAACTGGCGCCCGAGATATCCGTACCGTGAACACAGCCGTAGTGTTGGGCGTCAAAGTGACACTTCTGCTCTTGGGTAGAGTAACGAAGTACGTCACACACTTTATAAAAATATGTACAAAACTCACCTTCTTAAGCAGATTTATAAAGTAGCTTGGTTGTCGTTATCACAAACTGGAGCACTTCTATAATAACTGTGTAGCATCAGATATGTTTCTACAGTTGTCTCAGTAAGCGATGTTCACTGTGGTCAAAAAATATGTTTGTATTTTGAAAAAGACCGTTCGACATCTACGGAAGTAATACAGGCATAAGTAAAACACTCTGTGAACTCACTTAATGCAGCTGTAGATGCACCATCACAAATTTGTTTTAATTTTGGTAAAATCAGGATCTTTTCGTAATACACTCTTGAATTTTTCAATAACGGGCTTAATTTTTGCGTCATTTATAGTCTGTAGCTGTGTATTTACGTCGTCCACTATTTGAAGCAATTCCACTAACAACAACGAAGTATTTTGCAATTTTTCTATTGCGTCGTGCAGTCCTCTATAATTGTTATAAATAGTTTTTAAATCTGTTTCAAGGAAACATCTTGAAAGCTTGTCTGGCTTTCCTTAATAGCTGCAGCCTCGTTAGGGTTGAACTGTTGTATCACAGCTTTTATTTGTTGAAAATATTCAGCATAGTAAAAAGCTGCCCCTTCAACCACGTTCCCCAACGTGTAAGAATCGGCTCTGGTGGTTCCGGAATACCAGGATACAGTGTGTAAAATGCTCGAAGCCGTTTAGGAGTTTTGAGAAATACTTTTTTTGTATTTGCTATTAATGCATCTACCTCTGAAAAACATTTTCGAATCGTTTCTGCTACAAGATGGAACGCATGCACTTTACACGTAACATGTAAAAACCTACAATTGTCTCTTTGAAAAAACGGCCCATTAAACGCATTGTCGCAGCACTGTTGGTCACAAACATCAACACTTGACTTGTTGACAGTTCAAATTTTTCGAAAGTCTCCAACACCACCCGCGTAATTGTTTCGCCAGTACACGCAGTCAATCTTTTGCTAGCTAGTAAAAGTGGAAATGTTGGTTTAACAGGGTCGAGTACACGTACTATAACATTTAAAATAGATTTTTTTTTTTACAATTTGTCGTCTCGTCAACACATAACCACAGCTGTGTATTTTTTTATGCACATTTAATCCTATTCACAATGTCTTCACGAACACTTGGTACATATCTACGTAACGATGAACGACTTGATAAATTCACCTGGGGATTGTATTTATTCCAGAACTCCCGAAATGCTGGTTTATCCAATATGCACAGGGGAACATCACAGGCAATCAGCATTAACAGTAAATCAAACATAAACTGAGGTTTCAAAGAAGACACGCCATTTTTTTAATTTTTATGCTGGTTACTATTGCCATGAATTTTGCAGCCGTATTTATTCCAGCACATTAAGTCTTGATCACAACCTTTACAAATTATTTTACATCCATCATAGAATAAATCTGGAAATTCACCGATAAATT
This sequence comes from Rhamnusium bicolor, assembly GCA_029963845.1. Taxonomy (NCBI): domain Eukaryota; kingdom Metazoa; phylum Arthropoda; class Insecta; order Coleoptera; family Cerambycidae; genus Rhamnusium; species Rhamnusium bicolor. The sequence continues at coordinate 318,123 of JANEYF010004414.1, read as the reverse complement.
TATTCACTTTATCAGCGTACGGTCGTTTTCTACTCTTTACGCTCAACATTATTTACTATTTATTAGTACTCTATGCACCGACCGATAGATAACAACTGAAGTGTGTCGTGTCATCGTCATCGTAAACAAGCGCGCGATGGCATTGGTATTGCGCTCGACACTGATTCTACCATTACTTGGCCAGGCTTATTAATGAGCTGAGTATACCTCAAGTTCTACTAGAGATCTGAACCAGATCTCGTTGATATATTCATAAGATGTTTATGAAAAATAAGCTGAAACCTTATAAATTCAGGGTGGTTCAAAAGTTAAATACTAACGATTATGAAAAACGTGTAATTTGTCACGATGGAACACGATCATAATGTTATTGAAAAAATATTTTCGACAGACGATGAATCTTTTACATTATCTGGATTATTTTACAAAAAAAAAAGAGAGCAATAATAGGCTTCTGAAAATCCCCATCAAGTAACGACATTCAACGTCAAGAGTAGCAATATTTGTAAAGTACTTAATGGTCATTATTTATTTTTTTTTAACCTGTATACATACAAATAATATTGGATGAAATTAATAATAATATTATTTTTTACCCTACACACCTTAGTTCTAGAAAATTCCTTATGGATATAGGCTGCTAAAAGGTTAAAGTAATTTCCATTGAACGGTTAGGCCTAAATTTATTGTTTAATGAAGGAGGTGATTCGAGTAAATCATCGACATCAATTTCGAATATCCTTGGGCGAATTTCTTATCGAGTAAATCTAAGTTGGTTCTATTTGTTTTTGTCCTTTTATTATAGTCTAGGGAATCAGATATATGTTCCTTTGAAACTAAAAGCATTATTCACTTTCATTGCATTACTGAAATCTAATACATAAGTCAATTTTTATTATCAAGTATGTCGTAGTTCAATATCAAAATATTTGCTTGAGTTTTTATACCATTTGTGTTTTTTTCTTTAATTCAAGATCTATTTCTTAAATTAAACTTATAAAGTTATATTGTCTATAACGTTATTAAATTGATACAAGGTACAAGTGACACTAGAGTGACAAATTTCAGAGTCTGCTAGTTTAACAAAAAATAAGTGTACTTTGCTTATTATAAATATGTTAAAAAAGCATAATAAAAGAGCTAGAACTACTTAAAAAGGGATGATAAATATCAGTTTTCCGGTTATATATCGATGGTGCAGCACACACAAGTAGTAAGTGTAGTTTTGGGCAAAAATTAGTTAAACGCACTAAACAAATGCTTGCATTTGTTATATTCAGGGGTTGGATTTATCAATCGTATATGACGTAAAACCTGGATTGGCTTTAGGTTGTTATGTGTTAGATTTGCATGCATATATGAAACAATATCTTACCTTGGATTGTTTTTAGCGAATTCCGTATTATCCAAAGTTGAAAAGTCAATTTATTATAAAAACTCACTCAAACAGAACTTGAGCAAAGTCTACTTCTTTGCCGTTTAAAAGGTCTATTATACCTTTCATCGTAACAAACCCGGGATTTTTTTTTTAACAATTTGGAATTTTGTCTGTATCCTCCAGCAATTTCTCCCTGCAATTGAAAAATATATTGTCGAAGATCTGATGTTGGCTGATATTGAAGATCCCGTATGGCTAGAGGAATTTCCGTGTATCGTCTCCAGATTTTCTTGAACAGTTGGATCAATAAATGCCTGTTGCGCCTGTGAAATAGCAACTGCGTTATTTGGATTTAATTGCTGTATTAGGGATTTCACATTTTCAAAATGACGGTAATAGTACGACGCTGCCTCTAGCCAAGTACCCCATCGTGTTATAATGGGCTCTGGAGGTAATGGAGTAAACAAATGCAATATAACTAGAGGTCGGATTTACCGATTGAATTTCAGGGATGGCTTTTGCAGATATAATATATTGTAAACACCTACTGAAACATTCCCAAACTGCAAAAAGAAAGTCATACAACATACTACGTGCATTTTACTTAATTTTACAATATTAATGGGTAACTTAGTTTTGTTGGGAATACACAATATTAAATAAAAACGTAATGTCTAATAGATTCTTTTAAATTGCAGTATACTGATAATTTATATTACTGAAAGGCAACGGCCGGCCCTAGCATGGAGGGGAGAAAACATTACAAGATCAAACAATATCTTGCATAACGTGGACATACTCGAACGTAGATACTAAAAACGCGTAGTTAAAATGTCAACTTATTAAACCAACGGAGGCTACAGTAAATTCTTGGATTCGCGATATTGCCGTTTTACAATTTGATGGTAGACCATTGTATTGCACTAATTTCGTGATCATGCAACACAAATATTAATAGACATATTTCCTCAGAAAACCATAAACGGAACGTACATGGCGTTACTTACAGTGACATGCAACGTAATTTTAACTTAAATTTAGTGGAATTTATGATAGGATGTAACATACCGTGGTCGAAACTAGACGATCCACTTTTTAGACAATATTTGAAAAAATTATTAGTGGAAAATATAGCAATGTTAACGTGCCTTCGGAGTGTACACTAAGAAAAATATTTATCAACAGAGTGTGAAAATATTAGACAGAAAATTTCTCCTGCGCCTAATGAGACGTACATCTGGCTTAGCGTGGACAAAACCACTATGCTTGCGGGTTTAAGGTAGCGAATGTTTTAGTGGGTGCATTGAAAGAACATTGTTCAATGAGCGGGCACTTGATAGCCTCTAAAGTTTTAGAAGCTACAAATTCTCGCACTATAGCGGAGGTAGTGAATTCAAGTCTACAAGAGTTTTAGGGTGACAAATAAGCAGAAAATAAGGACAAGTCTTATTATTTCTTACCGATGGAGTGAATTATATGAAAGCTGCTGCATGAGCTTCATAGGATTGCTGAACCTATTAGGGTGTGCTACCCTAATGTTGATAATTTGATATCTTGTGTAAAGAAAGTTTGTCTTAAAGCACCAAGACGTGTACGGTTATTTCATAATATTCTACGATATATTCCATTACTTCCACAGCCCATTATAACACGATGGGGAATTTGGCTAGAGGCAGCTTCGTACTGTTACTGTCATTTTGAAAATGTGAAAAATCCCTAATACAGCAGTTAAATCCAAATGACGCAGTTGCTATTTCACAGACGCAACAGGCATTTATGGATCCAACTGTTCAAGAAAATCTGGAGACCATATACGGAAGTTTTTCACGAATTCCTCTAGCTATGTGGGAACTTCAGTATTAGTCAACATCAGAATTTATTACAGTTGACAATAAATTTTTCAATTACAGGGAGAAATTGCTGCGAGGCTGCAAACAAAATTCCAAACTGTTTTTTAAAAAAATCCCGGATTTGTTACGATGAAGTGTAATATACCTTTTAAATGGCAAAGAAGTAGACTTTGTCTGTCACACCGGACTTGAATGTAGTGACTTTGCGAAAGTTTACATATTTTAAGTATGCTCCAGTTACATCTATCGACGTTGAGCGGTCCTTCTTGCAATATAAATGGATTTTCAACGAAAGGCGCCGAAGTTTAACTTAAAAACATTTAGGTAGGTCAGATATTAATAATATACTTTTATTCTTGCAACCGGCAGTGAAAAATACTTGTGTGTCTAGTTTACTATTAAGTACATTCCCCTATATCTCCAGTTATCTTTAAGTGAGTGCTTATAATAAATTGACTTTGGATAATACGGAATTTGCTAAAAAAAAATTTCAAGTTAAGATCTCGTTTCTGTATATGCACGCAAATCTGACACATAACCACCTAAAGCCAACCCTGGTTTTACGTCATATCCGATTGGTAAATTCTACCTCCGATTATCATACATCTGGGTTACTCCTTCTCTAACTTTATATAGGTGAGTGAAATAATCTGAAATGTCACATACGTACCAAGATAGCAGTGGAGGCTGGTGGATTTAGGTTGTACCATATCTAAGTATTGGAGCATGGAGCTCAAGCAATATTTGAAAGCACAACTATCAGTACTGATTGAAGAAGTTTTGCAAAAAAAAATTAAAAAGTTACAAAAATGCTCAGCCTCCCCAGATTCCTTCTAGACCATTAGTAAAATCTTTGCAAACAATTTTTTTTCATAATCAGAAGGACCCCGCTTTTTTTTGCTTTTCGAAAATTTTGATTTTTTGTAAAGTTATGACATTTTGAAATTTACACAATGAAGAACTTAAATTTCAAAATGTCAACTTAAAAAAAAAATCAAAATTTTCGAAAACCAAAAAAAAAACAGGGTGATAAGTTTTCCTTCTGATTACGAAAAAAACAGTTTGCAAAGATTTTACTAATGGTCTAGAAGGAAGCTGGGAGTCTGCGCATTTTTATAACTTTTTCTCCCAATTTTTTTTTCAATTTCTTTCCTGCAAAACTTCTTCAATCAGTACTGATAGTCGTGCCATAAAATATTGCTTGGGTTCCATGCCCCGATATTGAGATAATGTATGACCTAAATCCACCAGCCGCCACTGCAAGACAATTTCATGCAAAATATAAATAATTTAACACCTATTTCCGTCTTTTAATTTTCTCTTGTTTAGAACCCTGTCTTTTATTTAGCAAAATTCTAGAACTCGGCTATTTGATTGGTGTTTCTTATTTCGTGTAAATTTCCTCTCAAATATTGATTGTTTTAAAAATGAGTAGGATATAATGGATTGCGTGAGATTCTTAAATATTCTTATCCTGTCTCATAAAATAGTTTCCTAATTTATTGAATTGAACCCCATAATAATATAAGGTTGTACGAAAAATAATAAAGTGTCTAAATTAAATAGAAAATATAGGAAATCGAGTTTGGGATAACATACTATAAGCGCTGGAGAGAAATATCAGGATGTTGAAGAAAAATCTCTGCCTCAAGCTCACGTTTTGTGAACTGATTCGCTAGAGGCCACTCGCTTTGCAAGGGGACCGCAATTAAATTACATGTTTGATCTGAAATAACTATCTAATATGTTCTAATATTAATACTCAGACAGGACTATCTAACAACCAGACTGTTATCGTCACGCAACATTTTTTTGAATTATTTTTATGGGTATTAATACTGACATGACACGTAGAACACACATGTACCAGTAAGATACGGTTGATATTAAAACCACAGTATAACCAGTAAGTTATTTCTCCTTATTGCAAGGTGTCGCCACCGGGAGCCTTCAAAAGCGGTAAAATTGACCCGTTATAATGAAAAGCATCAGTGTAGTAGTGGCCGTTAGAGCGGCGTATATGTTATTAGCGAAATAAAAAATAACTCTTGGTGTAAGTGCTTTACTGTGATAATTCTATGAATTTTATTTTATATTAAAATGGGGAATGATAAGAAAAGATGGGGTGATTGTAGTAATGAACAGTTTTATTTATTTCCTTGTGATGTCAAAAGCTATGTGACAAAATGTTATATTATTGCAAGCATAAAACATATTGAATTTAGTATAGGAGTTAGGTATTGTTTTGCAAAAACAAGAACCATTGATGAAGTAATTTTAAGAATACAAATTGAAAGTATAAATAAAATACGAAACTGAATAAAAAAATAAAATCTTTAGTTTTGTATTTACAATTAGACGAATGCTCTCCTGCATTTATTTTGAATAATTTTTAAAGATATTACAGAACAAATATTAAAATGTGTGTATGTTTTAGACAAATTACAAATTAGTCAATTTACGAAAAGTTTAGTCAGTTTTTAAATGATTATTGGAACTTTCGTTTTGTAAATCCATATTTTTTAATTCAACACTGATAATTTCAGCCAGGCGGCGCGAGTTGTTATTAGATTTATGTAAAGCAATATATAGGCGATTATTTTTAACACAACGTATCATGGGGTTCTATTATTTGCGGGCCATTTACAGGGTGAAAGAGTTAAATAAAGTTAAAGCATATACAGGGTGTCCCATAATCAAATACCTTCTTTCAATGAGATAATAGGACTAATAAGTTGTGTTTTTATAAACTGTTGCCTTAAGTCAGTTCATAAGGGAGCTACAATCCCTTAAAGGGCATCAGTACATGAGTTTCGTCCAGAAATGCAATAAAAATTTTCAAAATTTTTTTCACGAATACATACCTTCCTCACTGTGAGGGGTGAGGAAGTAAAAAGTACCATGGTTGGATTCTTTTAGATAAACTACACTATTTTGCTATAAAGAAAGTGTTCCAAAGTTTTTGCGAATAGTTAAACATTTTTTTTTGTTTCCTGTAAAATTTTGTTTTTTGGAGTTAGTGGGGTTTGTTTCTATATACCTCAAATATAATATGTTCTGTCTCTATATATTATATCATTAATCAATAAACATTCTGATAATATTTGACGTACTGTCCACGTCGGTTTTGGTAAACTATCATTATTTCCCACATGGCCATGTAGGTCAAAAGTATTCAACTCAGGATCACGAATTTTGTGATAATATCTTATAAAACATGACGTACGCCATAAAAATTAATATGAAATTAAAAAGGTCATATAGAGCCTGAATTAATTATACAATGTTTAGTATTAATTAAGTTGAGATATATTATCGTTTACGGCTGTGTGACAGGTTGACACTGACATATTTCTCATTTACTTTTTGCTGGTGTAATTAAGGATTTCAGTAGCAGCAAAATAAAATCAGATCATAGAAAAAGTACAAATAATAAAAACGACCACTTTGTTACGAGTAATTGCGGTCTCGAAGATTAATTTTAAATTAGGTCTACGTTAAGAAATTCAGTAGACAACATTATTTTCTTTATGTAACCAAGTTACTGCTACTGAAACATTTTATGAACTTCTTTCAGCATAAGTGTCCACAAATGTTTATGTGCATACACAATAGCAATAAAAGTATCGTAAAAGCACCTTTCTCCTCTTCGTTAAAAAAGTAATGCCTGGTTTTATTTAAATATTATGTCTTATACAGGTAATTCACGGAAATATGCTACAAATTAAATTGAAATGACAATTTTATTTAAAAACAATTTTAGAATTATTACATTGGAAAATGATGATATATTACAAAATTTTTCTGCACAAGTTGGGAAAAATGAAATGTGCTGAACCAACTGTACCATATAACTAGATCTATATCAGCATGTAAGAGCTAGGATTTATACCCAGCAGTTTGTGAGCGTCAAATGGTTTTGATTGTATATTTTATTATGAAGATATAACTGTACTTTATAAACATGTTATTTATATTCATACGTAGATAAGACAAACCAGAGAAACTTCTAACTATGTAATAAATCATAATGGTGGTTATACGGCCAATAAAAAATACTTTTCTACCTTCGTGTTGAAAAGTCAAAGAATCAAAACTTAAACTTGGTTTGGAAAATGTTTCCTTGCAATACTCAGTGCAACATTAATGTTGCGCCTGTATTATTACTTTCTACATTCTCATATAAAATAATGTTTTGAATATATATTTTATTGGAACAATTTAGTAATTAAATTATAATAATTATAAATTAATAATACAAGACTAACGACCAGTATTATCAACGTTTTAAAGGGACATTTAACCTAAAGGGAGTTTTAGTGACAAGAAAATGTATTACCAGCAATTCCAGCAAAGGTCATCCTGAGCAGAATAAATACGGTGCAGGATGAGATCCTCACCAGTTCGGTTTCAAGAGTAGGCACAATACCCCACAGCAGATTGTCAGAATTGTGAATGACGTTAAGATGCAGTACAATTTCGGAAAGAACACGACTATGGTGCTCTTGGATATTGAGAAAGCCGTTTGGTTTTCGGGGTTAATATGTAAATGACACCGATTAAACTTCCCTGGCCACATAATTAAACTTGTTTACTCGTACTTAATAGGTAGAACACTGCAAGTTAGAGTGAATGAAAAACTTTCAACACCGCGGAATATACGTGCGGGAGTTCCGCTAGGGTGGGTCCTCGCACCAAAATTATTTAACCTGTACGTCTCGGACTTTCCACAGTTTCCTAATACAAAATTGACGATGTACGCCGACGACACGGCCATGTACAGCCATAGCTAGAGCGCTCAAATTGCGATTCAGCTATTAAAAGCTCACATGGTACATGTGACGGAGTACTATGACCGATGGAAGATTAGGGTTAACTCGAAGAAGATGGAGGCGATAGTGTTCTCTCAAAATTTTTTGATTACCAAAATCTTGACGCCAATTTCGATAAATGGGGCCTAAATTCAAACAAAAGAGAGTGTCACGTGTCTTAGTACATTTAAACAAACGTTTAACATTTTCGAACCATATTAATCAAACTGTCCGAATGGTTTACGCTCTGTCCAGAAGTGTACTTCCACTCATGGCAAAGGATAGTAAACTGAATAGGATATAGAAAAATTAATATACACATGTATATTAAGGCCGGCCCTAACATATGCGGCGTTTGCGTGGTGCAGCGCGTGTGTGACGACATTAAAGAAACTTTCGGTTTTAGAAAACCCTTCAATCAGAGATCTACATGAGCGCTGTAACAATATTGTACCCATCACGGATTATATTAAAAACATTTCACAACAATTTTATACATATTAACTGTCAAATAGTCCGTTATTAAACAACATCACATAAATTAGGGAGTATAACACACCCTTTAGAATAAAACACAAATTACCATACCAATCGTTGCCTATCTTTGGGCAATCCTTGTAGGTCAATTCCACCAAAATTCCAAATTAATCCTCGATTTCTTCTTTTTTTTATTTATTTTTTTTCGTTAAAATTCTTTTATAACTATTTATTCAAAAGTTTATTCTATCTTGTAAGTAAATATAACTTTTGGATCAAATTAGAAATTGTTAAAAAATCAAAAATTAAGTGGTGTGACATAGCCGCTCAACAGACAAATTGTCTTAAGAAAGTTTTTTGATATTGGAATTTTCCCTTCCTTGATAAACAAAATTTATCAGCGAAGTATCTTTTTAATCATAGTTTTCTTTAAATATTTTTTAAGACTAGTTTTTCAAGAGAAACAGGAAATTAATAATGAAGAACCTATTATCAATGACGAAAATCAAAATCAGAACAGTGAGGAAGAAAATTTTAAAAACAAAAACAGAAAACCATGAGAAGGCAAGTTGCCAAGACATTTCGATGATTATGAAATGAATTTGATGATAGATGACAGCATTATCAATAGAAAATTATGTTCTCGAAAGTTACCAATGCGCTATTAAAATTGGAAAAGGGTGGAAAAAATCAATTCAAGAAGAATTCTCACCTCATAAAGAGAACAATACCTGGGATTTAGTACCTACTCCACAAAACGAAGGCATCATAGACTCGAGGTGGGTTTTACGTGAAAAAGAAGTTAATGGTACAACCCTAAAGAAGGTTCTATTATAGCTCGAAAATTTCTCCAGTCTGAACTTGTGAAGAAGTAGATATAATGTTAACGATACGAATCTTGTTATCACTAGTTGTTGAAGAGGATATGCACATTCAGCAATTTGATGTGCTTCCTATAATGGTGTTTTAAAGTAACCTGTTTACATGCACATTCCAGAGGGTCTCGAAGAACCTACGTGTAAGCTGAAGAAAGCGCTTTATGGTTTAAAACAGTCGCTGAAATGTTGGAATGATCGTTTAAATGAACATTTGGTAAAATTTAGATTTATTTATTGATTCATGTAGATTACTTAATTATTGTGTCTAAACATTTTTCCAGATTAAATAATATAAAAGACAGGTTTATAAAAACCTTTGAAATGAAGGATTTGTCAAATGATTCTAACGATAGAAAAAGCATGTATCTTTATTTCAAAAAAATTTTACAATGTTGTATTTTTGGAAAACTAAAAGGCAATCCGTTAATTTATCAAGTGCTGAGTCAGAGTATATGGCATTATCTTATTGTGTAACTGAATGTATTTTGGTGAAACATAAGGTCGTTAATGATGTAGCAGAGAAGAGTGTCAAGTTGTCGAAGAATAAAACAAACTCTTGGCTTCAAATGACGATCAAAAATAGTTTTTAATACATGCTGTAAGCGATTATATCCACCGAATTCCCGATGTAAAGAAAACATTGTATCTAAACTCCTGTATTACGCATTATTTTAATGAAAAATATTATTAAATAAATCCGGTTATAATTAGATATATCACATTTGTTTTTTTCCACAGAAACTTTTGCAATTTACGCAAATTCCTATAAAATAGGTTGAATATTTTTAAGTCATTTTTTCAAATTCCTAACATTAAAAGACCCTTTGGCATTTTCTGCCATCAAGTTTATTAGATCTTTTACAGAAAATATTCTCTTAAAAAATATAACTCTATGGGGGGGGGGGTCTACAAAAATTTGGAAGTCAAAAAATAAAGCACACTAATGTGGAACAATGTTCTCCGAAATCTGGGCGAGATAATATACAAATCAGACAAATAAATTAATAGTTTACAACACATTGAAGAATCAATCAAAATAACTGCAATTAAAACAACGCAATTATTTATTGAATGATGTGATGAAATTCATGGCATATCATATGTGAATTCCCAACCTCATACCCTAAACAAAGCGACGATAAAAGTTAGTATTATTCAACTTTTTTTTGTGAAATGAAATATTTTTCTTAAACTCAACGAGTTTGAACTCAAGTCGTAACCACCACTGACATTTTCTCCAACTTTGTAAGTGACAGAAATACAAACAAACTCGCGTCTCCCCTACGCTTGTTCCTATTTATCTCTTTATCATCATTTTTTACATCCTGACACTGGATGGTACATATTTTTTCTTCCAATTTTAAATGGGATTTACATCTCTGAATCTACGCGAAAAAGATAAAACATTTTATAAAATGTAACAAAAATTGCTGTTTAAAGGAAACATCACGTACTAGACATTAATATCACAATCTGAGTAAAATTTAGAGCAGAAAGATTTGTGTGCAACTTTGTATCGTTCACCACCCACGAGATAACCGCCTCAAGTCACTACTCAAAGTGAAATTAATTGCTCGTCAGAAGTGAGAGACAGGTCGAGAATTCTCTATTCTTCCCTGCCAGTGCTCTAGATAACGAAGTATCCGTATTTGTGGTCCTACGTTCTTAATTAACTCGGTTGTTAAAACTGGTATTTCAATAATACATTCAATGTACTCTATTACATTTTCTGTTTGATGTTATCATGCACATTTTCTGCGTAAATCCTATTAAAAACAAAAAGTTAAAAATTAGAAAACATTGTTTACAACTTTTGTGATATCACTCTGACTTCACAATTAAACGAATCGCCTAAATTTAATCGGTGGAATCATTTTAGCCAAACAAAGATTTACAGTCAATTTGTACATATTTTGTTCTTACCGTTTTGTGTAGAAACGGGAACTTATTAAAAGTCAACTTGATATTAGAATTAATACAATCTGTTTTTTTGAAACGTCATTCTAACTCGAAAAATAACGTAGAAAAGGAGGGTGGGGAATTCTCGCAAGTTCACCCTTTACATCAATTGAAGACCTGAGAATGATAAGTGGACAAAGCCCAAATTGGGCGAAATGGACTTTTTGTCTGATTCTGATGTAAAAAAAATAGCTCTACCGTTTAAAATGAAAACGGTACATGTGATGTTCATAAATCCACCGCTAGATGGATTTGAATGTTGTTCAGTTTTGTATTTTCAGTCTCACGGTGAGAATGAAAACTGGACAAACACCACTTTCACTTTGTCCCCTTTTCATCCTTAACGTGTTTGATTCTGTACGTGTGTTGTAAAGAGGACTGCTACGAAATGAATGGTGAAATAAATTCCGATGATAGTGTTAATGATCTGGATTTTGAATCTACAGAGGGTAGTGATTCTTCTTTAGAGCATCCTATAGAAAAACCTAAAAAAGAGTGCGAAATGTGAAGGAATAAAAGCAAATTAAGAGAAAACATGACCTTAATATGGGAATAGAATATGTGTCTACAAGTATTCACCAAATTCCTGCACGCTTAACAACTGACTGTAACTGTGCTAAAATGTGTACTAGTAAATTTCATCCACTGGCAAAACAAAAACTTTTGGACGACTTTAACAATCTCAAAGAAAAAAATATTCAGAACGCCTATTTGTTTGGACTCATCTCGAGGACTCCTATTGCAAGGTTAGTAGTGAAATATTACTTTTCCTATATACTGATATTTTTGTTTGTAAAACAGCATTTTGCGGCCTTCATGGTATTAAAAAAGGTTGGTTAAACCGATTGGCGGATCACAGAATTGGTTTATATACTCCATCTTTGGATAAAAGAGGTCAATCTATCAATTCTCGAGCAACAAAAAACCAAACGAGGATATCGAGAAAATTTCAGAACATATAAAAAGGTTTCCGATAAGAACATCACATTATTCAAGAAGTAAGAGTGCAAAAAAATATGTATCTAGTAATTCGTCGGTTAAGCTAATGCATTCGATATTTCTACAAAAATATGAACCGGAAATATATGCAACGATAAAAAATAATGAAAAAGTTAAACCAGTTATAAACTATGAGTATTACAAAAAAATATTTTGCACAAAGTTTAACTACTCTTTTGGAAAACCTAGATCAGATACGTGTGCTAAATGCGATTCACTTAAAATTCGCATAGAGACAAAAACCAATCAAACAAAAAATCTGAGCTTGAAAGGGAGCGAGATGTTCATTTTATTAAGGCAGACGTCTTTTACAAAACGCTAAAAAGAGAAAACTAACCTGTGTAAAAATGATGAGACCGTTGAAGGCCTCTGTTTCGACTACCAACAAAACTTGCCAGTTCCAGTCCTACCGACCATTGATATATTTTGCCTTCACCAAATATGGACTATTAATCAATGTTTTTATTCTCTGAAAACCGATAAATGTAGTATGTATATGTACGACGAAACAATAGCCAACAAAGGAGCTAACGAATCGATATCATTCTTGAAGCATTACATTGATAACAATATTGATGAATAAGTTAAAACGCTTTATTTGTTTAATGATAACTGTGCTGGACAAAATAAAAACCAGACGTTTGTTAGATTTTTATCTCTTCTCTCTGAAACTGGAAGATTTACCAAGATTTATTATTGTTTCCCCGAACGTGGACATTAATTTCTTCCTTGTGATAGGGCATTCGGACAAATTGAGAAACTAAAAAGGAAAAAAGAATACCTATTTATTCCAGAAGAATGGGGCTCTCTAGTTGCTACCAGTTCTAAAAAAATTTATGTCGTGAACGTAACACAACACCTAATAAAAAAATTTATGTCGTGAACGTAACACAACACCTAATAAAAAAATTTACAGAAGGTACTCAGCATCTTTTTTAAAAAATCTTAATAAATAAAAATGGAGCATTCACGATTTTGAAATATAAGCGATTTTTTTACCCAGGTGAAAATATTACGGTTTCAGAAAACTAAAACTTTGAAACAGATAAAACTTTCATTGCCTTCAAATCAAATGTAGACATAGACAATTTTAATTTTTCCACATTACCTGATGCATACAATGATATTTTACCTATAAATAAAAAAAATTAAAAACTTCAATTCTTTGAGGGAATATATTCCTTTGGTATATTTAGAGTGGTATAATCAGCTAAAAAAACATAGAACAAAGCGGTGAAGAAGAAAAAGAAGTAAGTGACACTAAAGATGATACGGATGTAGAGTAGAAACATTAAAATTTAGTTTGATATTCTTTATTTGCAAAATAAACTTTTTCAGAAGAAATATTTTGAAATTTTTCTTAATGAGACTGAAAACTGTTTTTTGACTTTTTTTTTAATACATTTTTCGAAAAGTTATTGTTGTATATTTTCTAACACTAGAGCAAATTGTTATCATAAGCAAACCAAACCAAATATACACACAAATAATGAATAAAACATAAACGACTAGCTTTAGAAAGTTTTTTCTCGATTTACTCAAAAACATGTCCTTGGTCCTTATCAACTTATCATTCTCAGATCTTTAATTGTTAATTTTATCATTGTCTAGTATTTATTCATAGAATTCTCCTGGAATTATACACCCACGAATAAAATCAATTTACAGGTTCCTATAATATTCATGACTAGAGCAAGTATCTCGGATGGTATTTCCAGAGAATTACACGATATAAGTGATGCAGTGAATTTTGCATGTCATCGTAATTACTAGTAAACTATTTTATTATCAATTGAAATCATAAAAAAGCAGTTCTCTAATTCTTTTGTAAAGTTACAGTTAAAAACATCCGCCATCTAACATTATTGTTACACAAACTCAAACATCGTTAAATACAAAAGTTTTATTATACATAGTGAAAATCCACGCAAACGTTATTGAGATGTTTCCGTTTTTTAACAGATAAAAAAAGTGTCCCTGACCGTCGAGACAGGTGAAAGATAATAATTGGATATATTGGTAATATTATTTATGTACGACCGGTTTTAATTGCATACTATACTTTGTTTGATGGCTTAAAATATTACTTTAGGGTCCGCCTAGGACTTTTGCTTTATTTTTCATAATACATTTTCGACTGCTAAGGCAATATGCCCAACGTCACAGCTTCTGCTGCTTCGGTAATTTGTGGTGGGGTACAGGAAGAAAAAATTTTCATCCTCTTCCATTTCCAGTTCAGTTAAAAAATATCTGATGTGGCCAGCACATAACTTTCTTATACCTGATGTAAAAAAATCATATTTAATTATTCACTTACCTCAATTAAATTTTAATAGCGTACTTTGAAATGTTTCATTAAAGTTTTTAAATAATTAATTATCAGCGTCATTCGATACTGTCAATAATAATTCATGTCATAGATTTTAATAATTTATTCTTATTGACATTGACATTTTTGTAACGAAATTAGATATTTCAAATGTCAAAATGTTAAATTTATCCTAACCCCATCTTATGAGGTCAAATGTATAAAAAATTGAAGTTTACATCAGCTCTATTTAAGTAACTGGAAAATACATTTTATTGGCTTGATATAGTAGACATGATTTATAATATTCATCAAGAATATATTTTTTTTGTAAAGACAAGTACAAAAATGTTTGTGTCCCGTGGACGTCCTTTCAGCCGGCCAATTTTAATCATTGAATTTATCATTGCCTTTGGACTTTAGAATACGTCTACTAGATTTGAAAGCTTTATCTCAAAAACTGTGGCTGTTATCGTGATACTACAGACATGCAGACAGTTTTTTTTCCATAAAGTTATGTTTTTTCATGATAATTCGTCGAGATTCGTCCAGAAATGTAATAAAAATTTTTAATTCTTTTCCCAGAAATTGTACCTTTTTTCTTCTTTCATTAATTGTGTCTCTTCTGGTGGTACCACATTCATCAAATTTAATGTGACACCTAAAATGTTATTAACAATCTTAACTGCCAAATTTGGGAAGTCTCCCATTAGTATTTTGTGAATCATCGCGGATACACACATACACACACACACACACACACGCATCGATAAACATCATTCGGAAAATAGTCAGAATGGATTCAGGAGGGTTCAAAACGTATAAATCAATCAAAATCTCGAGGTTGAAAGAAAATCACGATTACTAACTTCCTTATATTAGGTATAAGAAAGTAAAAAACACACAACAGAAGCAACTTAAGCCAAAGCTGCTCGGGCAGGGGTTACACAGTTGAAGAAAATGCGGACACACACAACCAAATCCTTCGACTTTGCCAGAATCGAAACCGGGATTTGAACCCGGGAGTCGATAGGGCAGTAAATCAGCTACGTTTGTCATTTAACTCTCTGACTCACTGCTCTACCAAACTCGGTACACAACATACTTTGACAAAAGGATTGTAAAACAATTTTTGCCATAAAATTACAATATGGCCACTGAATCGCTTATTGTTGAAAGGGGCTAAGTAGATTTTTACAAATTTTACAGGAGGCAAAGAAATGTAAATATCTGCATTATTAGCTTCCGCTTTAAAAATTTGTTATAATATGAACTATGAACTTTGGAGTGACATGTCTAATGATCTCTTATTGCCTCCGACTTTCTACTTTTGCTGAATTATAAAAAATAAAAATTGTAGTTGATCCTTATTGGCTCCGTGGTCTAGAGGTAACGTACTTGCCTCGAAACCTCGGGGTCCCGGGTTCGATTCCCGGTCGAGGAACTGGGATTTTTCTGTGAGAGAGATTAATCGTAGTATACTCGGATATTGGGTGTGTGTCCATTGTCTCTAAATGTGTAGCCCTCTCCCACACAAGGTTATTCCAGACCTTCAGGGATAAAGGGGGTTGTAATTTCATGTGGTGTTATTATTATATTTAACACATATATGCAAATAAAAAGAAACATTTTTCTTGTGAACACATTTATTGAAAATATAAAAATATTGTTTATAATAAGTAGATACAAAAACTAATATACTAGTCATCTGTTCTATACTGTTTAGCCTGTTTCGTTGGCCACATGTCTATAATATTTTGGGAAAATTCTCTGAAATTTTCATCATGGTGATTTTCATGTGTTGTATTTTGGTCGCAGTAATTGGTATACATCCTGCTGGATAAGCTTTCTTTTGTGGTAAAAAGAATCCCCTCTGTCTTTATTCTTTGGGGCATACCCAAATTGAAATGGTGGGTCACACATCCGTTAATGTCCTCTGAGGCGATAACGTAATCCAGGCCGTGTATAAAATGATGAAATTGTGAAGTAGAAAATTGCACTTTTTTATCTCTGGGTGTATTTGACTTCATAGACTCATTTGAAATGTACGTTTTTTATAATCAGATTCATACCGAACTCCCTTCTTACGATTTCGATCTACTTCATTTTGCACATTTTCTTCCCCTTCACCAACTTCACTTTCATTAAACATTCCACTCATAATTAACGACAATCACCTAGGAAGACTACGTTCCAACTAATACGAAAATCACATGGGAGGTGAGATAATCAGTTGATTCGGAATTGCCAACATAATATGTATTGTTGAAAAGAGCTAAGTGCTGCACTAAGCACCTTTCAACAACAAACGAGTTTATGCAACCCGCAATATGATCCATATGACGAATAGGCATTTGCCTCCTTTCAACACTAAACGATTCGTATATCTTATAACAAACAGAAGGGCCATCATCCCATTTTCGACATAAATGTCACTTAGCCGCTTTCAACAATAAGCGATTCATTTACGTTGTTGCTTGGTTACTTGCATTTATTTTTAATACAAATTCAAAATTAAATTCCTACCTGTCAGTGTGACAATACGATTATTATTTTTATGAAATGTAAAAATTTAACAGATTAACAATTCTTATGGAGAATTTGCAGGATAGCCGACATATATATGTACGTATTGTAACGGCCCAACCCCCCCCTCATCTATTTAATTTATTGTTTATTTAATTTTATCCTGGTCACGGCACCAGTGTGACAACCCAACCCTCCCTCGTATATTTTATTGTTTAATTTTATTCCCCTTTTTCTAAGTCTCACCTGTCGTGAAGCGACAGGTAAAACTTAATTAATTGGCCTTTTTTCGTGATCGTCTAGTTTTAGTGGTAGGACCCCAAATTTGTTGTGTTATTGTAACCTCACAGGTACGTTTATAAAGTTTGGTATTACTTTGTTTCATTTATAAGATTTAATTTGCTTTAATTTAATTGGTATACCTGTAGTAATTATTATGACCCCTAACCTGCGCTGCACTGATATCTGTTTTAAAAGAGTACTCAATATAAGATTTGACTTTATGTTTATTATTATTAATGTGCTTAGAATTCACTTTTGTACCTGAAAGTAGAAATAAGTCAAGGAAACTCAAATACCGTTTTCACACCTTTTATTTCTATACGGAGACAACTGTCTGCAAGAAATAGATTACATGAACAAAACCTTGTTACATGTACGGTGGACAACGGTCCACGAAAAAATACATAGCTATTTAGCTAGTTGAACCTGCAATGTAACCAAACCTGGTTACATGCGCGGAAACTTCCGTTTCGTAGTTTAAATGACATATGTAGAACTCTACATATGGGTGTAAGAGAAACTTCCCTTGTATGTGGAACAGAGTGTCCCCTGTCACATGAACCGGACAGAGGCCGACAACAATGCCTTGTTATTGAATTCGCGGGCTGGTGCTACCATAAAATAGTATCACAAACACAACTGACGCTGGCCAACAAAGATTCGATGCATATGCGGAACCCCGACATATGACGAGCAACTGCCCGTATTATTTTGGGCTGTCGAATGCAAGCCACCAATCAAGGTTTAAACCAACCTGAAACGAACTACCCCGTAGATTTGTTAATTTGGCCGACGCCGCTTGTGCTGTGGCACGCTTATGGGAGCGGTAGCCATAAATCATGGATCGGTGTATACTGGTTGGCTGGACCCGGACCCCTGCCGAGAGACAAGATCCGTGTTCAGACAACCGCATGTTTTTGTTGTCGGCGCCCCACCGTCTCACCTGACAGCGGCACTCTGATCCCCATATGGGTAATGCACTTTGATGAAGTTACAAATATTGCAGATTCAACTGGACATTCATTCTTTGGTATATTATCTTACTTAGACCTGACTTGAAAAATGAAGGAAAAGTTCCAACGTATCGGAATTAATATTGACTGTTCTAATTATTAGTAAACATGTAAGGAGCAGTGCATTATAACAAAAAAAAGGCCCTATATATAAATCATGTGGTACCACCGGTTCAGCTATTGTCCAAACCGCAAAACCCAAGCATATAGAGTCGTATTTTGATTAGCGTTGCCATTTTACTCGGAACAAAGAAATTGAATTAATTTCATGACTTTTAGTGGACTCGAGTACGTAGCAAATGGCAATGCAGTATATAATTATTTAGGTGCCATCCTTATCAATTCTGGTATACACGGAGAGTTCCGCGAGGCCCACTCCCCTGGATTCCTGAGTAACGCCTGAGTTACTCGCCTCCATGTCGACGATGGTGTCGGTGGCTAGCGCACGCTAATGCAGCGCGGCTCCCAATGCTAGTTATAACTGCAAGACAGGGCCACTCCCTTATTTCTCGACTCCGCAGAACAAAAGCATAGGGTTGTGGCTGTCAGAATCGACCTGGTGCTCAGCTAGATTATAGAGAGTCGTACAAACTCCTCGTACCCGATTCTTTCGAACCAAAGCGAAATGCTTGGGGGTAGTCAGATGTGGGGCACGACTCTGCCACGTAGAACTGGACAATCTCTGAGCAACCGATTCGTTAGAACCAAAACGTATCGCTTGGGGCTGTCAGAGATGTGACCACGATCGTACGCTGCCTCGCGTATTTATATGATTTCCCGTGAGTGAATTCGTTGTCCAAGCCTGCATGCTAGACGGAGATATCCTAACGCTAACTTTGGCTTTACCCACGACATTAAATTTATGATGCATTTAGGTGAGAAGTGATATAATGACTCTATGTTTACAGCCTTTGCCTATTCCTAGTAAAAACTCTTACAACCCTACGTGTTTACGTTGGTTTGTTTATGTTATCTCTTCTCGGCTGGAGAATGCTTTGAGATTTTGTACAGTTTTGTCCACGTTTTAAAATATGAAATGAATACTGTGTGTTCTTTTACTTAGCTGAATAATTTAGACTTTATAGTTTGAATGCATACGTTTTCTGCCAAAATTATAAGAAAATGATTTAACCCTTTTTATGTAATAATGAATTTGTAATTTAATGATATAAATGCTTAGGAATAATTTAGTTTTATGTAAAAATTATAGGAAATTTATTCGCGATGAAGCAACCCAGGGTTGGGATGCTTCAGTATGTATGTATATTATATATTAATTAAGACTGGGCGTACATAAAATTTTGTATAAACCTCGGGCACAACCAGCGTTTATGTCCCTTATCGTGTTAGAGCCACGGGCCATAAACGCCTCTTTATAACCTTGATGCATAAATAAGTATTATGCCCTAGCTTAATATTTATAGCAAAATTTAACAGAGTGCAATGTATAGTAATAAATATTGCAAATCCTTAATCTTATTTTTTGCTATCTAAATCCGATCTCTACTTACCAGTGGCGGCTGGTGGATTTAGGTTATACAATATCTCAATACTGGAGTATGGAACGGAAGCAATATTTTAAGGCACGACTATCAGTACTGATTGAAGAAGTTTTGCAGAAAAAAATTAAAAAAAAATTTGAGAAAAAAAGTTACAAAAATGCGCAGCCTCCCCAGATTTCTTCTAGACAATTTGCACAATATACAAGTTTTGCATACTGTGCCATTAGTAAAATCTTTGCAAACTATTTTTTTTTGTAATCAGAAGGAAAATCTATCACTAGGGCTGTCAAAAATGTTCCGTGGGACAGTGGTGTATGCGAAATTAACTAATACGAGAAACAATAATTTATAACAATGTATGTAAAACTTACCCTCTTAACTAGCTTGATGAACTAGCTTGCTTATTACAAACAGGAGAAGATGTGTAGCCATTTTGAAGCATCAAGAAGTATGTTTCTATGGTTGTCTCCATGAGTGATGTTCGCTTTGGTGAAAATACATTCTTATATTTTGAAAACGACCGTTCGACGTCTACTGATGTAATACACACATACGTAAAATAGTTTTTGAACGCACTTAATGGATCTGGGGCTGCACCATCACATATTTGTCTTAATTTTGTAAAACTGGTGTCTTTATTTAACACACTTGCGAACATTTCTTTAAATTTGTTGCGTCACCTATAGCGTGTAGCAGTAGATTTACTTCGTCCACTATTTGTAGTGACTCCGCTAACGACAACGCATTGTTTTCTAATATTTTTATGCTTTGATGTAATAGTTTATAGTTCTTCGCAATATTTTTTAAAGCTGTTTCAACGGAAATATTTTCGAATTTTGTCTGGCTTTCCTTAATAGCTGCAGCCTCATCTGAATTGTAGTATCAGCTTTTATTTGTGGGAAATATTCAGCATAATAAAAAGTTGCCTGCAGCCATGTTCCCCAACTTGTAAGAATCGGCTGTGGTGGTTCAGGAATACCGGGACACTTGCAATGAAATGCACGGAGACGTTTAGGAGATTTAAGAAACACTTTTTTTGTACTTGCTTTTAACGCATCCACCTCTGAAAAACCTTTTCGAATAGTTTCTGCCACAAGATGTAAAGCATACACTTTACACGTAACATGTATAAACATACAACCTTGTTATTGCAAAGAATGGCCTACGAACGCATTGTCACGGCGCCATCAGTCACAAACATCAACATTTGACTTTTTGACAGTTCTAATTTTTCTAATCTCTCTAGCACCACCCTGGTAATTGTTTCGCTAGTACACTGACTTAGTCTTTTGCTAGCTAGTAACAGTGGAACTGTCGGTTTAAGAGGGTCCAGTACTCATACTATAACATTTAAAATAGAATTTTCTTTACATTCTGTTGTCTCATCAACAGATAACCACAGCCGTGTATTTCTTAATTCACATTTCATCTTATTTACCATGTCTACGTGTACAGTTGGTAGATAGTTATATAACGTTGTGCGACTTGGTAACTTCACCTGGACATTGCATTTATTCCAGAACTCTCGAAATTGTTGTTTATCGAGTATGTGCAGCGGAACATCACAGGCAATCAGCATTAATAGTAAATCAAACATAAATTGTGTTGTCGAAGGCGCGCCATTTTTTTTTATTTCTATGGTGTACACTATTTACTTGAAGTCCACAATCACGCTTATCCCAGCACATCAAATCTTTCTCGCACACTTTACAAATTATTTTAGCACCATCATAGAATAAATCTGGGAATTCACCTATGAATTTATTCACTTTGCCAGCAAATGGCCGTTTTCTACCCCTGCGTACGTCTACCATGCTTTATTATTAAATTAATAGCAACAATACAGTAAACAAATAAAATAAAAACACAAAAACAATATGCAATACGCCCAAGTGACTTAACGTGTACACAACTCGAAAGATAATAATATACTGGACTGGAGAAAGAGTTTCGCGGGCAAGGTGAATGCCGGCGACAGTAAGTACATCTATACTCTACGACCATGATACACAGAAACGATTTGCACCTTTATTTATCACCTCGTTTCTTTTTGGTTTTCGAAAATTTTGATTTTTTTGTGAAGTTATAACACTTTGAAATTTAAGTTCTTCATTGTGTAAATTTCAAAGTGTCATAACTTTACAAAAAATCAGAATTTTCGAAAAACCACAGAAAACTGGGAAAATAATTGTTTGAAAAGATATATTATACTTATACTTATACGTATCTGTGATAAGTTTTGTAAAAGTTAGAAAATAATAATTTGCCAAAAATGTTTAGTTCATATTTCATTTCATTCTAGAAAAATTGATATATTTCTAAAAAATATCAACACTATCTGTTCAGCTAAATATAGTCTAATAGTAAAATATAAACTGGTTGTTACCGTGAACTAAACAACTCAGCCAAACACAATTTCTGATGAATTAGGGAGATGGACTCTATTAGTATTTGGAGATAATATAGCCCAATTCTAACTTGCTTTTCGCATGATGTATCTTTAGCCTTCCCTTATGACTGCCCATTTTCGGTTAAATTTGTTGGAAATAATATAGATTTAACCTAAATATTCAAGAATGGGGTCACGAAGGGTGTAGACAAGTAATTAATGACTGTAGGGAAAGTCACTAAAGCTGGAGACTAACAATTTAAAATTAGAAAAGGTTAGCAAGGATATAAGGGAAGAAGGACATAAAGGAAATTTCAAGAGTCAACAGTGTTAACGAATTAAAATTAGCATATATTAATAATGCATCAGTTGAGAAAGAAGGAAAATATGTTTCTGAACTTCTATTATTTTTTTAAATTTATTTATTCGCAACAATAAACTAATTATTTTGTGAGTATACTGTTATTTTTAAAATAAAGAAAACCGTAATAAATTGAAATATTTAATTTTATTTTCTTCAACAAGTGTAATTATACGAGAAAAAAAGAAAAACCATTAAATTCAGAACTAATTTTAGACTAGTTTGAGTTTGATTATACACGTGTTTTATAGAGTAAGTATAATACTGAAATTGCAACCAGCAGATAAAGAATTTTAGGTGAATATTCGGTAATAAGTGATAACTAGAGATGCCCATCTGGGATTTTAGTCGGAGGTGCAGAGACCTTCGACTAGTCATTTATGTCGTATATCTTAGATATTGATTATCAGTAGAAGGGGTGGTTTGGTTGTATACGTATCGCGTGTATGTGTGAATGTAGAAATTTCGGTAAACAAAAGATTTTTATGTTTTAGAACGTTGCAAGAATATACAGGGTGGGGCAATAGTGCTTCCGACTTTGATATCTCGAGTTCTATGATAGTTAGAAACTTGATTTAAACACATAAGTAAACTAGCTAAAAAAGTCTGTAATCGGAAAACATTTTCGAATATACAGGGTGAGCCAAGTCGAATGTACAGGGTCAAGTAATATATTTTTTAAACGAAATGCCATGTATATCAGAACATTGTTTGAAACCGCTTTGTGGCCTCCTTTCACTCCTGTATTATTATTGACTTTCTCCCAATCACTTGGATGTAATGATTTTTTTTTGTTGGAATTATACCATTTACACGTGTATATTAAAAATATCAGTACAATCACAAATATCGATTTTAAGAAAAAATATGTTAGTACCAGTTATGAGATATCTGTGTGATGACACAGCTATTTTTACTTCCTAAAAGTATACAGGGTGGCCAAAAAGAATTTAAATTTACAACTTTTTGAACTGAATTTGTTCAATTTTTCAAATGGAATATCCTGTATATTTTTGGACGATGTGATGTAGGATTGAAAAACGAATACGGTGCAATGTAAAGTAATAAATATTGCAAATCATTAAAATTATTTTTTTCTATCTATTCCATTGGTGCATGAGGATAGGCTTGTTGGGCTAATTTTTCTACCGCAGCCTCAAACGCCTGAAGACTTTCTCCACCCCGCTGTTTGCGTGATTTTAGCTGAGCCTGATATACTGAGTGAGATGTTGGTCGCCATATCTCAGTTCTAACGCTGCCTCTAGAATGCTAAAGGTTTGTTGCTGGGTGGCAGGAATTGTTTGAAGCAAGTCTAATGTTTGGCCCCTTAGTGCTAATTAATACTAAAGCTGTGGCTTTTCCTCATATAAGTTGACCATGAACGTTGACCGTCAAAGGAAGGTGGTTGTAACCTAGTACCAGACGACAGTACCAACTGGCCACCCTTCTCTCTTAATTATTGTTTGAGTCGAGCTACTTCTCCTCTGACTTCGGTTATTTCCCCTTCAACTTGGCTGATTTTTTCTTTAACTTCACTGACTTGTTCTTCCACTTCAACGACTTTTCTATAACATCGTCTTTAAATTTTTCAGTAAGAAAGAAAATGGCTGCCTGCTGTTGCTCTAGGCTTCTTTTTATATCATCGTTTTCCTCCAATAGTCTTATTTTCAGGCCCTCCATCATTTTTCCTAAGTCTTCTTTTTCTTTTTTGGCGTTTTCTCTCCTGTTCTTCTTCTTCTTCCTGGCGTTTTCTATCTTATTCTCTTTTTCTTCCTGTCGTATTCTCTCTTGTTCTTCCTTGTCTTCCTGTCGTCTTATCTCTTGTTCTTCTTTTTCTTCCCGATGTCTCTTGTTCTTTTCTTTCTTCTTGTCGTTTTCTTTTTTGAGCTTACATAATTTTTCTCTGTTCGTCTTTCTCTTCTTGTTATATTCTTTCTTGATCTTTCATCCGTTCTAGCAACGCTGCTATCATGTCCTGTGTTTGTTTCTCCGCCATATTTCTTGTTATTGGCATTAACCCACGATACGTAAATCAGTTCAAAATAAAGTTTACTGCGCTATAATGTCCATAAAATGTATCTGTTGCATCTATTTTAATAATGTTCCAGAAAAATCTTAAAACAGATCTAGAAAGTCTTATTTAAGGTCTATACTATTTTTGTGTTGATAAAATTCACTTATCTCCACTAATTGTGCAATGAAATGTTCTAGAACTTTCACGAAATGTCACTATTAAGTCTTGTTTTGAGTCTGTAACACGTTACCGTTGACACAGTTCACGTATCTTCTGTGGTTTCCAAATCGAATGTTCTAGAATTTCCACGAAAAGTCTCTTAGAGTCTTGTCTTTAAGTCAATAACACGTTATTGTTAGCGGCACTCGCGGATCTGAGGCGGTTTCTAAATCGAATGTTCTAGAAACTTCTCGAAAATCTACTTCACTATTCAGGTCAGAAATAGTCCTCCAAACACTGTCCAGTAGCTTAATTCTCCGTGTTACCACTAATTTCTGAGATGAAAACTGTAGAACTTTTTTGATTATTCCAGAAATTTCTCTTCCAATCCACTTCCGACACCAAATTGTTACGTGTTTGCTATCCACACAAACACCGATACTAGTAGATTCGTCGATTGAAAGTCCAGGTAACACTTACTCACTACTTTATTTACTAATTAACAATTAACAACAATAGATTAATTACTGTCTTAATTATAATCACACTTGAACACTTATAAGTCTCTTTCTTATTTCTTCTTTACTCGTGCAAGTTCAACTTAAGACTGAGCCTCGGCCCACCATGCGTCTTATTTATACATCCATTCACACGGTCTAGAACATTCCAGAATATTCCCGGCCGTTCTCGTACAATTCCAATCTCATCTAACCAGTCTACACAGTCCAGTGGCGTAACAGTATATACATATCATTTCTAATGGTAATCTTTTACTTCAATTACTTTCATAGTGTAAAATTTGTACTTCATCAAAGAGGAAATTATGTTCATTATCTATTGCATGGGTAAAGAGGGCTGAAGATTTCTTATTCTTAGATATATCATAATTATGATTATACATTCTTGATTCTACCCATTGTTTCATCTGTCCAATGTATCTAACTCCTCACTGGCACGGGATCTTATAAACAACATTATATGTTAGTTCTTTTGGACACATCCTTACATGGATTAAATAGAGAAGCTAAGGAATTATTGTTATAAAATACAATACTTGTTTGTTCATCACTTAGAATATTTTTTAAATTTGGTTACAATCCTTTAACAAAAAGTATTTTGAAATATTTCTTATTATATGACGAATTAGCATTAGATGGATCTTACGGATGTTCATTATCTACATTATAATTAAAAATACAATTTATTAATTTGGGATGATAATTACTATATTTTAACGAATAGATAATGAACATAATTTACTTTTTGGTGAGATACAAATTTTACACCATAAAAGTAATTTAAGTAAAAAAATTGCTATTAGAAATTGAACTCTTGTTAAAAACATCTTCAGAAAGTTCCTGCACCAAATAAAATATGTGTGAAAACAATTTTTCTTTTTTTAAAATCCTACCAACATTTAACATTTTGACGAATGAAATTTTCAGTTTATGTCAGCTGTGTGATCGACATTTGTGAACTATTTTCGAGTCTTAACAAAATATTTAATGTACTATCGTCATTCGTTGTCAATTTTGGACATCCACTTCTTGGCGCTTCTTTACTAGAACAGATATTGTTATTTTTTTTAAAAAGGTTACCCACTTCAGGGTTAACGGATTTCGATTTGGATACCTCTACCGGGTGTGACAGGATCATACACGTAGACCTCCTTTTTCCTTTAGTTTTGAAGATAAACGATTGAAATTTGGAATATCCTATATACTACATAAACGTCACTTTTTGAGATATAAATGATTTTTTTCCATGTTCGGTATCACCGAAAGTGACACTAACTTTTGATTTTCAAATGGTACAGCCTGTATATTATTTTTTGAATTCTGCATAATTTTCTGCATCCAATAAGTGACATTTCAAACGTTAATATTTGTTTTAATTTAATTTTTAGTTATCCATTTAAGCATGTCATGACTTCCGCTTTATTCTAATTGATCCGTGTAATGCTAGAAAAATCGAAATCTCGGCGAAATTACTAAATGATGTGATTTATGAGCAAATAAAGTTCATCAAAATGGTTTTTGGGACGAAACATAATTTTTTCAAATAGTACCATTTATTTGTACCATTAATATGGAATTTATTCATATGCATTATTAAAATGTGCGGTAAATACAATTAAAATTACAGCTATTTGAAAATAAAAAAAAATACAATTTAATTATAATTTTTAAGGCTGGGAATTTTCCAGATTTTAGTACTCGAATATTCGTTCGAAAAAATATTCGAATATTCGAACTATTCGAACTATTCGAATTATTCGAATACCTATTCGAATATTCGAATACTCGAATGATCCGAATTATTCGAATAGGTATCCGAATAATCTGGATCCTCGAATATTCATTATTAATAGGTACAGCACTGAATACTAGTGAATAGTGATTACTCTATTTGAGTATTTGGTTGGATAGACCACAATAGTAGTCGTGACGTAAACCACTAAGCAGGCAATTTGATTTGCTTTCCATACCCACAATAGGGTATGTCTCCTGTACATGTGCTTTAATGGTCAGAATTATTCAGTTAGTATTTTATTTTAGGATTGAGGCGCTATTGTTCACATTTAACTATTGAAGCTTAAATAAAACAAAAATAGAGCTAGTTTATTATACTTCTGTGTCATAACTATTTTTCCTTTTCGAAGAAAATAAAAGTGCTCTAAAATTAGAATGTTTTTAATAAAGACGCAGATTGTGAAGGTAAAACAAATACATGAAAAGTCAATAGTTAAATATTTACATGTTTTCTAAAATTTTAAATTTAATTTTAACCCCTGCCTTAGTACAGTAAGAATAAGGTCGAGGCGAGAAAGAGATGGAATAGTTTGACTGAGAGTAAAACGTGCCACTAATGTGGTCTATTTATATATTTGGATTTTAGAATAGGTACCTACCTATACCTACTTTGCTTGGATGCAAACTGCATACCTATTCGTACATAATTTAATAATATATTTTAATATTCAAATTTACTCAAATATAATCGAATATTCGAATACTCGAATATATTCGAATATTTGAGTACCTTTTCGAATATTCGAATAATTTCCCATTAGAATAATTCGTAATCGAATACTCGAATATTCGAATACTCGAATTATTCGTGTTCGACTCCCAGCCTTAATAATTTTCTAGATACATCTCCATAAGGTGACTTTGGAATACAAAATAGGAACCCAAAATATTACAACAGTTGTTCAAAATGCTGTCCATTACCGTCATTGCACTTCTGAAATCCCATAGCTCTATCTCGAAGAACATTCGCCAATTACTGGGCCGTTACGATATTTATTTCGCGTCTTACTCGTAGCTGCAGGTTTTCACGGATTGTAACGGTAGTTGCGTAGACAATATTTTTTAAATGACCCCAAACAAAAAATATAGGGGAGTAGAATCAGATGACTTTGAAGGCCCCTGGCAGGACCATTCGTCGAAATGACGTTTTCTCCAAATATCTGTTGAGGGTAATCAGTTACTATTCTTGAATTATGTGGAGGAGCGCCATCTTGTTGGAAATATATTCCTTGTACAAAATCCAAAGGTAATTCATTTAGGATGTCCCCAATCTCATTACGCAGGAGTCCCAGGTATCTGGCACCAGTCAAAGTTGCTTCAAATATTATTGGATTAATTATTGTACTACCGATTATCCCAAGCCAAACAGTGAAACCGAATCGCTCTTGAAAATTACTCTCCTTTGATAAATTTTGACTCATATCTCCGACAAAATATCGGTTAAATAAACTCAAATTTGTAAACCTAGACTTGTCCCAATATAAAATTCTTCCCAAAAAAATCATTGTTTGGCTGCACGTTATTCTGTAAAATCCAATTGCAATAGTTCATCCTATCCATCCTTGGAGATCATTTTCGTGCAAGTATTGATGCAATTGGTATTTAAAAGATTTACAGTTGTATTTATGAAAAATTCGGCTTACTGTTTGGTAGTGATTTCTAATTCAAACGCAATTTGCTTTAAAGAAACAGTCTTATCAACTTCTGTTCAAGCCAAAACAGTAAATTCTGTTACTTTATCAATAATAAAATTTCCTCGCGATCATTGTTGGGCTCTCTTTGGAATTGTTTTTCATCACGATTAAAATAATTTTCCGCAGGATATTGTCCATCAGGATATCGTTTGCAACTGCATTTTTTTCTACATTCCCCATAAATAATTAACATGGGAACTTTTTCATTTTTGTATAAATTTGCGGCACTTTCAACAAATTTAACAAGAATTTTAAACAATTTTTAAAGATATAATAAAAACACCGGTAAACCAACAAATGTTTGTCAAGCTAAATATTATATTGTTTGCAAAGCCACTTCTTACAATTTAATTACTACAAAATTGTATTTTCTAATTTTCTATTAACTGTAATTTTGATTATATTTAGGGCACATTTTAATAATGCATATGAATAAATTCCTCATTAATAGTACTAATAAATGTTATCACGGTACCAATATGGTTTCTTTGAAAAAAATGTGTTTCGTGTTTCGACCCAAAAACCAGTTTGATGAACTTTATTTGCTCATAAATAACATAATTTAGTATTTTTGATGGGATTTTGATTTTTCTAGCATTACACGGGTCAATTAGAATAAATCGGCATGACACACTTAAATGGAAAACTAAAAAATTAAATTAAAACAAATGTTGACATTTAATTTCCACTTATATGGTATTATTGGATTCAGAAAATTATGAAGAATTCAAAAATGCAATAATATATAGGGAGTTCCAATTGAAAATCAAAAGTTAGTGTCACTTCCAGTGAAACTGGAAATGGAAAAAAAATCATTTATGTGTCAAAAAGTGACGTTTATTGCGTATATAGGATGTTCTAAATTTCAATCGTTTATCATCAAAACTAAAGGAAAAATGGAGGATACATCATGATCCTGTTACACCCGTATACTACTACATTTAATAAACAGATTCAATAAGAGTTCCTCGGTTTACTGTTTTAATTATTCAACAGTTCAACTCCAAATAGAAAGAATTTTAAATTCTTCGACGTTTTTTACTTTGAATAGTGTGAAATTGTCTTTTGCGCAAATTGTACGCGCTATTAAGTCCTTTTCCTGTAATTTAATTACTAGCTAATTATTAGTTAAACGTAGTATAGTTAAATAAGTTGAGGATTTCTTGATGTGTTCTTTTATGGTCTCCAAAACCAATCATTAATAATATTTTAATTTTTTGTCATTCAGAAAATGACAAATCAGAAAGAAATTCTCAAAGAATTAATGGAAATGAATAAATTGTACTTTTCGTTATTTTTATCGGAAGAATAGAAACTGTCAAACCTTTTAAAACCGAATATATTCATCAAAAAATTTATTTTTTTTTGTCACCTTACAGGTTTCACTTTTTAAACATAATTTACTTTAATTTTTTGTAGAGCATTTTACGCAGAATTTTACAATGGCTCTGAAGAGCCACAGCAAATAAGAAAATCTAGAAATTTCTAATTTAAAACTAGAAATTTCTATTTTTGAAAGTAAAAATTTCTACTTTTATAATAGACATTTTTTACTTTTGAAATTAGAAATTTCTAGCTTTAAATTTTTGATCTTAAAAGAGTTTTTTTGCCAATATTGCCTTACCAGGTAAAAAATGGCCTATATAAAAATTTTTAATAACATAGAAGATTTGTCCGAAACATTTTTTTGCAAATCGAATATATACCGACCATGGAGCCTCAAAGTGGGATGGATCATTGAAAATTCCAAGAACGCTCATTTTTAAAGTAAATTTGATTTTTAGAAAATTATGTCCTTAAAAAGTTTTACACCAGTGGCTATTCTAATACATGTATAAAAAGTTTTAAAAAGGGGAGGTAAATTACCCCCCGTCACACCACTAGTATATGGAATGAGACACATACTTCATTTTTATTATAATTTACACCATTATAATTCATAACAAATTATCTGTTGTCGTTTCTACAATATTAGGAAAAGACCCGGTATCTCAAAAACGAAGACTTCTTTTTGAAGGAGTTGGCCGATTTATTATTATTATTATTATTTTAATATGGGGCATATTATAACAAAGATATGAGCTCAAACTTTGTATGCAGGTATTTGAGACATGGCCGTTGGTATAAAACTTTTTTAAGGGCATGATTTCCCAACAATCCAAATTTAGCTTAAAACTGAGCGTTCTTGGAACTTTCATCGATCAGTCCCACTTTGAAACTCCAATGGTGTCTATTCGACTTACAAAAAAATGTTTCAGACAAAACTTCCCTGTTCTTAAGAAGTTTTATACCGAACATTTTTTACCTAGAAGCCCCACTGGTGAAGCCTCAGACTAAGGTAAAGCGGTATTGGCAATATTATTTAAAAGTAAAAATTTCTACTTTTGAATCTAGAAATTGCTAGTTTTAAAGTAGAAATTTCTAGTTTTAAAATTTTGACATTGAAGCGCGGCGCCTAAAACAGGTTTATTGCCAATACCGCTTTACCTTAATCTGAAGCTTTACCATTGGCTTCTAGGTAAAAAAATGTCCTGTATAAAACTTTTTAAGAACGCGGAAGTTTTGTCTGAAACATTTTTTTGCAAGTCGAATAAACACCTATGGAGTTTCAAAGTGCGACTAATCAATGAATTTTGGGAAATTATGCCCTTAAAATATTTTACACCAGCTGCCATGTTTCAAAAGTAGAAATTTCTAGTTTTAAAGTAGAAATTTCTACTTTAAAAATAGAAATTTCTTATTTTAAAGTAGACATTTCTAGTTTTAAAAGTAGAAATTTCTACTTTAAAGTAGAAATTACTTATTTTAAAGTAGACATTTCTAGTTTTAAAGTAGAAATTTCTAGTTCTAAAGTATAAATTTCTAGTTTTAAAGTAGAAATTTCAATTTTTTTAAATTTGTTGTGTCCCTTGAGCCATCATAGAACTATAATTAAACAAATAAATAATTTTTAATTTTTTGTGAAAATTCTTCCTGTCTAATCTATACAAAAGTTTATGCCGCTAAAATGAAGATCATAAAATGCTTCAGAACAACAAAAAGGCACTCGTAAATGCGTAAATATAAAAGTCTCTCTACTTCTTGAGGTATTAAAAAAAAGTGTGCTGACAATGTTACAGCGATTATTCTTTACTTTTGTACAATACTGTATAGTTTAAATATTCAAACATCAGAATCCTCGTTGGGTACCTAATATTCCTGTAATTTAATAAGCTAATTAATTTAATTAGCAAACTATACGGCACAGACTGTAGCTTAAGACACATTAAATATTTGGACATATTAGTCAGTGGGTCAGAACGTCAACAGCAGGGTCCCCACAGAGCGTACCGCAATTGAGAAGAAGTGCCACTGTGGTGTTTCTGTAGTGCTGTTAATTTAATAATATTAGGCAATTATAGAACCTTGGAAACCACAGGGCGGTTGTCACATAATGCAACAAAGTAATGAATATATTTACAATGTATGTCTACGATATATTTTTTTTTGTATGCTTTATCTAAAACATCAAAAATTACTCACGGGTAATAGTCTATAGTTTTCTTATATTTATTCATTTTTTAAATTAATAATAATAATAATATATGCTTTATTTGCCCAACAGGTACAATTTAAAATACTCTTAAATACTACAAAACATTTTATAATATTTAGTAACAAGTCTTTATATTAAACATAAAGGTACGATAAATGTTATTGAAAAGACTGAAAATTAAATTGAAAAAAAAGATAAGAGTTAGTAATAGTTACGGATAACGAATTAAGAACTAATTATTGAAAAAAATAAAATAAAATAAATAACGATGATAAAAAAAATGTATATCTACATAACACGCAAAAAACAATCAGTAGAGGAAACAGCAACTAAAATTATATACTAAAAGTTTGTTTAGCATATTTTACCAGCTGGTTTGGTGTGCAAAGATTTATATCACAATGTTGATTTAATTTGTTAAAATAATAGCACATACTATGTATTGGTGATTTTAGCAACATATTAGTATTGGCTCGTTTAGTGTAAAATGTAGGATTTTGTCGAGAATGCATCCTTGGTGTGAAGAAATTAATTTATGAAAGAATTTGAGAACAGTCAATTTTATTATGTAATAATTTGTATAGAAAAAGTAGCATATAACAAATTCACCGATACTCTAAACTTTCAAAATGAAATGTGCTTAGAAGATAATTATTATCTATGCCCCTCTCAGGATATATTTCTGTATCTCTAATGATAAAAATTTTTTAAATTTTCTTTGAACTTGCTTTAACGCGTCTTTGTGAACTAGATAGTAAGGGTTCCAGATTATGGATACGTACTCAAATTTTGATCGTACATAAGAGTAATATAATGATTTTAAACAATTTAAATTAGTAAATGATTTACAGTTTTTTATGATAAATCCTAAAAGTTTATTTGTCTCTTTAGATTTAATATATACCGGGTGACCACGAGATGACGCTCGCCCCTATATCTTCTTGGTCTTTCAATCTTTGAATCTCAAACTTGGGCACGTCAAATAACGGCTACATATGGATTAATTTGACCTATTTATTATTTTCTGTCGCTTCCGGTTTCACCGGAAATGATGCCAACTTTGGATTTTTTAAATGGAACACCCTATATATTTTTACATTTTTGGATTCAGGAGGTCATTTTGCATACAACTATGGCATATTGAGATAAAAGTATTAATGACTGACATATTTATGAGCAAATTTAATTTCTCATCTAGGCGGCCATGACCCCAAAAAAATGTTTTGTTTTGCTTCAATAAATAATCAAAAAATACAATTATGAGATCATGTCATATGACATTTGGTTATAGGCTTCTAAACATTTCGGAAATCGTTTTTCCAGAATAACTCATTTCTTTTAAATGGCACCATGGTGGCTCATTACGTTACCTATTTCAATAAAGCATTTTATTACCGATAACTTGGTACCTAACACTCCATTATTTATTCATAAAAATAATACATGCGATAAATGATAACAAATGAACGAATTAAGAAACAAACGAATTAAAACTAAGTAATTATTTTATCACATTATCTAAAAAAAATTATAACAATTGTTCAAAATGTTGACCACCGACATTTACACAATGTCTTGCTCTTACTAAAGTTTCTCTCACCACATTGATGAGATGTTGCTCTGTTATAGAATTTATTGCCCTCCTAACTCGATCTTTCAAATCTTCTAATGTAGTTGGTACTGTTTAATATACACGTTCTTCAATGTGGCCCCAAAAAAAATCTAGCGGCGTTAGATCAGGTGATCGCGCTGGCCACCTGACTGGTTCATTAGATTCTATCCAATGATTCCCGAAATGACCATTTGAATATTCTGCAATTACTCTGGCGTTATGGGGCGGGGCGCCATCCTGCTGCAAATACCCCAACTGGTACTGATTTAAGGGTAAATGTTCCAAAAACTCTTCAATTTCATTTCTCAGAACACTTAAGTATCTTTCTCCTGTCAGTGGACCATCAATAAATATGGGACCTATGATCCTGTTACCCATAATGCCTGCCCAAATATTAAAACCAAACCGTTCTTGAAAATTGCCTTGCCTCAAAATTCTTGGATTTTGTTGCGCCCAGTACCTCAAATTGTTTTTATTGAACATATCATTGTTTGTAAAACAGGATTCGTCAGAAAATAATATATTATAATGAAAGTTTGGAGATCTAATTTCATTGTCTAAAAGCCATCTGCAATACTGAAATCTCCGCATTAAATCGTTTTCATATAATGCTTGGTGAAGCTGGTATTGGTAACTCTTAAATTTGTGTTTTTTTAAGAATTTTTCTTAGCTTCTCTTCCTGTATCTAACTCACTTGCAATTTCTCATATTGAGACACTAGGATTGATTTCCACTGACGCTAATACATTAATTTCGGTGTCTTCATTGATAATTATTGTCCTTTCGTGTTCTTGAGCTACTCTCTCCTGTCTCAGCTCTCGTTCTACTCTAAGAAAATAATGTCTGCCAGGATGATTTCTTAGTGGATACCGCTCTGCATATAAATCGCGGGCTGCCCGGCTATTTCTGCGACATTCCCCGTATAACATCAGCATATCCACTTTGTCACTTTTTGAATAAACCATGAATTTTTAATACACACCACAATAATATCGGATTCTCATAGACTAAATATCATTTGAGCTGTCAGATTAATTCATTTGTTTCTTTTGTTACATTCTAAAGGCACCTACTTGATAAAGATCCAGTGTTAAATATTATGCGTTTATTTTCATTTATACCTTGTTGGATACCATTATTATGTATTTTTATGTATTATAGTATGAATAAATAGTGGAGTGTTTGGTACCAAATTATCGGTAATAAAATGCTTTATTGAAATAACGTAATGAGCCACCATGGTGCCATTTAAAAGAAATGAGTTATTCTGGAAAAACGATTTCCGAAATGTTTAGGAGCCTATAACACAAATGTCATATGACATAATCTCATAATTGTATTTTTTGATTATTTATTGAAGCAAAACAAAACATTTTTTTGGGGTCATGGCCGCCTAGATGAGAAATTAAATTTACTCATAAAAATGTCAGTCATTAATACTTTTTTCTCAATATACCATAGTTGTATGCAAAATGACCTCCTGAATTTAAAAATGTAAAAATATATAGGGTGTTCCATTTAAAAATCCAAAGTTGGCATCATTTCCGGTGAAACCGGAAGCAACAGAAAATGATAAATAGGGCTAATTAATCCATACTTAGCCGTTATTTGACGTACCCAAAATTGAGATTCATATCTTGAAAGACCACGAAGATATAGGGGCGAGCGTCATCTCGTGGTCACCCGGTATATGTTCGACAAAACTCAGTTCAGAATCAAAATATATACCTAAATCTTTAATTGTTTGTATGGCTCGAAAACAATGTCATCAATACTGGAGTTGTAGTTAAAGCAATTTTTATTTACACTACTTTACATTTAGCATCATTGATACTAACTTTGTTCAGGCCACACCATTTGCTGACTATATTAAGATTTACTTTCGTTTACAGAATTAATGCTCTTAAAGATTTTTAAATCATCTGCAAAGATTAATTTGTCGCACTTTAATTCAGTGCAAAATCGTCAACAACTAATAGAAATACTAAAGTCCCAAGGTTAGAACCTTGCGGCACTCCGGAAGTTGTTAAGTATATTGACGATTTATATCCATTGCAAAATATAAATTGTTGTCTGCCTGTTGAATATGATTGAAAGTAATAGATTTAAATTAATCCATACTTTGATAATTTCTGTAACAGTAATTCATGGTCGATGCGATCAAAGGCTTTGGTAAAATCTGTATACAAAGCTTTAACCTGTCCTCGTTCATCTAGAATATTAGAAACTGTTTCACTGAATGTTACTAAGTTCTTAGTAGTTGACCTGTTAGTTATAAAGCCATGCTGATCTATTATTGACAATATGTTTTTAGTGGATATACAGATGCGATTGTATAAAATGATTTCAAGAACTTTAACAAAATTACACAAAAGAGAGATTGTCTATAATTGCTTATATTTGACGTATCGCTTGGTTTAAAAAAAAACGCCTTTGCCACCTTCCATCGGTTGGGAAAATATGATATTTTTATTGCAATATTAAACGGAATAAAAAGCGGCGTTAGGAATGCATTGGCACAATCTTTCACCAATAAGAATGGTATAAGGTCTGGGCCTGCATCTTGATTTTTTTAACACCGAGATGTTTGTAATACTGAAAAGTTCAAATTTATTATTGCCCATAGTCACGTGATTGTCTTGTGTATCGCATTAAGGATGATTAAAATTAGTTTTTTATATACACTACACAGTTTAAAATGTAAAGTAAGGGAGCAACTAAAATTCCCAGTTCGCTGAAAAGGAGTCGACACGAATGTCGGGAAGGTTTAATGTACATTGTTCGTACAATTTTTCTTGAAGTGTAAACACTTCTTTAAATCGATAATAAATTCCCCAACGGACAATACAATAAATCAAACAAGACTGAACATATGCAGAGTAATACATTTTTAATATCTCTATATTTACAGAAGAGCATAGTTGCCAAATAACAAACAATGAGTAGATAATTTATTTGTTACAAAGTTTATATGATTTCCCCAATTTAAGAGAGAATCCGTATAAACTCCAAGAAATTTAACGTTATTATTTTGTCTCACAGAGCAATTACCAATTTTAACAGGCTGTAGTCAAGTGTTCTAGTAGAAAAATCTAATAAGTCAGTTTTTACATTATTGAGGGCGAAACCTGTGCTGGCACAGTAATTTTGCATAGAGCTTATGGCATTAGTAGCTTTAAGGCTGAGCTCATTTATATTATTTGAGCCAACAACCATGGTCGAGTCATCAGTAAAAAGTGATATAAAAACAACTCCCATGTAAAGCGTGATAGTATTTATATAAAGAATGAACAATAGAGGCCCCAGAATACTTCCTTTGGGGACGCCAGTGGAAACAGTAAGGGGACTAGACGTAAAGCTTTTTACCAGCATCTTTTATTACAACGGATTGGGTTCTTCTAGTTAAATAGGATTCTATTCAAGTTAATGCTGGGCCACGAATTCCAAAATTTTCAATTTTGTTCAAGAGTAGGTAATTTATGATCAACGGTATCAAAAGCGTGTTAAATCAAAAAAACAAACAAGATGTTTTTGTTTTGTTTTCAAAACTATTCAAGATATAATTGTAAAGCGAGAGTACAGCATCTTTGGTTGAGAAACTTTTCGAAAGCCAAACTGATATGATGATAATAAGTTTTCTTTAATTGTAAAATCATTTAGTCTTATATAATCAGATTTTTCAAAACTTTTTGAAAAACTGATAAAAGTAATAGCTCTGTAATTTGAGATAATGATAAATTTAAACTCATTGTAATTTTTTTTAGCTTGTTCAGTTTTAATTTGTTGTTTTTTTTTAATTATGTTGTACCTTAAAATTAGCTCAATGTCACCAGAAAATTTATAAGTTTTATGCAAATCCCTTAAAAAAAAATACTTTCATTTATGATCATTATCCATGGTTTTTACTCTTAGATTTTTTTTTGATTTTAATGGAAAAGCTTTATCCATTAGTTCCAAAAAGATATTATAGAATTTTTTTAAAACTTCCCTCAAGGTTCTAATCCTCAGTTATAAAACTCCAATTTTTCTGAGATAATAAATATTTAAAGTAATTTAAACTTTCCTTGTTAATAAAAACTCGTCTTAGTTGATAAGTACAGTCACCCTCATTATTATTAAGTTTGCAGTAGTAAGTGATTATTTGCATAAAGTGATCAGATATGTCCGAATAAATGATTTTTGGATTAAGACAATTAATATCGTCATCGCAAAAAATATTATCTATGATCGTTTTAGATTCACCCTGTATACGTGTATAGTCATTAATGCATTTGCTTAGATAACAACTAAAAATGTCACACGGTTTTTGTGCATTAGTGTTCTCAACATTGTCGTCAAAGTTAAAATTAAAACCGCCACAAATAAAAATGGATAGTTACTTTTATGAACAGAATTTAACACAGCATCCATATTGGAGACAAAATAATCACCATCCACTAATCTACCGTGGGTGATCTATAAAAACATCCCACTATAATGCAAATGTCCTCCAGGGGTATTTTAATTAACGCATATTCGAATAAAAGAATAAAATTTTTTTACACTACATAGCTTAATCCTAAAATTGTATTTAGTGTTAATAAATATGGCTGACATGTGATTCATTCTGCAGAAAAAATCACTTAGCTTATACATTTCTAATTTGAGAGTAAAAATTTCACATTCTTTATAATTAAATTCAGATATACAGACAATTTCCGGAAAATCAAGACTTTTTAATAACAGTTCGAAGTTTTCTAATTTATTACGTGAACTTCTTACATTTAGATGACAAATTCTTAAACTATTGGTATTACTTTTATTAATGAGTGGTATAGGAGTAATTGAAACTTTTGAAGCAGAAAAATGATTTTCTTCAGTTAAAGGTTTGTTGTCTCCGAGGCTGTCACGGGGAAAGTCGATCCTTTGGAAAGGTAAAACTATTTACCGCAGCTCCTTCAGGCCAAATTTCGGGATTCTTCCTTGAAATGAATAATAGGAAAAGACACCATGTATGAACAATTATATGCATTTTTGTGTAATTCTTTGCACTCAAATTTAAAATGGGGTGGAGTTTTGTTTAAACACTCTTTTAAATCTACTATAGTAGTATTTAGGATTAAGTCTATCAACATGAAGGTAACCCAATTTAGCCTAAGTTTGACGGAAAGTTATCGACGGCACATTCGTTTTTATTTTGAAATTATACAAATAGTTGAAAAATCGAACTAATGTGATACACCGGCAACTAGATAAATTTTCCCAATTTAATGAGTTTTTGATATTTGAACTTTAAAGATTCAATTTTTTTTCAAATAATAATATATTGAAAATTTTATACTGTCGGAACGGGAATAAAAACTACTACCAAAATCAATAATAAAAAATATAGGTTGTCATTTAAAAAAAAGTCGATGACGTCATAACTTAAAAAATAAATGACATAAGAAACTGAAAATAGACTGAAAATATTTGCTGGAGTTAAAATCGCTAGACCCCTTCGAGATTTTTTCCAAAAATATAATATCAACGGAATTACTGAATTTATGCGTTACTTAATTTCCACACTGTATATAGTATAGCACAGAGGGCTGAATTAATTTTCATCTGTGGTGGTGCATATTGTTGCGCAAGACAAACGACTGTTATTTTCACAAAATATGTGTTGCATACATTTTGAAATTAATTGCAAAATCTACAAAAACACGATCTGCAGAAAACAAAAATAATTCGAGCCCAGGGTATTGAAGAAAGAAACTCAAATTGAAGTGTTTGGGAAATTTGCTGTCAATTTAACAAGTTCACTTCGTCAGGTGTCTGACTATAACTGGTATTTTTTATGAGGCTATTCGCAAGGTCCTGAGACTGCATACATTTTATCCCTATAAAATGAAAGTTCATCAAGAACTAGCTGAAGACAACTTGTCTATTGAATGGTTTAGCCAATAGATACAGGAGCGATGAAAATCCACATTTGGTTGTTGTTGAAGGACATACTCAATGGCCACAAAAATAAACTGGTCCTGGAGTTAGTTGGAACCTTTGATGTGAAGATAACATTGACGTAGCTTTCCACGAAACACCAAAACACTATATACTACACTTGACGCATGTGATGCCAACTTGGTTGGCGAAACGCGCGTCGAGTACAGTATATAGTGTTTTGGTGTTTCGTGAAAAACTACGTTAGTGTTGACAAAAATAAACTTTTGGGCTGATATATTGGGAGGTAGTATTATTGGCCCTTTATTCATTGAAGAAAATATCAATGGAACACCTATTTAGACACATTGGAAACCACCATTAACACTCTTATAACCCATGCAAAATTAATTTAATGAAGACGGTAATCTTTTCTTAAATGATATTCTTCACTTATTTTCAATG
This sequence comes from Rhamnusium bicolor, assembly GCA_029963845.1. Taxonomy (NCBI): domain Eukaryota; kingdom Metazoa; phylum Arthropoda; class Insecta; order Coleoptera; family Cerambycidae; genus Rhamnusium; species Rhamnusium bicolor. The sequence goes on along the minus strand of JANEYF010004414.1, from coordinate 277,698 downwards.
AATATACTCTTCAAACCTCTTCGTGGGTTGAAGTTTCTAAAAATATCGTTTTTTACGATTATCTTGTGAATGGAAAGAAAGAATAATTTCTTACGTAGAAGAAATATTTGTTGAATTGGTTTCTACAAACGTGCCTATTTTCCCCTTAATAGACTCACCAGTGGCGTACTTACTGGGTGCATTTTACCATTTTCTTAAAAAAATTAATGGCACGCCAATGTCTTACTGGCAACAAGCTACCATTTTAGGAATCCTCAAATATTTTAAGAAGAAAAACTATTCTTTAATTTTTTTCCTACGTTGCACAGTTTTCGAGTAAAATTTAATAGCTTTCTGTATCTGCTACAATAGACGATATTAGAGTAGGCTATGGGTTCTTTTCTTGGATATAATTAAAATGGCTGAAAGAGAAATTCGATACGAAACTAGGGTAAAATAGTCGAATCTGACCTATCTTATATACTACAATAAAATAAATAAGGTCACTCTTATTCATTTATTAACGAGAACAAGGTATATAAAAAATTAAAATTTGAAAATGAAATATTTTAACTGGACAAAACATAAATCAAATAGCTGGTTTCTAAACTAAAAAATGTTCAATACGAGACACATTTTCTTGAATACAAACTCGGCATCGCTTTATAATAGACTGTCGAACTCTTAATAATTGATTTCGTTGTATTTCATTACAGGCGGTTTCTATTATCTCAATTAATTCTTCCCTGCTGCCCACTGGGGTAGAATAAACTTTAACTTGTATAAAACCCTAAGCAGACAAATCAAGAGAAGTGATATCTGGAAAACTGGGCGGCCATGGAACTGGTCCGCCACGTCCAATCCATCGATTCGGATAAGTTGCGTTAATCCATTCGTCGTCCGTAATGAGCCGGACAACCGTCAAGCTGAAACCAAGCATTTCGCCTTGAACTAAGATCATAATTTTTCCAAACATCTGCATGCGCTGTTTCAACATATTCCAGAAATAATGCTGATGTTAATCTGGGAGGTAGATAATATGGCCAATAATATTGTTTCCCCATAAACCAAGCCATACATTTACGGTGAACTCATTCTAGACATTTCTTGGCCTGGTTTTATGTGGATTTTCGTGGTATCAAACATGCAGGTCGTGAAAATTAACTACTCCTTTTTTGGTAAAGCAGGATTCATTCAGTCCACTACATTTTCTTCAAAAAATTTGGATTATTTCTCACAGAATTTAACATGAAATGACAGATATTTAAACAGTGTTCACTATCACATGGATGTAAACCTTGAACAGGCTGCAAATGGTATGCACGTCGCTGGTCATTTAAAAAAATTTTCCATACAAAAGTAACAAAAATGCGAGAATTCTTGAGGCTCTTCGAATAGATAGATACATAATATACACATATAGTAGAAGATTGAAAACAAACACTATTTAATGAAAACAAAGAAGGTTTAGTTCATATTTAATGAACCCACATAAAGAGTAATGAACAATATTAGATCGATAGCTGAAACAAAACATATGTACGAAATCATTTAAAACTATTTAGACCTATATAACGAAATAGGCTCGTAAATAAATATGTATAAAAAGAAAATAAAAAATATGTAACTTAACATCAATTGAATTATATGTATTCTAGTGCTTCTATGTGAAATATCTGAGCAGGTCAAATACAAAATATAAGATTTGTATATCTACACACACAGATAAATAAAGTATCACACACACAGTGTTAAAAAGTCAGCATCTAAATACTCGTTAAAATCATAAAATGCATTCTCTGTTAAAAAGTGTTTCATTACCGTGTTAAAACATTTATAATCAAGCTTCTTGACCTTATGAGGCAATACATTAAAAAACTTTATTCCATAATACCTTTTCCCATCCCGGGTTTTAGACAGACGTAAAAAGTCAAAATGTAATTATTGTTATTACGGGTAGGATATGAATAAACTTGATCTCGTGATGTATAATTCGTTTCATTGTTTCTAATGTAGAGGAGACACTGGAATATGTAAGTGCTAACTAAGGTTAGAATCTTTAATGTTTTAAAGGAAATTCTACAATCATCCCTGTAACCTAATCCCGCAATCATCCTTACTACTCTTCTCTGTATAGCAAATACGGTTGCAGCATGTGAGGAATGACCCAAGATCAAAATTGCATAGGTAATTACAGAATGGATTAATCCATGATAGGCTGCTAACAAGGTTGTCTGTGATACACAACTTACAAAACCACGCAATAAAAAAATATTTCTAGACACTTTTTTATTAATGGTGTTTACATGTTTCTCCCATCTTAGTCTATTGTCCAAGTAAACTCCTAAAAATTTAACACAATCAGTGGAATTTATATTTATTGTTTGACGCTTTAATATAAAAATCATTGTTTCCGCTTTACTCTCATTTAGATTTAGTTTATTTGCTAAGAACCAATCATGAATAGTCGACTGGGTCTCGTGGACATTGGCGTAAAGTGCATTAATGTCTTTATTATTGTGATTTAGAGTTGTATCATCTGCAACGAGGACAGATTTTGCTGAGCAGGTATTACTGGGCAAGTCATTGATGAAAAGGGTTGGGCCCAGTACAGATCCCTGAGGTACTCCGATTCTAATATTTGTGAAATCGGAACTCAAATTCTTAAATTTTACGAATTGGGATCTTTCTTCAAGATAGGATGTTAGTAGTAGAATATTCATAGATGGGCCCCTATCACACATTCAAAGGATCGTCCTGTTTCTGTTCCTCAGAACATTATTCAAATCTCTGTTTTGCTCCTGTCTTCTTGCCAGTCCATTTTCTCTGAAAATTTGATGTACTCTCCGAAAAATGCTTGGATGTGGATGTCTTGTATTCGGAAATTACCCACGGTATTTCATTGCAGCTTCAAGAGATGTTCCCTCACATAATCCATACATATAATGAATATTTGCGTACTCTTCATTGGTAAATCGAAATGGTATTTTTAAAATTAACGCAATACCTAAATAAGTTACAAAAATTACCAGAGTTTTTAAAATTATTGAAATAAACAATGAAAAAACCCTGTTGATTTCTGACAAATGATTGACTAACTAAATATTTTGTAGTCAAAGCTACCTAATATTAATAAAATTTAATTGGAGAATAAATAATTGTAGTGTGCATTGATGTTCCCAATATAACTTTAGCTTTACTCGAAAACCGTTCAACCTAGGAAAAAATTAATGAACAGTTTTGTTCTTAAAATATCTTAGGATTCCAAAAATGGTGGAATATTGCCATTAAGACATTGGCGTATTATTATTTTTTTTAAGAAAATAATAAAATGCTTCCAGTAAGTACGCCACTGGTGAATTTATCAACGTGAAAATTGACACCTTTGTAGAAAGCAACTCAACAAATATTTCCTCCACGTAAAAAATTATTCTTTCTTTCCATACACAAGATAATCGGAAAAAACGATTTTCTTTTAAAAACTTCAACACTCTGTATCTCGAAAACGAAGAGGTTTCATTGAAAACATTTTGCTTAAAATGACCTTCTCTATACGCTGGTATATTCCACTCATTAAAACGGAAACACCCTGTATAGTTTAGAACAAAAATTGAGTGATTATGCTACGATACCAAGTAGAACAATACTCTGCAGTTTTTATGATTTCTTGTGAATTGGCATTTCGTAATTTTCCTCAAAAACGAAGCACACTATATTGAAATAAAAAGAGTATCTCTTTTGTGTATTTAAGATCAAAGTTGCATAATATTGGATTATTTTTGGAAAAAGTTCTACAGACAATTCGATCCAATACTAACTTCATCCCTGTTTCTATGTCATTGTGTGGAGGAAAAAATGAACGTTATGTACATTTGACACACTAACACTTCGTATCCCACATCACGAAAACGAATCATTTTAGAACACAATTTCAATATGAACTTCTTGCTTACGTTGGCGAGTAAAATTAATTAATGGAAATTGGCTAAGTATTTAAAAACTTTGTAGAAAGACATAATTTTAAAGCTGCTGGATTCAAGAGGATTTTCTGGAGAATTTTTAATTTAACCTCTCTACAGTCTATGCGAACACATCCGCAATAATCAGCTTTACAAGAAGTTCCGTTTATAAACCATTAAAAATGTTTTCACTTTTGTATTGTTTAATATTATGTACAACTACATTTGTATACTCAAAGTTACTTAGTTGCCTCTACAATATAAGATAAAGGCAATTTATAAAACAGAACCTACCCCGGAGAAGAGAATTTCCTATTAACTGCATTAAAGTACACATTACATCCCATTATGAGGGAGATATATACATGTCTCTTGAGAGAGTTTATACTTAAGCCGAGATACACATTGTCTAATTTTCAAGTTACTTATGTTACGAGCTGACAGAGTTCCTCCAGCGAAAAGCTCATTTCAAGAGGTTGTCTTTATTTAGTATAATTAATAAAATAATAAGCTTGTCCACAATTTCATAAAATAATTGTAGTACCTATTTTAATTACCTATAAATATATAAACTTTTTTCTAGTTTCAAAGCTAATAGAATTACATGAACTCAATATTGCATCTTAGGCCGTGAAAATCTGAATTTCTCATAAAATGCTTTCATGTATATATATATATATATATATATATATATATATATATATATATATATATATATATATATATATATATATATATATATATATATATATATATATATATATATATATATATATATATATATATATATATATATATATATATATATATATATATATATATATATATATATATATATATATATATATATATATATATATATATATATATATATATATATATATATATATATATATATATATATATATATATATATATATATATATATATATATATATATATATATATATATATATATATATATATATATATATATATATATATATATATATATATATATATACATATATATATATATATATATATATATATATATATATATATATATATATATATATATATATATATATATATATATATATATATATATATATATATATGTATATATATATATATATATATATGTATATATATATATATATATATATATATATATATATATATATATATATATATATATATATATATATATATATATATATATATATATATATATATATGTATATATATATATATATATATATATATATATATATATATATATATATATATATATATATATATATATATATATATATATATATATATATATATATATATATATATATATATATATACTCATTACTTTTAGAAGTACTCCCGTAAACGTCGCGCGTCGAAACAAAAAGTGTGCCTAAAAGCTTTTTTTCGCTTTTATGCGTATCGATGGTAGTTGAAGGAACACAAGCTTTTCACAGACAATTGCCAGGGATAAGCAAAAATCACACAAGGTAAGGTTTTATATGTTACTGATTCAAACTAAACGATTTTAAACAATTCAGCAGTTTTATCTAATCAATCGCCATTTGTATTTACAGTGTGACAGTAGTGAGGTCGGCTTAATGAAAATATATTATAAGTGTGATCATATAATTTAGCAAGAAGCTCCCCTTAACTGTAAAAGAGGTATCGACATATGAGATACTTAACTGGACAGATTGACAGATTGGTGGAATGAATACTACAAGGAAACCTGCTTATCTAACGAATCATGTACGAAAAATGTATCAGGAGAGCAAGAGATGAGCTTCCTTATTTCTCAGTATCGTCACTTTATACAAACTTGTTACTTTGTTAGTGGATTTGTTAACACCATTTTTCTCTTGCTTTGCCAAACAAAGCAAGAGCTGTAGCTATGCCTTACGATAAATGTACAGTGAAAACATAATTCCAATTCTTCAAACAAAAGTTGACCATATGAGACGGTTACTTCAGTGAGTAGAAGTGGATTACAAAGAAATTACCAAGATATCATAGAAAATTGGCAGACCAAAACAATAATTACCATACCTCGGTCAAACGCGCATTAAAATACGAGAAAATTTACTCTTACATTGCCCCACTATAAGCAGCAAATTTAGTAAAATATATAATTTAGAAATTATACCATGTTTTCTTGTTGATCTCTCAGTGAGGAAAACTGACATGGTACCTTTAAGGTTTTGAGATTTCCTCGGAAAATAGTCACCTCGTGGTTTTTTAATATTACCTATTTTATTGTGAGATTCTTAGATGTATGAATTAGACTGATTTCGTTGTATAAAAGACAACTATTTGTAATTAACAAGAAAAGATGGAAAAACAATTTTGCATTTAATTTTTTTATTCAGAAAATGAATGAAAAATGTTTCACACACCAGATATGCGTAAGACGAATAGGGAAATTGAATAAATACGTAGGCGCTATACGACCAAACACAGAATAATGAAAAGGGATGTTGTAAAGACTCTGGAAGTTAGATCCCTGTCGTAGCGTAGCGTATTCTCATTGTTATTTCATAGATATTTAACACCCACTTGCTTTAGAAGATGAATAGCCTCATTTAACTGAAGTATTTATCAAGAAATATTCATATCCAACTAAACATTTTGTTGGTCCTTATCGTTTTAACACAATACTTGGAATTTATATTCATAGTCTATTAATGTGTAAAATATCCAACAATGATTAGAATTAGAATAGAGGTGTACATAGAATTTAAAGTATTTCAGTCTTGCTTCGGTGAAAAGATGAATTGCATTGCTTGCCGAAATATGTTTTCTATTTTAAAAACAGTAAATATTATGTTATGTTATGAGTCATTAGTAAAAACAAAAAAATTAATGAAATATCATTAAAGAAAAACGTAAATAAGTTTTTACGTATATACTTACTATACGTAGTGATTCAGTACCCAACTAACATTTTAAGTCCTCCGAACGCACCAGCGAATATCGCAGTATTTTGCCATTAATCGCTGCCACATTATAGAAACAGCCGGCGTGACTGTTACGTATCTGGGACTAAAATGTAGAACAATTTTTCTCAGCTGTGTTGTGGAGAAGTCCCTAGAACTTATCTAGTTACGTGCCGTCAACGTAACGGCCACGTGGTGGAGACGTGACAATGTAGTAATTTATATAAAATTGCTATTTTTTATTCTGTCGCTCGTTCTCTTTTGCAACTGCAACAAAAATCTTTCTATCTTATCCTGCCATCATTGTCAATACTATTGCTGTAATCAAATGAATAGGTACGTTTTGAAATATAAATCTAATGTAGATCTAATACTTACCTGGGGTAAGTATTAAATCTACATTAGATTTGTAAGGCCAGTAATTGAGGGTAAAACCCTCAATTATTTGCACTTTAAGAACCGCTCATGATTAAATTTGATTAATGAAGAAGATGGAGGTGTTTAATTTCCGAAATTTAATGCTATTCACTCAAACATACTTTAATTTCATTGAAAATAAGCCGTGATAGTTGGATATTATGAAGATAAATTTTGTTACATAGAAATGATGAGATTATTACACTTTTCTAGTTATTGGCCTTTGATCAAATATTGCTATATCGATGTTGCTAATTGCATATTGACCAAATGTTGACATACGAAGATTTCCGGTATATCATATGTTGTTTCAAAATAAAAGAATGAAAGAGACGAATAATGCCATTCTTCTCTTTCATTATTTTATTTTGAAACAACATATGGCAATTTATCTGATTTTCCTTCACCGGTCTTTTGTGGTGTCTCAGCTGGAATTAAGTAATTTAACAATATCATATTATTTTCTTCATTTGTATGTTGAGTTTTCTGTTTCTTCATGTTTATTCTCATTTCCTACTTTTGTCTCTTCCTGACTATTAAAATTCGTTTCTTCCAATATATCTATGATACTCGCATGATCATCATTCGTTATTTTCATTGCCTCAATCAATCTCTCGCCATCCAGTTCTTCAACAACTTTTCGTATGATATTCTCATGTTCATTATTTTCTTGGTATACACATATCATCTCTTTCGTCATTTTTTCAAAATCTTATTGCTAATTTTTTGTCTCTCATGATTTTCGTCATTATTGACGACAATAGGGTAGACTGTTAGCATAAGTTTAGTTTTAATCACCTCCAGATGATGCCAACTTGGTTGGCGAAACGCGCGTCGAGTGCTGTATATAGTAGTCTACGTCAGTGTTATCCCATCCTACATATTTTGGTAATAGTTTTCTTAGCGCCACCATTCTTGCTAACAGTGGGCATGCTTTAAAGCGCTTATAGCTATTTACTCGGTACCGATTATCGATGGTTCGAATCCATCCTGGAGCATGTTAGAAATTTTATTTGTAATTTGTTTCGGATTAAGATGGGAGAGGGAACTGTCGATGCCCTAGATGTGGTTCGGATTCCACAATAATTTGTAGGACCTCATTTCTATTTATTCAACACAAAATCCTAGGATTTTCTGGGAGTTACTTCGGTGACTTGAGATGCGGTTTAGAAAACATTTCAAAATAAACTGAGTGTTTCTTTATTATAATTTCATTTCCCCATTTAACTTGGAAATCTGGAATTTATGAAAAGGCAAGATCAAAATAAATGCCGATAATTGGCGCCACGATAATAAAGACAACACCATTCATTATCGTGAGGGCCATTCTCTATATCGGATGTCCATGAGACCAGGTACCCCCCACTTTATTCTTTATTTGTTAAGATAAAAATTTGAAATTGGGGTACAGAATATTTGGCATTAAAATACATTTTTCGACCTAGCCAGACACAAAAACACGCTTCCGGACTAACCGGAAGTACTAGTAACTTTTTTATTTTAAACACCACAATGTATATTTCATAATCTTATTCAATGGAGGTTTGAATTATCTTTACAATGGCTTTTCAGAATCAAAATCGATTCAAAAATGACCTTGAAAATTGAATTTTATGTGATTAATGATTACTGATTATTATGTGGCCATGAAAATTATATTATTAAAGTTTATAATACCTAGTAAATAGCTAGGTATTAATCAAAAAGTATTATTAAATATTTTGCACCTAAAACAACTGACATTTTTGCCAATTTAATTAGTTTTTTTATTGAAAATAAACGACCATTTTTTACGTGCTTTCGGTACAGCTTTAAATTAGTTTTCCAACACATTTTTTTAATTTAAAATAAGTCCATAAATGGACTTAAACCATTTCAAAGGATACTAAATTTTTTGTTTGTTACTGACAAAAATGCTAAATCTTCTTCACCTCGAACTTCAAACCACAGTTTCAAGTCAGTTTATGGGCAGACTAAATTTTAAAATTGCAGTAAAAAGTTAATTTAAAGCTCTACCGAAAACATTTAAAAAATATACAGGTTACCATTCAAGGAAGTGAGTTCTGGCCGTTAATTTTTTATAAAATATTTATTTAAAAGAAAATACGCTATGAACTAATTAAATTGACAAAAAGTGATTTGTTTTGTGTGTCAAAAGTGTTTTAAAATACTTAGCTATTTCTAGGTATTATAAACTTTATTACTATGATTTTTATGATCATTTAATAATCACATACAATTTCATTTTTCAAGGTTATTTCTGAATCGATTTTGATTTTGAAAAAAACTGTTTTAAAGGTAATTCAAACCTCCATTGGATAAGATTATAAAATATGCAGGGTGATATTAAATAAAAAAGTTACTAGTACTTCCGTTTAAACCGGACGAATATTTTTGGATCTGGTTAGGCCAAAAAATGTATTTTTATGCCAAATGATCTGTACCCTAATTTCAAATTATTATCTTGAAATATAAAGAAATAGCAGGGGGAGTACCTGTCTCGTGGGCACTCTGTATGCAATTTTTTGGTTTTAACTGATATTGATATAAATTTAGTGATATAGGAATGCTATTTTCAATAATAAATTTATGCAAGAAGCAAATCTCTATAAACGAATCAATAATAAAGTGATTTCCAATGCGATTTTCTTAAGGGTGCAGTAAATTTCATGCATTTTTCACGCAGTAGCACTATAACAGTTGTCACTGATTCACCATTTATAAAATAATCTACTACGTAAGTTATTCACATCATGGAACATGTGCTGAAGCCGATAACTGTGCGATAAAAAATCATTAATTATCATCTTGATAGTATTAAACAGGTCAAGTGCGAACAATTCTATTTATATATATATATATATATATATATATATATATATATATATATATATATATATATATATATATATATATATATATATATATATATATATATATATATATATATATATATATATATATATATATATAATAAACACCACAGATAATACAACACAGGGGGTTGTATTCCTACAGATACCTCGGGTATCTTGTCCGGAAAAGGCTACACATGTAGAGAAAACAGACACGCATCCAGTGTCTAAGCAGTGTGTTAGGGTTAATTTATTGTTCGGAAAAAATCCCAGCTGCTCGACCGGAGATCGAACCCTGGACTTCACGGTGAGAGGAAAGTATCTTTATCGCTCGGCCACGAAGCCACCCTTACCTTTGTTGTGTTTACCATTCGCAGATCGGTTTCTGGTTGTTGCCTTCGTAACTGCGAGGCAGGTACACGCAAGGTCAATAAAGAGCATCTCAGAATCATAAGACTCTATGTGATAGTAGAAAACTAACTAGTTAATGGTAACTCCAGCAACAGTCTCAAGAAGGATTTCCATTTATTTGGTAAAAATGTTTTATTAGTGGGCAATCGCAATTAAAACTTATCACTTAATTTTGTATGATACAAATTTTACAAATCATCAAGAAGTGTGTGTGTCCACTTTATTTAATTTTCAATTAAATAAAGTGAGAGGAATATGACTGTTATCTTATATTTGGGTTTTTATTTTTGTATTTATTACTATTTGTGAATACTAGTTTATTTAGGGTGTCATAAATGACAGGCCAGGATTCTTTGACTACGAGGAAGTCAGCGGACATGTACAATTCAGTAATGCCACCAAATATTTTTCGAAGAGAAATTGGTATGTCACGTATTGCAATGTGATCCCCTTCTCCAATAGCAGTAGATATGTTTCATTCTCCTATATACTCATTGGTACTACAGGCTGGAGAAAGAGATGACATGCAAAGTTTTACCAATATTCGTTGAGGTTCTTGTAGAATAAAGCCACAGGTAATACAACGCGCCATCTTTTGATGGAAAGATAATTCAGAATACGATTTACGGATTGCAGCACATTTGGCGTTCCCAACTGACTAGCAGTTTTAAATACATCTGACAACATCTATGTTGTTCTCACAGAATATGGTGGTAGTGTATTTAGCATGTCATAAATAATAAGCTAGAGTTTTTTATTATGAGGAAGTCATTGGACATGTATATCAATAGATGGCAGGTTGTATCACCTGTGGTTTTAATCCACAAGAACTTCAACGAATATTGGTAAAACGGTCCGTTGCGATGTCATCCGTTTCTCTAGCCTCTAGTACCAATGAGTTCATAGGAGAATGAAACATGTTTACTGCTATAGGAAAAGGGGATTACTTCGCAATATACGACATATCAATAATCTCTTCGTAAAATATTTGTGGTAACCCATAAAACATATACATTCTGAACTATGTCTTTATCTCAAGAGATAGGGCATTGTATCACATGTGGTTTTAATCCACAAGAACTTCAACGCATATTAACACTGACGTAGTTTTCCACAAAACACCAAAACACTAGATACTGCCTCGACGCGCGTTTCGCCAACTAAGTTGGCATTATCTGGAGATGATTAAAACTGAATATTTGCAAATGGCCCGATATCATCAAGATTTGTCGGTTTTAAAAACCGATGTTTTTGGAAAAATTTGTAAAATTCGAAAACCAGTTTTTAAATTGAAAAAACCGGTTTCAGACACTAAAATTAATACGTAAAAATTAATTAATCATATAATTAAAAATGTTAACATTTTGACTCGAACGGCTCGGGTATAAGCAATTTGTACTAAAAGGTTACTGTAAAACTAATCTTCACGAGTCAAGTGAATGTTTGGCACGAAAATTCAAAAACTCATTCTATTATGGTTAAAACTCGGACTGAGGTATCGGTTCCTAATGACAGCTTTTAAGCAAACATAATATTATATTGGAAACACCTACTCAAATATTCCCAAACAGAAAAACAGAAATCTGTACATGATAAAGTGAATTTTATTTCATGTTAATACGTAAACTAGTTTTATCGGAAAACGTATGACAAAAAACAAAAAAAGTTATATTTTCACACTAGCCAAATTTGGGGGTGATGTCACACTATATTTTTCCTTATAACTCGTGAATAAATATTAAATGTACTGAAAAATTATATGGATTTGTACGGATTTCCGTTTTACTGTTTTTATTACATTTTGATTTTTTTTGTGATAATTCGAAAACCGGTTTTTCAAAAGTCGGTTTTTATATACACTAGCCTGTAGTACCGATGAGTTCATAGGAGAACGAAACATATGTACTGCTATTTGATAAGGGAATTAAATCGCAATGCTAATATTCTCTTCGTAAACTATTTGTAAATTAACCTCACCTCTCGATTGGAATACCTTGGTATTTCAATTTTTATTATACCTTTATTACTTATGACAGTTTTTTAAATAAAGTATTATCTGGGTATTTCAGGTATTTAGAACTGTGCAAATTCTGTTTCAATTTTAAATTGTTTTGTCAGGTGCTCGTAAACTATCGATAATATTTACTTTTAGAGGTGTAGCTCTATGTATTTTTTAATATGGATTCATTGATATTTTGGAGTTATATTTTCTAAAAGAGTACAAATTTACGGGGGTGAAAAACCATTAAATTACAAGAAAATTCTTTGAAACTAATTTAGTTCGTAAAAGTACTGTATGTTATTTAAATGATTTTTGCCATAAATTAAGTTAGAAGATTCATTTTAAAATAGATATATGATTGAAAAAAAGTTAAATAAATAAAATAATTGCCATTTGCTTTAAAAGAGTAAAATTTTTGACGTAGTATCGTCGGCCATTTTTGATTTCAGTTTTATTTATGAATGTGTAAGATTTCAAAACAGGATATATAAACTGTAAGTAGACAGAAATTATAATATAATTTTGCTATAAAATGTTCCAATAAAATTATAAAATATATTTAAAGTAGTTATTGCTGACAACAATCATAAAACAGTCCTAAATTGTAAGAAATTTTATAGTTCCCCATAAGACAGAGGATATAAGATTTTTATACTTAAATTAAGTGCTTTCAAATAATTCTAGAATGTTACATTCTGCCACTTTCTCTGAAGAGGAAGCTTATAACAAATTTTGCAAATAGAAATTTATAATGACAATAAAATTGTACGGTACCTAATACACTGCATGCAAGATTCATTTATCTTAAGCCACTGAGGATTCACCCTACATCCCTTTCAGTTGACCCAATTCGAACACGGTGTAGACTCTAGTAGGCTGAATAGATCAATAAAATTTGGTATTCAAATTTACTATTCTACAAAGGACTTATAAAAAAATATTTGGGGAGGATAATATTGCTATATCCTCGATGAAAAGTACGAAACTTTACAGAATCAGTATTTGAGAAATATCCAACTTTTTTATCAGAAAACTGTAATATATTATTTTACAAATGTCACATTTCGTGTGGGATATCATGCTCGTTCTATGTTTGAGTGAATGATTGTTATGAGAAATAAATCTATATGAAAACAAATATAATTATTAGAGACCGAACTACAGCAAATAATTTAGCTTTAGTTTTCAGTATATAAGTAAAATGCGCATTATCGGTTTATATACCTAAAATATGAGATTTTCTTCAGTGAATAAGGTGCCAATATCACTATCTCCCAATTACACCAGTCCAAACGTTTATTTTCTGTGGCTATTGAGTATGTCTTTCAACACCAACCAAAAACGTATGGATTCTCATCGATCCAGTATTGATAATTTTGTCTATTGACAAAAAAATTCAAAAAAGATTGTTGGTTTGTCTCTGAAACAAATATTTGGTAATAGAAGCGAATTGTTGTTTGTACTTTCGGTCATTTGTTCACAGAACTGGATTCTTCTATCAAAATCTTCAGCTAATTCATGATGGACTTGCATTTTGTAGGGACGAAGTTTATGCAATTTTAGGACGTTGCGAGTAGCCTCATGAAAAATGCTAGTTATGGTTGACACCTGATGAAAGGAACTTGTGCAATTGATAGCAAAATACGCTAAAACTTCAGTGTGAGCTGTTTCATTCAAGACTCTTTGCTCCGGTTCTTTTTCTGTTTTTCGCAGATCAAATTTTGTAACTAATTTTAAAAGGTACGTGTGACTTACGTGTTTCATTGAAAATTACAGCTGTTTGTCTTGCGCAACGATTTGCATCACCATAGATTAAAATTAATTTAACCTTTTTTGCTATATTATACACCATTTTATTTCGATTATCACAAGAATCAAAATTACAATGAAGTAAAAATATTTGCGGTTTCTCAAATCTTGTACAACTTCTTAAAATATTTTCTAATGTTACTTTTTTTGGACTCATAACCTTTTCAATATGAATTAATGACACTGACGTGAATAACAACAAATTAGTATAATAATTACAATAAAATATCTAGGTTTCAAGATGAAACAACGAAAAAAAAAATTGTCCGTGTTTATTAGGAATGACTAAAAAACGGCTGCGCCGTTTTCTAGCCCCTGCGGAAGGCTCAAAGCCTGCGGCGTTCGATGAGAGGGCCTATGGTCCTCTGAAAATATCGAATTGATGCTGCGGGCCAATTCTCCATTTCCAGGTCTTCCGTCGCTCTTTATTTTTTTATGGTTAAAATGGTTTTTTTTTGTTCTGTCTTTAAACACCCCTTATATTTTTCGAGGTCGCTGATTGATTCCTCGCTTCGTATTTAGTCGGAATCAGGAATAAATGTTTTTCGTATTTGGGGCACCGAGTACACTAATTTTGTTTAGACCATCATGTACATCATAAAATTTAGTAAAGTCGTGATGCAGATGACGCAGACGAAAATGTTAAAATTGGCAGAAACTGGCGACGACGATTTCTAAAATTACTCATGACCTTTTTTTTAATTTTTTCGAATACTCTGTATACATTTCTATCAACTTTCGTACGATCCAGCATAGTAGCAGACCAATTTCTATGTAAAAACCTTATTTTACAAAAATTTTAAATTTATTTCGAGCACCCATATTTTTCACTCTCAAACGTTCCACTGTAATACACTGATTTTTTCGTAGAAACCATTTTTTCAAAATTTTCCAATTTATTCGAACACCCTGTATAATTTTTTTTCACTTCCAATCGATCCGACACTCTAATAACCTTATATTTCTGTAAAGCCACTTTTTCAAAAAATTTTCGAGCACCCTGTATATATTTTTTTCACTCCCAAAAAGATCCGGCACTGTAAATACAATTATTTTTCTATAAAAACCACATTTTCAAATTTTTCAATTTTTTTCGAACACTACATATTTTGTTCACTTACGAACGATCCGCCACTGTAATATACTTTTTTTCCTGTAAAAATCACTTTTAAATTTTTCAATTATTTTCGAACACCCTGTATACTATTTTTCACTTCCAAAATTTTCGAACCTGTACATGTTTTTCCACTTTCGAACGGTAAGCCACTGTAATACACTTATTTTTCTGTAAAAAATCACTTTCAAATTTTTCAATTATTTTCGAACACCCTGTATACTATTTTTCAGTCCTGACCGATCCGGCAATGTAATAGGCACATTTTTGTATAAAAATTACTATTTAAAGTATTTTCCATTCTTCAGAACACTATATTTTTTCACTTTTTAGTTTGGTTCCGATTTTAAAAACACCCCTTATATTTTTTTTCGAGGTCGCCAATCGATTCTCCACCCCGTATATAGTCGAAATCCGTAAAAAAAATATTTGGGACACCGGGTATATGATTTTTTTTGGGCCGCCGTATACATCATAAAATTTAATTCTACCACAACACTGCGAACAGCTGACACAGAAATGTCAAATATGGTGGAAAATGACAAATTTTAAAAGCTCATATTGTCTCTAAAAATGAACGTGGCCCAGTGGACGGTATCTCGAAACATGAACTTTTAAAATGGGCAAAATTAAACAAACAAAAGCTTTTCGGGGTCATTCTTTGGCAAAAAACGTAAGGAGGAAGATTTTTTAGGTATATACGACATTGCATCCCGAATTAAAAAAAAAATGAAGCCAATAAAAGTGTAACTGTATTTGACCTACTTAGAAATTTTCACAAATAAAATTTGTCATAATTTGGAACCTAAAATTTTCAAACGTTCATATCTGGAAAAATTCAGATTCGTGGGTGCCGTACTATATAAAAATCGAATTTGCAAAGTTCAAATTTACTTAAAAACGTAAACGGCAGTACGCACATCAAAAATGTACACTTTTATTTGCATAGGCATAGTAGTGGTTTTTCCACGTTTACAAAATTAAAATTCAACTTGAACTAAACCAAACTGATGCTTTTATTTACGTAAATAACAAAACTACTGTACGTGTTTAATAATTTTAAATTGTACTTACTTTGATGTACAGCTTCGTGTATTTTAACGTGATAAAAGCATATAAATAATCTATAAATTCCATGTTCCACCCAAATGTAACCAACTATGAACCTTTCTTCGCCCCATCCACAGTCCTAAAAAGCTTTACTTTTTTTAAGTCCTTATTTAAACATCGAAGTTCTCCCCATTTTCCCTGGCGAGAATGCCCGAAGCGGAACACGAACGGGTCATTTTTCAAATTAATTTTATTTAAATTTCTAAATTGCCCTCCCCATGCTCTGAAAGTCTAAAACGGTCCCTTTTCTGTCGTTTTCGTAATTTAAATTAATTAAAAATGCATTAAAACCCAGGTCAGATAGATCGAAGCAGTTCGGGTGGGTTCGTAGCTTCTCTTAAATTTTCAAATAAATTAAATAATTATATTTTATCAAAAAATGCGACGTGCTTTGAAATTAAATTTTAGCTTCTATAAAAAGTGATAAAATCGGATTCCTATTGGTCAAGAGCGAGCCGGTTATAAGAAACAATAGCCGAAAATTCAAGTAGACTGACTATCATGTCATCTGTTCTCCAACAAAAATGTTATTAGTTTCAAGCAAAGTGCAGTAGATTGTGTGTAATTTGTGTATGTGCAATTTTGGAAATACCAAATAATTATATTTTATGCCGAAAACATAAAGAAGTTGACAAAATCAGTATCTCTTTTAACCTAATGTACATACCTAACATATTATGTTAGGTATATTTTGAACAGACTAGATAATTTTTAAGTTGTTTTGTTAACATTTGTTTTATTATTTTCTATTTTCTATTAGGTATTTCTGACAACGAAATATTGCAAAGACTTGTGCTGTTGCTTCTAATCTTTAAACGTCTACAGTTGGGCAACCGTCACGTATTGGATCCATATTCATTATGCATTTTCTACTTAAATGACTTGAGGAGTGTGCCTCTTGAGTTTGCACAGTACCTCATGCAACAGTTTACACTTTATTTTTTGTCTACTATAGGCCTCTGAAGTATTGCCTACTAATTACGAATTGCTCTGTATAATAATAAATTTAAGCACATTCCATTTTTAATTGTAGAAATTCAAACAATACAAGTCTTTGGAATACTAACAAAATTTGAGAGTATATGTTTTATTTTAGTTTCGTATAAAAGTTGAGAAAAAGAATATGCAGACAGACAGATTCAATTCAATTCAATTCAATTCAATTCTTTATTTCCAAATCACAGGTACAAATAAATTATAAAAGTAACTAGGAGTGCGTCAAGGCAATGTACAATATATTATACATAATATGAAATATGAATAAATAGTGATTACATAAAGCTATAGAACAACATACACTGTGTCTCAAGAGCTTCTGCAATATGTATTTTGTACATATGCGCACATTCCTATGCAGCCCAATCCATCAGCCTTATCAGCGAGTCAGGTGGGCACGTGAATCACATATTATACTAACTAGCATCGCCCCGCCCCGAGCTTTTCAGTCTGCCGTAAGGGTGGCGATTTACACATGACTCGCCTTAAACACACATTATTGGCTAGCAGAGAGGCTTAACTTAGGCTGTATTTTATTGCATAATGACCCACTTAATAGCTGAGACAACCCTCTGTTACGAGTCACGCCCAATTTGCAAAATATATTGAGATACGCTGTATACCTATATGTATAGTACCATTAAAATAATAATTTAAGTAACAATAAATCACTGCGTATACAACAAACAAACAAATAAACAAACAAAATAAAAGGTCATGCTAAATAGAATTCATTGCTGTCATAAAATCTTTTTTCAATTAGAAAACACTTTATTATCATTTTGAAAATGAATAAGCTTGCTTACTAATATTGTACTAATCTATAATAAATTATTACTGAAGAATAAAGCATATTTAATAGAAAAGTTTTTAGACTGGGTTATTAATAGTTGGAAAAAGTTTTGTTGGGTAAGGACGTTTCGGTAAATTTTATTATCATCCTCAGGGCAATTAATTATATAATATGGTAATTAATTAACTGGGTATCAAGAAGTATTTTACGTTTATGTATTTATGTAATATATATATATATATATATATATATATATATATATATATATATATATATATATATATATATATATGTTAAATTCGTTTTCCGGGTATACTCCCGCGTAGGTGATAGGCCCCAAGAGGGACCGTGGTTGTCTGAACGACGTTTCGGCAGAATCTCATCTGCCATCTTCAGGTTCTAACAGACAACTGCTTACTGCGGCTTCTGGTTACTCTGGTTACTCCTATGTTACGCTCTGTTGCTCTCGACACACTCCGGGCGTCAAGGTCTGCTGCACCCATCTCCTGATTTCGAGCGCGGCTTCGTGTAAACGGTCCTGTTCGGGCGCGCATGCGTGTGTCTGTGCTTATGTCACGGTCTGTTGCACCCATCTCCTGATTTCGAGGGCGACTCCGTGTACTTGGTTCTATTAGATTAGCTCTGGTTGGTTCCTCTTCGTGTGTTCGTTGCGTTATGTTTCTTGCTTCCTCATGGACAGCAGCATGCAATACCAGAGCAGGCTTCCATGTGGTAGGTAGTCTTTGGGTGTCATCTCGTGTATTTAGATTGTGTGGTCTTTTCTCTATTTCTATGGCCTCCCTGATGATTCTTGACTTGTAATGCTCGATATTGGCTAGTGTTTTTGTTTTGTCGAAATCAATCCTATGTCCTGTAGTTTTGACATGTTGAGCTAAAGATGATGTTCTCTCGTCTTTTCTAACAGCGTTTATGTGTTCTTCGCGTCTTGCACTTATTTTTCTGTTGGTTTGTCCTATGTATGATTTGTTGCAATCTTGGCAAGGTATTTCATATACCCCTTGACTTTCTAGAGCAATTTTGGTCTTTGGATTTCGAAGAATGGTACTGATTTTCTTGTCGGTCTTAAAAGTTGTTTCTATTTTATGTTTACGTAGAAGTTTGCTTATTTTATCCGTTGTTCCTTTTATGTATGGCAGATAGGCTTTTGCTATGGGTTGTTCGGAGTCCTCTTGATTTCTCGGTCGAGATGGTTTTGACAACTTCTGTATTCTTTGTTGTGTGAACCTATTCTTTCGCAGCGCTTTGTGAAGAGTTGACATTTCTTCTTTGAGGTTGTCTGCATCTGCTAGTCTCTGCGAGCGTGTGACTAATGTCTTTACTACTGAGTTTAGTTGTGCTCCATGGTGGTGTGACTGTGCATTTAGGTATCTGTCAGTGTGAGTGGCTTTTCTATAAACTGTGTGGCCTAGACTTCCGTCCTGCTTCTTCTTGACCAGTACGTCGAGAAATGGTAGCTGACTGTCAGTCTCTACCTCCATGGTGAACTTAATTTTGTCGTGTATACTATTCAGATGTTCTAAGAAGTTAGTGAGATTCTCTCTTCCATGAGTCCAAATCACAAATGTGTCGTCAACGTACCTTAGCCATAGGCTTGGTTTTAATGGTGCAGATTGTAGTGCTCGAGTTTCTAAATCCTCCATAAAGAGATTGGCAATAACTGGAGATAGGGGGGAGCCCATCGGGGCTCCTTCGGTTTGTCTGTAGCTTTGCTCATTGTATGTAAAATAGGTATTATTTAGGCAATGTTGAGTTAGCCTAAGAATATGATCTGCTGGATGATATTTTCGCTTGATAATGTCGAGTGACTCCTCTACGGGTACGTTGGTGAACAAGGATATGACATCGAAGCTCACTAGAAGATGTTCCGCTTGGACGGTCTGGTTTCTTAATAACTCTATGAAATGGTCTGCATTTTTCACGTAGGATTTAACTTCCTCGGCAAACGGTTGTAGTTGTCTGGCTAAGTGTCTTGCTAACTGCTGTGTGGGTGACCCTATTGAGCTAACAATTGGTCTTAGAGGAGCTCCTTCTTTGTGAATCTTTGGTAGACCATAAAATTTGGGACATCTTGAAGACTTCTCTCGCGGGATGATCTGGTTCTGTGTCTCTTTGTCGATTGGACTGGCTTTGATTTTGGCTTTTGTCGTCTTCTCCAGGTAAGTAGTAGGATCTGTGGTAATAAGCTGATATGCAGACAAAGGAAACGCAACAGTAGTGATGAACAGCGACGATTATCATACAAAAATAGAAAGTCTACTAGGAGACACTGCATATATATATATATATATATATATATATATATATATATATATATATATATATATATATATATATATATATATATATATATATATATGGTAATGACACGAATGAGATTCTTCTTAACGCTAAATTATACAAAACACCTTAATACCCAGTGACTTTATATGTTTGTTTCTTAATTTATGTAATTTTTATGGTGACTAGGAAAAAATCATAATAAATTGCTTTGAGGATGGTAATAAAATTTACCGAAACTTCGGCAAGTTGATGAAGTAGTTTTTCTCAAACTAATGACCCTTTACAACAAAACTTATTCCAACTATAAAACATACTGTTTAGCAAAAAAAATCTTTTTATTCAGTGAGACGCAAACTAGATAATTTATCATTGAAAAACGATTTATACGGTCTACTCAGTGAAATTTATGATCAAAACAAAAGAATAATATCTCCACGCTATGAAGGAAACAGACCTAGTAAATTATAATTTACAAATACTTTTTTCGTTTTCCTGACGCTCTCTCTGGACAACAGATATCTTGTATGGCATAGCTAGTTCTTTTAGTTCTGAAAAATTACATTCTTAGTACAGTTAAATATTATGAAAAATATATTTTATTTTTACTTATGATTTTATAGTAAAGATATTGCTAACAATTTTATAGTTAATAATTAACATATTTTGATTGCATTGTCATTAATAACAATAATTAATTCATTAAATGAAAAATATGTTCAATAAATCGTTTAAGATTTGTATATTGAGAAAAGAATATTTCCATTAGTTGTAAAGACAAATCTGTGCATGTTTAGGTTTGAGTTTAGCATTTTCCAGCAAAAACTGGAAACATAATCCAGACTCCATATAGGTTTTACATCACTTGATATACGTACTCTGGATATTCGAAAATAAAGGACGTAGTCTTTTATATATTTTAAGCGACGCGACGGTATTAGTTATTTTTTTGCCGTTCAGAGGCAAACTGAATTTATTAAACCTAACGTACCTTAAATCTCAAACAAATGCAGCACAATTTCTACAATTCCAATGAAATTTAAAACTGATTATTATGATATTAGGTACACTATTATTCTGTCCTGTTTAAAATTGAAAGGCTTCATCCAAAAAGCCTCTAAGTGACTTTCGTTGGTTTTTGAAGTAAGCCATTTGCTACTTGGTAGCCGTATCATCCAGAAAATTTTTCAAAATTACATTGCAAAACCTCAATCATACGTTGAAATATTAAGAAATATTTTTTTATAACCATTCATCTAGTTTTAGCATAAACTATTAACTCTTAAATGGCTATATGTCAAAACGTTAAAAAATCATTTTGGTAATTTTTGCATGAAACCCTTCAATTGAAAAATTATATGTCCCTTTTTCTAATAAATGAGTGTCGCTGGTTGCCTTAGAATTATCTAGTCCAATATAATTAAACAACTTATCGAGCCAACCCACTAGATATACGACTTGTAGTATGCGAAGTTTACAGTTGCCCGTCCAAGCACGAAGTCCGAAGGAAAGTTAACGATTACGTCAGGGTGCTTACTGGGGGAGGAGCATACGAGACAAAGTCACAAAGTAGATTTCAGTAATTTAGTATCGCTAAAGTTGCGGTTGAGAGTGTTGCTCGTTCATCTAAAGGAATGTTTATTAACGTATTTACTAAAATTATCTAAATGTTTCACAATTTCAGTGTTTCTTCCGAAATGCCACAGATAAAATTATGAAATATATTAGAACAGCACACAATCAAATACTGATTTTTTTTCGAAACAAGAAGTAATTCTAAAAACATAAAGTAATATTGTCATAAATAATGAAGAAAAATAATACCAACTTTAAAAAAGTGAAATAATACTTAAACAAATAAATAAATAATTCAAATTAGATGCTCAAAAAGACCTCCTTCTTGAACAAGGCCAATATTATAACCTACTGTAAAAGCCGCTTCTGACATTCGCGCTGTGATCGCCTCATTCATCGTGTTAGCAACAGAGCAACTGTAAACTGCGTATACCGCTAGTCATGTATCTAGTAGGTTGGCTCGATCTGTATAATCTAATCTATAGTCGATCCATTGAACTAAATGGATGTGGTCTTTCGTTGGGTTAATTATCTGAGTTTATATAAATTAATCAAAATTCGAGAGTTGGTTTAACTTTGAAATTATAAGCAAATATATATTTTTGTTAATTTTGGGTCACTCATTACAAATGCAGGATAAAACATGGGCTACCACCGAGGAGGACGCTTTAGACTCCTCTTGGTGGTTCGCTTTTGCGAAGGGTTGCCGCTATCACACACCAGGAGGAGCTAACTACATAAATGTATTGGAGGATCGCCGAGGACATGTGACGGACATTAAGTAGCCTGGACAGTGAATGAGTTTTATTCCTATGAGGCAGCTGCACTAGAGGAGGATCTACCTGGGAATACTCTAAAGGGGACCTGGATATTCTCTTGTTTCGTATAAGAAGAATCTTCTGGCATTGGGATAGATCCTGCAGACTGGGAGATCGACCAAACTAGTCTTTATAAGACGATATTATAAAAAATGCAGATATAGTTCCTTTAGACAATATAACTAATCGTAAATGAACTTGTGTTGAACTACCACCAGTACCAAAAATAAGCTCACTTTTAAAACTATTAGAGACATTAAAAACTTTGACCTTGATAAATTCAATAGAGATAGATACACTACTTTCTTCTAAGACAATTTATTGCTCAAATTATATTAATGACATGATCAAGTTGTTAAATGAAATCATACTTCCAGTCTTTAACTTTCATGCATCTTTGAAAAAAATTAAAGTAAAAAAAATACTTTCCATGAATCATTGACAATATTCGCTTACGTATGCATCTTAGAGATAAAGCTGGATGTAAATGGCATCGCACAAAACATGAAGCCTTACACAATTACTATAAAATACTTAAGAACGAGTATCTAAGAATGAAAATTAGGATATTAAGTGTAAACTAACGGTTAATAGAATTGATAAAATATGGCAGGACTTAGATCTGCTAAGTATGCATAAGCAGGCACACATTTACCAGATGATTTTAAAAAGAATTTGTCAGAGAAGCTTCCAGGAATAAAATCTCGGCAAACATTGTCACTAAAATAAATAGAAAGTCAAAATCCACAAAGGATAGAAAAATTATCAAACAGTTGCGTGAAAAAGATTGTTTTTGCTTAAAAGCTGATAAGGGTAATAAGATTGTTATTTTAGATAAAGAGGATTATTATGAAAGGGTAGGCATTAAAGGTAATAAAAAACTTTCTAGTAATCCATTACAAAAAATGATTCTGAAGTAAGAAATGTACTTAAATCCTGCAACAAACTTATTACTCCAGCTTTAAATAGGAGGTTACATGTATCTAACCCAAGTGTAACATGTATCTAACCCAAGTGTACCTAGATTGTACTTGCCTAAGATACATAAACCAGGAAAGTAGTTGCGTCCTACTGTTTAAACAATTGGATCACCGACTTATCACCTATCAAAATGATTAACAGAGGAGTTCGAAAGTTTACCTATTGTATCACCTAGTTTCTCCGTAATTAATTCCAATGATTTCATTAATAAGGTGAAAAATATTCAGTTGCAAGAAGGTGAAATTTTGATCTCCTTTGACGTTTGTTCATTGTCTCCAAGTGTTTCAATACCACAGACCTTGGACTATGTCAAGGTTCTACTCAAATTAAACAATCTCAGTCAAGATGTAGTAAAAGAATATCTTCAACTCACTAAATTTTGCATGAAACAAAATTGCCTTCGATTCAATGATAATTTCTTCAAGCAACATGATGAAACAGTAGTTTCCTCGTGAAGAGATTTGAAACAGAAGCAAAAAAAGAATTTGAATATTTCCCCAAGATTTGGCTTAGGTATGTGGATGATATTTTTACAGTGTTTAATACAAAAGTCGCTGTGTTGTCAGCCATCTTGTATTTCCACTTTTTATCTATTTTTGGGGATTCCCATTCTGCAGTATTACTGTTTAAATCTCCTATTAAGACGCATTCTCTTTTCCTTTCTCGCACTTCGTTCATTTGGTAATACTAATGTTTGGTCACCATCATTATATCTATGTTTTCTTTTTTTGCCATGTGCTGCCCTGGCACGACCCATATTTAATTACAGTATTTCAATTATCGAAGACATCATCATTCTTCCTCCCTCGTTTCTTCGAGGCTCTGGGTTTAATTTCTTTCAATTTCATTCTTTTCTTCCTATAGGAATCTCTGTTTTTAGCTATGTTTACTCTATTCTTTCCTTGCTTTTGATTGTTTATATTTTTTATCATTTCCCTATATTTAAGGCATTTAGTGCCCGTGTTCCTGACACTTTGTGCACAACACATCTCTTTTGCCTTGTAGCCAATTTCACCACTCTTATGCATCAGTTTGATTGATCGGGTCCTTGGCAGTCTTTTTCTTTGTGGTCAAATTCGAGGCATCTGAAGCACCTTGTAATATTTATCATCTGCTTTAATCTGCACAAGTCTAGCCTATTTTTTTTCCTTTTTTGGAAGGCTCCGCTCCAGTTCTTCTATCAACTGAGACTGTGGCCGTATTATTGCTGTCTATTTAATCTAACCGAGAGTATTTTGGTGCACTTGTTATTTTTAGTTTCTGCCGCTTGACATGTTGCTCCTTGTATTTTCAAGTCGTTGCATTTATATTCTTAATATTTGTTATCATTCCCGATGTTCTTGTAGTTATCGCAATGTCTGTCATTTTATTTTCAATTTCCCTATTCAGATATTCGGATTTTTCCAGGAGGACATTTTCTCCATTTCGTTTTATTCTTTTAACCATAATTTCTAGCTCTAAAGAGATCATCGTATGTTTATCATCACCTTTTATTAGTATGGTACTAGAGTTATTTGGTTCCTCCTATATTGTGCCCTTTCTTTTATTTTTTTCTTTCTGTATTATGATACTCGTTTTACCTTCGAAATGTATAATTGCCTATATTTCTAACCATTTTCCTGTATTCTCCGTCCTGGCATAGCTGTCCGAGACAGCTACAACTAGGTTCTCTGTTACTTTTCTTAGGAACCTATCTGTCATCATTTGGTAGAAGTTGTGATTATTATTATCTTTTATAGGCAGGACATGTACACATTATTTTTTTGTGTCACTTTCTCCCTCGCTCGAGATGGTCTTAATCGTGTTACTTAAATATTCAGATTGTCATGATTTCATGTCTTTAGTCAAGTTCTTGAGTAGTGGTGAGAGGTATGTGAAACTTCTCATATAGTCCAAATGCTACTATCCGACTGATATCATAGATGTCTCTGGCAGATAGCGACTTGCGAGCAAGTACCGAGAGCGGCGACCTCTAGCCCAGGTGGACTAACTACTGTTATTAAATATGATTTGAACGAAACAACTACTCAGCGGGCAAATACCCCGACCTGCATTGGATTATACCCTCAAGTCATGATAGATCGGTAGCCAATATCATTTGTCAATTCCTAACCAGACATAGACCGGTTTCGAACTTATTAGTTCTCCTCAGTATGCCATTGGTTATGGAACAGACAAATGATAGTGGCCAACCTGCTAGTCATATACTGACTAAGGTAAATTGAGTAGTGGTGAGAGGTATGTGAAACTTCTCATCTGGTCCAAATGCTACTATCCGTCTGACATCATAGATGTCTCTGGCAGATAGCGACTTGCGAAGCAAGTACCGAGAGCGGCGACCTCTAGCCCAGATGAACTAACTACTGTTACTAAATATGATTAGAATGAAACAACTACTCAGCGGGCAAATACCCCGACCTGCATTGGATTATACCTTCAAATCATGATAGATCGGTAATAGATAGTTCTTGAACTCGGGATATTTTGTTTCCATTCTTTGTCTCATTCAGCGTCCAGTACTATTAAGATATCTCTCTCCTCCATTTGCTCTGTCAGATTTCCATATCTCATTTTTATGGAAGTGTAAACTCTATCAGGCCATCTTTCACTTATAATGTTGATTACGTTATTTTATTCAGTTCCATTTTCATGAATTGTGATTATTTCGTTGTCTCTCATTTTTTGTCCTCCCTGATTATTTTTTCTTTTACCTATGTACCTACTGTCTTCATAATAGTTTCTTCTTTATAGAAATCTGTCTTCTCATTTTCACTTAGTTTAACTTCGTCCTTTAGGGTGGCCTGATGGAGCCATTCTTTTATAGTTGGGTTGCGTACCGTCCTGCGTAATTTTGCTACCATCTATTTATTTCTTTCTTTATATTCGTACATATCGGCCGCCTCAATGTGCTCCTTTGTTTATTCTTTTAAAATCTCTATTATTTTCCTCAGTATAATACGCTCGTTTTCTTTTTTGTTATGCTTTTGTTGACTGCACGTTTTCTTTTTTTATTTTTCAGTTGAATTAATTTCCTCAGTATAATACGCTCGTTTTCATTTTTGCTTATGTTTTTGTTGGCTACACGTTTTCTTTTTTTATTTTTCTGTTGACGTCTTCTGAGGAGCTGATTATTAGAAGGTCTATGTTGCTTCTGTACTAATTTCTCCTTTCTCTTGATGGTTTATATAATTTCATTTTCCCGCGTCTCTCTGGTAGTTATACACTTCTTCTTGGATGTAGGCTATCCGCCCCTCTTTTTATTACACCTTTCCGGTGCGCACTTTGTTCAACTCTTTTCAATGATTGTGACCTGCTGACCGTTCTTTCGCCATGAAAGGAACATCCTCTTGTCTTTATTTCTGTGTCTTCTTTGGTTTCAGACAGTCCTTATGTAATGAATGGAATGGGAGGGGGGGGCTGTTTGAATACCACTAGCATCGACTGGAACTAGGTTTCCCTCCCTTGTCCAGGATGCTTATTTTCTTTGATTGTATTACTCATAATGTAAATCTTTTGTTTTTATTCATAACCTAGTTTTATTGCCTTGTTTCCCTCCAGTGTATATGTAACTAATTTCGTTATCCGTTAGTAATAGTACTGGCTTTGTTTCGCATGGGTATTTTATTTCCAGTCGTAGCCGATGAGACTCCTACCCACCACCCGGGGGAGTCGCCCGATGGGAGACCAGAAACTGCACTCCACCTACTACCAAGGAAATAATCGTACCTTGTCACCAATGAGAAGATGAAGTAAAGCAACTTGTAATGCAAGGCCATGTTAACATCTGGTATCCTTTTGAGTCAGCCTATAACAATCAACTTTGCAAAGTCCGGTCTAGACTAGAAATACATATAAACTGAAGGGAACCAAGATAATAGCGAAATTTAAAACAATTTTTGTTCTTTCTTTTTTTTTATTTCATTTAAATTAATTATTTATGATTCGTTGTAGGTTTGTAATTGGTTGTATTTAAAATTCTTGACCTAATTTAGGAAATTATTTTCAACAGCCTAGACGTTAACTGATCACTTCTCGAAAATTATTCTCCGTCAAAACCTCATTTTCATGTTGTTTCTTAACTCTTTAATGATCGCTCTTAATTATGTACAATAATTACTAAAATTTTATTTCAGTAAAACATGAATCAACATTAACATCGGTTACCTTCAGATGCACGAAGCTTGAATAATTTAAATTAATTTCTTTCGCATGAACAACAATATTCCTTAGAGATTAAGTTAGTGTAATGTTAAGTTAAATTAAATTGTTTGAGAATTGCACATTTATACAGAGTGTTCCACGCGAAATTCCCCAAGCTAATTACTTCAAAACTAAAAGAGATTTTTTTAACCTGCAAACGGGTCCTTGCGGACAACTTTAGTGGTTATAATTTTACATACAGCAAACAAATTGAGATATTTGTGGTTCAAAAACTATTGCATTTTTCGTAGGAATGTCGGTTTCTACAAATAACGAAAATAATAAAACTGCTTAAAATTTAATTTTGAATGTGCAAGGTGAACATTTAATTTAGGTAAATTATTACTTGTCAATAAGATAATCACAGGATTTTTTTTAAACTTTGAAAGGCCATAAATCTACATGGAAGCATTTCCAGATCCAGGTTCAAGTAAACTTTTTCCTTTAAAATCATCTAAGGAATCACCTGTGAAAATTTTCAACACCATGTAGGATATACCTTGTATAATCAAGTCTAATACCAGACCTGGAAGGCCAGGATTGCTCTCGTTCGGCAAAATTTCTGCAAGTGCGAGTACAAGGTTATTTCGCAAAAACTCTAAATATCTTTCCCCTGTGAGGGTTCCTTAATATTTTGACTGTTCCCGCCCACAGTGCCCACACACTTAATTTCTGCGAGTTTTGAGTATGCGCTTCAAACATTCAATAAACATCTGGATACTTTGCATTAAACAGATTGTATACATATAATTTTATCTAATTTATTTCATACATCTAGGATAAGTATTGTCCGGAAAAAAGAGATACTTAATGTACTACAATTTTTATGGGATACATCTAAAAATATGCTCTTTCAAAAAGTACATAAATGGGGTTTGCCATTTAAAAAAATTATCGATGACACCAGAACTGTTACAAACATTTTTGAAGAATATTTTTCCATACATGAAAAATGAATTTAAAAATTGACCAGCTTCAGCGATTTTTCGTTATTTGCTTTGTGTCGATTTTTTCGAATTTATATTACAGACTTATATCCCCTTGACCGAATAAATTTGCACATGATTACTTCCACAGTACGTTATTTTAGCATACAATTCCGCAGCTATTTGACTAGCTCGACATAATAATAATAGAACAATATAAATCCTAAGACGATTTCTTTTAAAATTGTAATCCGATTTGTTCCGTGAAAGTGCTTTTCAGTGTTATTCTATATTCATTAAATGTTAACTTCGAGCGTGGAATGCCCTCGGAAGTTTGTAACTTTACTATAAATAGCTACAGGAGAAATATTTTCTCAATTAATATTTCAACAAAATTTTGTACATCATTTTAGGAGTTTTGTAGCGAGGGATTTGCATAATGGCCTGAAAACATATGGCGAAATATAATATTTATCCCGTTTGACGATCATTTATTTTTAAATATTGTTCTCTCATATTTTAGCTGACACGAATTAATATCGTAATTTAAATATCTATACATTTAATCCGTATCATAATCCTCCCTTTGTTATTATAAATAACAAGTCGAGTAAATGCGGTTTCATAAAAAATAGCGGCCGTTATCTGTATGAAGGGAAACCGTTGCTATGTTGTAACGCAGAGACCATGCGAGGATCGACTTAATCCTATGAAGTGTTAATACCTTATTGATATAGGATGTTGTGGGCATGTTGTTGTCATCAGTAAATACAAGAGGCATTAAAGATAATGAAAAATTATGTCCTTTGGAACATAGCCAAAATGGTGTCAAGTTGAGCTTTAAAAGCAGCGAACGGATGAAGTCGAAGATAACACAATAACTTAACTTAATATACATAGTGAGCTAGATTTTTTGGAATGAACTTTATAGATACTGGCAGAACATCAAAGAAGAATACCCGTTTGCTATATGAACTCTACCTTGAACGAGCAACGCTCTTAAGTTACAGGGTGTTAAAATTAATACAGAGAATGAGTTCGTCGCGGGATAATTACGAACAGTAAAAAATGAATAATTATCGGGTATGCCCGCATAAAGAAAAATAGCAAGATGTAAAGAATGCAAATTGCAAATGGCAGAAAGATGCAAACCGTGGACACGTGTTTCTGACTAATTGGTCTTCATCAGCACGGTGTAGCTGAGTTAAAATGATGGACAAAACTCAGAAAAGACACAAAAGGAAAACCACTGACAGGGAGCCAGTTGCAACCTTTGTGGCTTCCACTTGGACGACTCCGGTTTGGGAGCGACGTCCAAGTATCGCAACGCGGCAACTATAGCTACCTGCGTGGAATTCCGGACCCAGGAAATGAATAAGTACAGAGAAGGAGTTCGTCGCGGGATAATTACGAACAGTAAAAAATGAATAATTATCGGGTATGCCCGCATAAAGAAAAATAGCAAGATGTAAAGAATGCAAATTGCAAATGGCAGAAAAATGCAAACCGTGGACACGTGTTTCTGACTAATTGGTCGTCATCAGCACGGTGTCTTTTCTGAGTTTTGTCCATCATTTTAACTCAGCTACACCGTGCTGATGAAGACCAATTAGTCAGAAACACGTGTCCACGGTTTGCATCTTTCTGCCATTTGCAATTTGCATTCTTTACATCTTGCTATTTTTCTTTATACGGGCATACCCGATAATTATTCGTTAAAATTAATGTTCTTTAAATAATGTTTTGAAATATCTCTCATAAGGATAATATTAAAATACAGGATGTCCCATTTAAAACCAAATACCGTGAATAATAACTCTTGAAACAATAATTTAATAAAAAAAATACCGGGACGGGTCGATTTTCATTGTTAGGGGGATATGTTTTGATAAAAAACCCCCAGCCTACAACACTCTATTTTTACTTGTCTAATTTCACTTTATTTTGGTAATTTTACGACCAGTTTTATTCTTTTCGGATATTTTAAGTAACTTACTTGAGAATTATTATTATGTGCTATCGGAAATGATACTAGGAAAAAATTGTTATCACGATTATGTGAGAGTATTAAACAAAAAATTATTCTGAATTGAATGACAGATATGTCTGGATTAGCGTGGAAGAAACCACCAATGCACACTGCACAGTGGTCACTTCTATGTGACAAAAATAAAAAAAACAACTCTACTACTTCGATCATTTTTCTAGCATGAAGGGTAATAAATGAACTGTATTTCATGAGAACGTACATACAAGTCCATTATGGCACTTCATTCACTGTAAAATATTCGTTGGAAGTGTACGCATCAAGTATATTACTTTCTTATGAATTTTGCTCACTGGAAAGAGAATTATTTCTCAAAAATCGATTGCTTGCAACAAGCTTGTGTAACATGGATATTCAACAACAAGGTATGTGCAATATAACTGGTAATAATTTGAATTAATTTAAATTATTGAGAGTTTAACAACTGTTATGATATCCCATGCATTTTACAATTTTTTTTTGGATGGGTCGAATATTATTATAAACTAAGGAATTTTTATTAATGCATAACATTTTTAAATTACAATCTAATTGCTCATGAAATCGTTTCCTTGACAATCACTATTTATTTATTGCAGATTCAGTGCTTATTTCGCTTTAATGCTTGTAAGTGATAAAATAATATTAAAAGATATTTAAAATGGACAGTGATGATGATGTCCATGTGTCTGGGACACCACCAGAATTAGTAACAACTGCAAAAATGTGACTTTAAATTTAGTGTTCTATTTTTTACAAAAAAAATGCATTCCTAATGTGAGTAGGTTTGTCTGCATGTATTTTTTTTACTATCTAAAGCATATATAAAAAACCTGTACGAGAGTTACTTTCCCGGCTTAGGTTGGAAAACTAACTTTTTCTACGATTGTATTGAAAGTAAAATTTTCTAACTTCAAAATATGTCTTTGCCACACGCCTCTATTACATCTTCACACACCGGAATAAAAGAGTGTGTTTACCTTAAAGAATTATATTATTTAACTGATAATAACAAATGAATTTTATAAATGTACATTAATTACACAGGAATTGCAATTATTTAAGTTAATGCTTGGAAAAACTGAAACATTTACGTTGTTAGAAATTTTAGAAACATTTACATCTGGACCAATGTTTATGGCATTTTCGTTGTCGCCCATTATTTTCTTGTAGACACTTATTTTGTTGTTAACACTATCTTCTATATATGCCTCTGCTGTTGTTGAAGAACGCCACTCACCGTGTCTTTTCAAACTGGTAAGATCCGCTCCAACGTCAACCAAAAGAGTCGTTGACGTTCGGCGAAAGCGCAGTGCCCAGTAAAACTTTCAGGTTTAGGAAGTTTTAAATATTCTGCAATTCTTTTTTTGACATCTGTCCAAACGTGTCTA
Source organism: Rhamnusium bicolor (assembly GCA_029963845.1). NCBI lineage: Eukaryota > Metazoa > Arthropoda > Insecta > Coleoptera > Cerambycidae > Rhamnusium > Rhamnusium bicolor. The sequence goes on along the minus strand of JANEYF010004414.1, from coordinate 245,102 downwards.
TCCCTACCACTTGAACTGTACACTTGCCATGTTTGTATTGAATGAAGAATCGTTTGTCTTATGGATGCAGGTCTAAGTTGAACACATTGACGATAAAAATCCAACCAATTATCTCCTTTTATAACTGAGAACGTTCCAGATTTATGAATTTTAGAATCTGGAATGATTATGAGCAAAAATTCTCCATTGTCCTGAATGTAATATATGGTAATATTCATCAACGCCTCCCTTCTGAGGGCACCAGCCACTCCAATAATTAACACTGCCTAAAATAATGTCATTACACCAATTTAAAAAAAAAACTGAAATGTGTATTACCTATAGAAGTAAAAATGTGTCATCAGGAGCGTTAAGTAAAAAAAGCATTAATTTGGTCTCTGGTAAATCCTTTAGATTCCTTTGCCTTGTATCCTACAGATTCTCTTTTTAAAAAGGTAATTAGTTTTGGAAACTTCGAAATATCTACATTTTCTTCCTATGACAGAGTGCTTTTGAGCATTGAGTAAATTGACCACATCGTGGAAGATTTTAACGTTTTAGCATTTTCGGCGAAATAGGCGAGTAGGACCACATGCATATAAACATTCTCCTTCTTTTGACGGCAAAATTATACGAAAAGAAGTTTTTCCTTCTTATAACGTTCTTTCGATTTACGTGGAAGGAGGTCGGAATTCACTTTTAGCGGCTGCAACAATTTCTGCAGGAATATCTTCATCTGAATTCATCACTTCGTCAAAAGTAGCAGGATACAAGACAGAACGCGTCAGTTTAGCAAAACAATTTGTTTTGTTTGTTAGTCTTGACAACCATTTGAGCAGTACTTGATCTTTTTTTATTTTAAATAAAATCTGATATTTAAAATTTTGGAAAGACTATAAGGGAAAAACTTCACAATCGTAGAAAAAATTGTATGTAACACACATGTGGCAAGCCTCATTGTAAAACTCGTATGATAGGAACACTCGCTGGAAGCCCTTGCCACACTTGTATTACAATGTACTATTCTCGTACTGTTTTATGAAGGTTGTTTAGTAACGGACTAAAATACTAGAATAACGTTTCCTGGGATCAGAAATTGCGCCGAGAAAATAGAGATTCTTGAGCGATTTCAGAAAAATATTTTTATCTCTTTTTGTACGGTAAATCCTTGTTTAATTTATTAATTTCAGTCCCGTAAGTGCGTTATTATTAGAGTTGGCAAAAATGTGCCGCAGGACATTGGCGTACGCATCATAATAAATGTAATAAAGGAAATTAACTAGTAATAAAAGCAATAAACTGTTACAATCTATAACTATGTATGCACAACTTACCCTCTCAACTAGTTTGGTTATCACAAACTGGAAGAGATCTGTAAAAACTTTGCAGCATCATGTATGTCATGAAATTCGCGAAGACGTTAAGGAGATTTAAGAAACACTTATTTTGTACTTGCTATTAATGCATCCACCTCCGGAAAACCTTGTCGAATAGTTTCCGCCACAAGGTGTAAAACATGCACTTTACACGAACCTGTACCAACCTACAACAGTGTTCTTGAAGAGAACGGCCTACCAAACGCATTGTCGCGGCACCATCGGTCATAATCATTAACACTTGACTTTTTGCAGGTAAAATTTTCATCTCCAACACCACCCACGTAATTGTTTGGCCAGCACACTCAGTTAGTCTTTTGCCAGCTAGTAACAGTGGAAATGTCGGTTTAAGAGGGTCCAGTACACGTACTATTATTACATTTAAAATAGATTTTTTTTACAATCTGTCAACACATAACCACAACCGTGTATTTTTTAGTACACATTTGATCTTATTTATAATGTTTTCGCTTACAGTTACGCAACGTTGTGCGACTTAATAACGTCACCTTGGGATAGAATTTATCCCAGAACTCCTGAAATGGTTGTTTATCAAGTATGTGCAGCGGAACATCACAGGCAATCAGCATTAAGAATAAATCGAACCTAAACTGTGTTGTCAAAGGCACGTAATTTTTTTTGTTTAGTGTTGCACAGAATTTACGCGACATTTACAATTACGTTTTTCCCAGCACATCAGGTCTGTCTCGCACACCTTTCAAATTATTATAGCATTATTGTAGGATAAATTCGGGAATTCACGCCTTACTATGCATAGACACGCCTTCCCTACTCCAAACCCCACCGCGAACGTAAAGTAAAGTTTTATTTTCAAAATAAAAAAAATCGTTATTTTGAGCAAGTTTTTTGGGATTTTTCATGTGTACATACAATCACCTACATGTTCTCTGTAAACTGACTTTTTTAATTATTAAATTTTTTTTTTGTTTTATGAATTATAATGCATTGTTTGCTTCTGTGCAGGAAAATGCCTCCATGCACAATGATAAAAGGTGAAAAATGACATGAGCTGCCACAACAGCGGCAACCAGGATGGCCCAGCCGTATCTGGACGGTATTGTCGTCCTCGCTGGATACCATTATTTTTTTGTCAACTTTGTCCCTCATGTTATATTGTTGGTTTGTTTTTATATATTTATATATGAAATAAATAAAAAAAAGTACACCTTTATATAAAATAGGAAATAAAGCTGATTTAATTGGAATTGGAATTGGGAATTCACTGATAAATTTATTCACTTTGAGTGTGATCGTTTTTTACCCTTGGGCAGTCTAACATATTTTAGTATTAAATTAATACGAATAATAAAATAAAAGAAATAAAATTATCAACAATACAACGAGAGGAATAAATTACGTTGTACACACCACGTGGCATAACAATAGACTACGATCAAATGTTAGTCTTTGTTAAAATAGTAAACAAGTCTCGCTTACGTATTTGGGTATTTCTCTACCTGGCACCGCCCATGACTTGCGGACCGATATGCCAACTCTAGTTATTACAGTATCAGAGCCGGTGAAATGTTGTTAGGCAACTTACTGGACTCATTTCTTACTAACAGAATAAAACGTCAAAACATCACTTCTTTGACAAATTTAATTAAAACAAAATACTCCTTATTATACCTTCCATCAGAATTCGTGGGGATCAGTTTTGCCGTTGCATCCACAGATTTCAATAAAGTTTCATTAGAAAGGTCTCACAATCATGTTTAGCTTCCATTTTCGACACTTCAGATGACAAGTTCAAACAGATAAATCAACAAATAAAACACATACCGTTGCTATGCAAAAAAAGTAATGCGACTTTAATTAAATCGCGGAATATTGAATGCATAATATGAAATAAAATGTGATAGGACTAGTTAAATCGTGAAATATCACAAGCACAGTATGAAATAAAATGTACGTTACACATCCATTAATTGATTGTTACAGCACTTATTTAGAAATTACAGACTCGGCTCCTATGTCGTCTCGTCCGTAAATATCTAAGTCCTACTGTAATACATCACTTAACGGACTTATAACGTAAATAATTATTACATTAACCTACAGTGACATTTTGTTCAATTCCCTTGTTTTATTCCATGACATCCATGAAGAAATTTAATGCAGAATATTATGTAAATGGATAAAGGAAATATACAATAGGTATACAGAGTAGGGCAGTAGTGCGTCGGACTTCGATATCTCGAGATTTACGATAGCTAGAAATTAAAAAAAAAATACAGGTAAATTAGATAAAAAAATCTATAACCGGAAATTATTTTCAAATATACAGGGCGAGCCAAGACGAAATTACAGGATCAAGTTAATTTTTTTTAATGCAATGCTACGTTATCAGTACATTTTTTGAAGCCTGTCTCTAGACTTTATTCATTCCTTTAGTATTATTGACTATCTCCCAACCACTTGGATGTAATGAATTTTCTTTGTTGAAATAATGCCATCTGCAGATGCATATTGAAAAAAATCACCAATTGCAATTATGGGTTTGAAGAAAAATTTATGTGAATACTAGTTACGAGACATTTAATTAATGTTTTCGAATCATTTTTACGCCATAAAAATGTTGAGTGGATAAACATTATTTTTTGATTAAGAACTTTTTAAATTGAAATTTCTCAATTTTCTCAAATAGAAAACCCTGTATATTTTTCGACGACGTGATGTAGAAATGAAAAACGAACATTTTTGTAAGTACTATGGCTAATTGCAACCATTTTCGTTTTTTTTTTGAGCAATAAGTACAAAATTCAAGAGTAAACTTAAAAAATGGAGGTTTCCTCAAATAATTTATTAGAAAAAATTGTCGCCTCTATGCGCTTTTGAAAGTTTATACTGTTCCTAAAATTGCCAGTGTGATAGATCTAAAAGCAGTTATTATCCTTTCCTTCATATTTTGTACTGTTGTTGGTGTGTCTTTATAAACAATTTCCTTCATGTATCCCCATAAAAAGAAATGAATTTTTGTAAGATCTGGGGATCTAGCAGACCATTTAGTGAGTCCATTTCGGCAAATCCATTGAAGTGTGTAGGTATTATTTTAGTGGTGTTTAACTGCATTTAAATAATGTGATGGAGCACCATCTTGCTGAAACCACTTCCTATTTCGAATTTTTTCAGGCAGATTCACCAATAATTGTAGCATACAGTTTTCCAGAAAATGAAGATAAATAGCTCCAGTCAATGTGCCATTAAAGAAATGTGGCCCTATTACATGTTCTCAAATAATTCCTCCTTAAACGTTTATAGAACATCTGTGCTGGTTATCAACTTGCCTAAAAAAAGTGAGGATTTTTCGAAGCATAATAATGGCAATTGTGCCTATTAACAAATCCATTTTTATGAAAAGTTGCCTCATCAGTGAATAAAACATTACTGAAGAAGGTGCCATCTTGCATTTTTTCTCTGGCCTAATTACAAGACTGTAGACGCCTTTGAAAATCGTAATCAGATAGTTCCTGGTGCATTTGAATATGATATGCATGAAACTTATTTGTTTTTAAGATTCCTACTAATGAGCGTACTTTTCTCTGACTAATATGTAACGTTACATTCACCTGTCATTAATCTATGAACACATGATCATGGACATGCATCAGGATAAGCTAGATGAGCTAATCTTTCTATCACAGCCTCGAACTGCTGAAGGCTTTCTCCGCCTCGTTGTCTGCGTGAATTGAGCTGAGCCTGATATACTTGGGTGAGATATTGGTCGCCATATCTTAGCTCTAACGCTGCCTCCAAAATACTGAAGTTTTGTTGCTGTGCGGTAGGAATTGTTTGGAGCAGGTCTAATGCTTGGCCCCTTAGTGCTAATACCAGTGCTGTTGCTATTTCCTCATCGTTCCGGTTATTTGAACGTGCAGCTTGCTCAAATTGTTTCTTATAAGTTGACCATGAATTTTGACCATCGAAGGAAGGTGGTTGTAACCTAGCACCAGACGACAGTACTAACTGGCCACCCTTCTCTCTTAATTGCTGTTTGAGTCGGGCTACTTGTTCCTCAACTTCAGTAATTTCTCCTTTAAACTTTCCTCTAAATTCACTGACTTCTTCTTTAACTTCCATGACTTCAGCCTGTACACCTTCCTTCAATTGTTCAGTGATGGAGAGCATGACTTGATGCTGGCCCTCCATAATTTGTCTTTTTTCCTGCCATTTCTTTCTTTGCTCTTCTTTTTCTTCCTGTCTTTTTCTTTCTTGATCTTCCATAATCCTTCTTTGTTCATATTTCTCTTCCTGTCGCTTTCTTTCTTGATCTTCCATAATTTTTCTCAGTTCGTCCATCCGTTGTAACAATGCTGCAAGCATATTCTGTGTTTGCTTCTCCGCCACACTTCTTGTTGTTGGCATTAACTCACAACACAAATCAATTTCAGAATAAAGTTTATTACGCTATAAAGTTCATAAAATGTTGATATCACGTCTGTTTTAATAATGGAATGTTCCAGAAAAATCTCGAAACAGCACTAGAAAGTCTTATTTAGAGTACTTTTGTATTGACAAAATTCACTTATTGTGTAATGGAGTGTTCGAGAAATTTCATAAAATATCACTAATAAGTCTTGTTTTGAGTCTATAACACGTTTCCGTTAACACAGTTTACGTATCTTCTGTGGTTTCCAAACGGAATGGTCTAGAATTGTCACTAAAAGTCACTCATAGTCTTGTTTTTAAGTTTACAACACGTTCCCGTCGACACAATTCACATATCTCCTGTAGTTTCCAAATAGAATGTTCTAAGAATTTTCCCGAAATTACACTAGTAGTCCTTTTTCTCAGTCTACAACACGTTATTACTAGCGGTACTCACGTATTTGCAGCTATTTCTAAATCGATATATTGCTACAAAATTTTCTATTTAGGTCTATTTTTTCATTCCAAGTATTTCTATTTGGCATTTTAATATAAAATAAAAGACAAAGCAACCTTCCCCATTAGCAATTTCACAGTTTCTGTTTTCTTGGAATCTGTACATCTAATTATAATTTTTATTATGGGAATCCTATTTACTTATGCAGCAAAATTTCTCTCCTTGCAGTTTTTTTCTAAAACATGATAAAAAAAATCCCTCTTGAACAGGCAATCCGGAGATACACTGTAGAATGAACATTTAATTACGCAAATATTTTTTTTAAATTTAATCGACATTGTATCTTTTATATTTTCTAAGATACCAATGAGGTGAACTCGAAAATCAAGTTACCCGGTATACTCTGTTAATAATAGTCGGACTCTAAGATCTGAAAGGACACCCTGACCTTTATAACAATTGGAAATTTGGTTATTTTTAAACCTCTTCACACACTGGTAGACTTTTTACAGCCCTATACAGCTGTCAAAAGTTGATTTAGCATTTTCATATAGGAACCAACTGGTTTAATACCATCTATCCATATAAATCAAATAAAACCGCTCGCCAATAGTAAAATAAATACAAAAGAAATTCTTTAATACAAGAAAAATACACTAAAATTATAATTGAAACAAAAAACAAATTTTCAAAATTTCAATTTATTATTCCAAATTGATATAATGCAATATGCCATACATATATTTTAATATTTCATTATATTATATTCTAATTAAATTTATATAAAATATTAGTTTTTGAGCTGCCTAAACAATAACTGCCTGTGTTCAGCTTCAATAATTTTAACCAATTAATATAAAGAAATATACAACATATTACATGTGAACATAAAAAAAGTATTTGAGACGGATGGGAGATTAAAACATAAAACATATAAAACGTGGAAAAAGAAACTTAAAAATTCGGTATTAATGCGACTTTGAGCTGGTAAAAGTTTTGTTTATCTTGAGTAGGGAGTAGATTTAAAAATATATTGTAGAATTAATCGTTAGTTAGTAAATATCAGAGGAATAGTAAGTTGATTAATCTCATTGGTAGTGTAAAATTATGTATGCAAATTATTATTATTATTCTTTAATAAATGGTATTAAACTTTTCATAATTTTCGTCTACAAATGTTCAACTTTTTTTAATTTTTTAAAATTAATGTCATTGTGGTGTTTTATTTTTTTTACTTCCAAAGGTCAGCGGTTAAATAACTTTGGGCCGTAATAAAAAACGAACCGTTTTGTATATGATTTAGTATAGAAAGATAACATAATTGATTTGCCTTTTTTTATTCTGGTATCATGGTTGTGACATATTTCTGTATGATATGAGGGATTTTTATACATCCAAAGAAGGCATTGATAGGAAAATAATTGTCTAACATTAAATAATTTTGATTCTGAAAATAACAAATTTGAGGAATAACGACTGTCTCGTTTTAAAATTATTTTTATAATTATTTTTTGAGTTACAATCAGATTCTTTAAAGAGTTATGATACATGCTACCCCATATTACTACGTAATAATTTATAATTGATTCTGCGAAATCGTTATAGAGAATTAATAGTTTTTTTTATTTAGTATATTGCGCAGCGAGTAAAATCTCCTAAGCCTTTTATTTAAATAGTCTACATGGTCTTTCCACTTTAAGTGATGGTCAACCACGACTCCAAAGTACTTAATATTGTTTGCTTTTTTTTATAAATGGGCAATCACAATATTGTTCATCACAAGAAATTTTATGAGTAATAAGGGTGTCTTGAGTAGGTTGACTATCCTCTGTGATGGAAAAAGTTAGAAACTTAGTTTTATCTACCTAGTCACAAAAATTAAGGGATATTAAAAAAAGTTCCAAATTTTAGGGTGATTTTCAACAAGAGATAACTCGGCGAAAAATGGTCGTACAGAAAATAAAAAAAAGGAAATTGTAGCTTTAAGTGTCTAGTTTTCAGACCTGGACTGTAAAATTTTTTGCTTGGGCGGTTTTCACATAATTATCCAAAAATCAACAGAAAAAAATTTTTCCAAATTTTTTCTCGTCTTTAAAATGGTCTGTGGACTTCAAAAAATTTTTTTTATCATCATGCGACCGTAAAGCTCTTCTAGACAATTTAATTAGCTTTAATTTGATCTCTGAAAGAGCTCCGTACGATGATATGCCGCGGAGTTATCGTTGATCAAAGCAAAAAAGTCCATTTCAACTTTGACAATCGATTACTCGGGAACTAACGATCGTACAGAAAATGGAGGTAGGGTTTTGGAAACTGCAAAATATTCTCTATAAGACACAATTAGTGGTGATTGATAAAAAAATTTTTTTTGAAGCGATGATGTTGGCTGAAAAAAAGTTGAAAATTTGCGAATTTAAGGATATTTGGACAATTTGGTATAACTTTGGATATAGTGAATTAAAAGAAGGATATCGCCGGTAACTTTTTAACCTCAAAGTGTCCCTAAAATACTCTCAAAGTTGCAAAGCGCTGCGATTTTTTTTTCTTAGTGCCCCGAAGGTTTAAATTGATAGTTTCGGCCAAAAAATCATCTTCGCAAGCAATGTTTTGATTTTTTATGCATATTTTCGACTTCAATATGGTTTTTTGGCAAAAATCCTTATTTTTTTGCTCAAAAACATGACTCGTTCGAAAAAATGGAAAAAAAAATTTTCAGAAAAATTTTTTTTTTTTTTTTTTTTTTTCGAATTAGTCATGGCTTTGAGCAAAAAAAATAAGGACTTTTGCCAAAAAAACCATATTGAAGTCGAAAATATGCATAAAAAATCAAAAAATTGCTTGCGAAGATGATTTTTGGCCGAAACGATCAATTTAAACCTTCGGGGCACTAAGAAAAAAAATCGCAGCGCTTTGCAACTTTGAGGGTATTTTAGGGACACTTTGAGGTTAAAAAGTTACCGGCGATATCCTTCGTTAATTCACTATATCCAAAGTTATACCAAATTGTCCAAATATCCTTAAATTCGCAAATTTTCAACTTTTTTTCAGCCAACATCATCGCTTCAAAAAAAAAATTTTTTTTATCAATCACCACTAATTGTGTCTTATAGAGAATATTTTGCAGTTTCCAAAACCCTACCTCCATTTTCTGTACGATCGTTAGTTCCCGAGTAATCGATTGTCAAAGTTGAAATGGACTTTTTTGCTTTGATCAACGATAACTCCGCGGCAAATCATCGTACGGAGCTCTTTCAGAGATCAAATTAAAGCTAATTAAATTGTCTAGAAGAGCTTTATGGTCGCATGATGATAAAAATTTTTTTGAAGTCCACAGACCATTTTAAAGACGAGAAAAAATTTGGAAACATTTTTTTTTTGTTGATTTTCGGATAATTATGTGAAAACCGCCCACGCAAAAAAAATTTACAGTCCAGGTCTGAAAACTAGACACTTAAAGCTACAATTTCCTTTTTTTCTATTTTCTGTACGACCATTTTTCGCCGAGTTATCTCTTGTTGAAAATCACCCTGAAATTTGGAACTTTTTTTAATATCCCTTAATTTTTGTGACTAGTGTATATTAAGACAGGCGATTAATATTTAACTAATTTTTTATATTTTTTATGGAACTTGCTACGTTGAAATATACATCGGTCCAGGTGTCACCCATAAACAGAACAGCAGTGTCATCAGCATATGATACTATTTCTGCATTTATTGGTAATTTTGGTAGACTGTTTATATAAATTAAAAATAGTATTGACCCCACAATTGTCCCCTATGGTACGCCCTTGGTGACAGTGGAGGGGTCACTTTTAACTTCATTGATTTTGACACACTGTTGCCTGTCTAATAAATAACTTCTGAATACTTCCAAAGTTATACCTCTTACACCAATCACTTCTAGTTTAGATTTTAACATTTGGTGGTCTATGGTATCAAATGCTTTGCGTAATTCTAAAAATAGAGCTAGACATTTTTTATTGGCATTTATTCTATCCACGATAGTTTTTGTTAACTGAATAATTGCATTTTATGTAGAAATATTTTTCTAAACCCGAACTGATTGTCAGATAATATTTTGTATCGTGTAAGGTGATCTATTAATCTATTTTTTAGACAGTGTTCAAACAGTTTTGCGAAATTATTTATGAACGAAATAGGTCGATAATTTGTTGGTAATTGCTTATATCCTGATTTAAATATATGTAGGTGTTACGACCGATTCCTTAAAATGTGTTGGTATTTTACCTGTTGAAAATATTAAGTTAACTATGTGTCGTAAGGGCTTTATAAGAGATGTATGAAATTTTTTTATGGACATAGTCGATATTCCATCTGGTCCACAAGCCGCGTTATTTTTTACGTTATTAATGTATAGAATAAGTTCATTTTTGTTTACTGGGACCAAAAATAAACTATCTTTACTCGGTTGTTGTTACTGAGGTAAAGCCATATTATCGTTTAATATATTTTTTGACATGTCATTTGCAACATTAATAAAAAACTCATTAAGTAGATTTGATTTATCTTTATCGTTAGTTAATTACTTACCATTTTTGTCTGTAATATTGTATTGCTCAAAATTTCTTTTTTGGTTCATTATTTGTCGCGTCATTAATAATTTGCCATATTTTTCTATAATTGAAGGGCTCGGATGTAAATACTGATAAGTAACACTTTCTACATTTTTCAGTATTTGCATTTAAAGGTTTAAGGAACTATGTGTAAACAGTAATACATTTTTTCAGATTTATATATTTTCCTTTAAAATTTTGAATACATTTGGCAGCTTCTGTTGAATTATTTCATGTAATTGAATTTTTGTTAAAGGAAAAAACAATATTTAAAAAAAACTGCTGTAGTTAACATTATTTGGTATTTTTGCTGAAGGTTTTGACGAAACTGGTTCTTATATGAATTCACTCTTCCTCTTTTCCAAATGGAATAGGAGTTGAAGGATCCACTATAAGTATTGGAGAATTCAATATAATGAAAACGTTCAATAGAAAATCGCATATTAACTGCATTTCGGATGTTGCATGGATTTTCAGGTGATCCCTTAGGCTGCAGAAAATAACTTCTCATATCGGAAACTTTTAAAAAAATCAGCTTGTGTCATTCTATAAACAATGAAGGGACTTTTCTTTTGAGAAGATCGTAATACATCTTCCCATTCATCTGGTGAATATACGTACTGACAGTGAGCCCTCACATACTTTTCCGCAAGAGAAAAATCTCTGTCAGAATGCAACATTGTATGTCCAACCTGGGGAAAAATATGGACAATTTCTTTGAAGATTCCTAGCGCTAATAAACGAAGCCATACCCCAACTAAGGACCAATTTTTATTTTGGCCAATGCAGTTGTCAGATATGGCTATTAATTTCTGGCCTTTAATATTGTGTAACTCAAAGTGTTTCAGCAGATAGCTTCCGATTTCATCTGCGCCTCTCGAGGCTGTTGATTCATCCCACAAATAAAAGTATCCCATAGAATTGTGCAACGAGTGTATGCCAAAATTGTAACAAAAAAGTTTCTTTCTATAAAAAGTAGGACCCGTAGATAACTTGGGAGTCGGCAGCGCTTGTTGGAGATCAAAAGTTATGGCGTATATTAGGTTGTTCTCCATTGCTTGTTTGTTAGCTTCTTTTACGGCATCTTGGCCAGCTTTAGCCCTTTTATGATGTAGTTCCTGTTGAATTTCTAACCTTCTTAATTCTTCCCCATTATTATTGGACTTAGCTTCTCTAATTGCAATATTTAGGTTATCACAAACGCTGCATGTGTCAGTTTTCAGAGATTTGAATTTGATGTTGAAATGTTCAGTAAATACTCTTCTAAACTTATCAGAAGACACAAAAATCAGGCATTGCATTTTGTAAACTTCATAGCATTTTTTCGATTGTCTATTCCATTGTCATATAAAAGTTTTATGGTTATCATTTCTGGAGTAATGACTTTCGTATTTTGGAAGTCTCTCAATAAATGATTTAAAAATTCGATTTGCTGATCTGAATATTTCTTTTTATGATGTCTATGCTGTCCTCTGCCATCCATTTTCGGTGCTAATGAACTTAACTTAAGGTTTTTAACAATATCTTCGACTCTGCCTCTATGCATTTGTAATCCATGAATTCTGAGGAAGGCATTTTGCAAACTTGAACTTTTGTGTTTTCTTTGGCCGATGAAGTGTAATTCACATGCTTTCTTCTCGAAAATGTATCCTTTGGTTTGGTGTTGCGACCTTTCAACTTAATCTTCAAGCAACCAAATAAATAAGCGTTCTGTATATTAAACTTCCCCATCCCCAAAAATGTTTGAAAATGTTTTCTCTTTTCTCTTCTTTTACCACATTAAAACATTTTCTTTTACATAAACAGTCTGGTCCAATAGATTTCTCTTCTATTACTTTTCCCTTTCCTCTACGACATCTATACTCTTTACTACTATGTCTTCTATTTTTTTGCCTCTCATCGATGTTCAAACCTCGTTTTCTTTTTCTTCCCCGAGTACAGTTTTCATTTTCATCACGATTTTCTACACCGATTTCGTTATCTTGATCGGATTCTATCGATTCCGAAGTATCATTCCCATGTATTGTTGCATGCTGTATCCAACGATGCTTCTGCAAAATAATCTACGTGTAGATTTCTTTTCACGAAAATAATGGTAAGGTAAGATGTCATTATTTTCGTTAATTATTTTACTGCACGTAGAAAGGGGTATCTGAAGCAGTTACCACTGTATACTTGTTAAGAACTATTTTAGAGAAAATTGCAAAAAAGTTACCTTTTTGGTTATATCCTCGTCACTTATGAGTGTAATCCGGATCATTGTCGGTATCGTCCACCTTGGAACCACTACCAGCAGAAGAAGCACCCAGCTGAGCGTTTGCCGCCATGACTGACATTTACCATTGTTTACATTAAATGAAACGTCAGTTACCAGAATACTTTACAAGTGCTGTGGCGTCATCTGTTGCTATAAAGAGAAACTTTGAAAAGGAATCTAGTCCTCGCGGTATTTACCATTGTTTTCATGCAAAAACTTATTTTCTAAAAAAATTTCAGATACCATTATTTTCACCGGAATCCCTCAATTGTTATTTGCGTTCATTATTTCATTTTTATAATATCCATTTTTTGTATACCTAATAACATTTTTTAGCATTTTTCTATATTGTGTATAATCAGCACGTAATCCAATGTTATCAGATTGTAATAATCTTTTTTTCAAGCAGTCTCTATGCTTTATAGAATTAGTAATAGCTGTGGTAATCCAGAGTTAGAGTTTAACATTTTTATTGGCCAGTTTTTTAGTAGAAGTATTTATTTTAATATTATTTTGTAATTTATTTATAAAATATTTATATGCAATTTCAGGGTCATCTGTGTCAAGAACATATTTCCAAGTTTCATAAAATAACAATTCTTGGATTTTATTAAAATTTACTAATTTAATAATTTTTGATTTAATTTATTGAGAATTATTTAACATAACAAGCTGTAGTAAAATAATCTGTTAAAAATGTATGAAAAATCATAGAATTTATTTTTAGTTGTTTTTGAAAATCATTTTTTATACTAATAAAAATATGATCTAATGTACTAGTATTGTTTTCAGTTTACCTTGTAGGCGCGTTTATATAAGAATTATATCCAAATTGTCCCAATGTATATAAATAATAATTTACATTAATGTCTTCTTTATTCAACAAATTAATATTTATATCTCCAACATAGACTTTCACATCATCTTTAAGCAGGTTAGAATAATAATTTTCAATATTATTTATATATTGAGTTATATCAATAGAGAGAGGTCTATAAGATGCAGTTATGCCATAGCTTTTATTATTAATTTTACATGAAATTCTGGTTAACTTAGTTTGACTTAAATTTATATACTTCGTATATAAATGGCCACCCCATCACTCTTATTAAAGTCAGATTGATTATAATATAATTTGAAATATGTACATTACTTACCCCTTCTAGTTTCCAGCTTTCAGATAAAATGATTAGGTCTAAATGTTGGTAATTAAATTTTTCTAAATAAATCAGTAGCTCATCAAATTTTTTCTTAAACTTCTTATGTTGAAGTGAACAATATTTAAAAATCTTTTACCACTCAAGTCATATAAACCATCGGAAATATTTGCATATATCTTAGTAATAATCTCCCCTTCCAAGTCCTCATCTCTTAATATATCTATGTTTTATATAAAGTAAAAAAAAAGAGAAATAATAATAATATTAGTAATTTATTATATTGTAAATAATACTTAGATTGCTCCTAAAAGAAAATAGAACTATTTTTTTTATACATAAAAGAAATTTACAAGTTTCCAATATTGTTGATATCTTCAAGACACTTTATTTCGACAATTTTTCCATCAAATTTCGTAAATATGATTCTATTGTGTGGCCAAACATTTTTTATTCCTAGTTTCGATTGAGCAATATTTAATAAATTTATTCTAGCCTTTACTAAGTCTTCTGTGATAAATATTTTCTGGCCCTTGAACATTTTGACATTATTTAGTAAGGGGTACCGACCGACCGACATCATAGATGTCTCTGTGATGGATAGCGACTTGCGAAGCAAGTACCGAGAGCGGCGGCCTCTAGCCCAGGTGGACTAAGCTACTGTTATTAAATATGATTTGAACGAAATAACTACTCAGCGGGCAAATACCCCGACCTGCATTGGATTACACCTTCAAATCATGATAGATCGATAGCCAATATTATTTGTCAATTCCTAACCAGACGTAGACCGGTTTCGAACTTATTTGTTCTCCTCAGTATGCCATAGGTTATGGAACAGACAAATGATAGTGGCCAACCTGCTAGTCATATACTAAGGTAAATTGAGTAAATTTACCTTAGTTAGTATATGACTAGCAGGTTGCCCACTATCATTTGTCTGTTCCATAACCTATGTCATACTGAGGAGAACAAATAAGTTCGAAACCGGTCTATGTCTGGTTAGGAATTGACAAATGATATTGGCTATCGATCTATCATGATTTGAAGGTCAGGGTATTTGCCCGCTGAGTAGTTATTTCGTTCAAATCATATTTAATAACATTATTTAGTAAAGAGTTTTTGTGATTCAAGTCAATAAATTTAATTATTATAGGCCTTTTTCTTGTTGTTACTAATATTTCCAATTCTATAGCACGACGCCATATCAATTTCTTTTATATTTAATCCTGTATTATTGTTCAATATTTTACTTACAACATTTTTTAAATTCTCGTGTTCTTTTTCTACAATTCCATAAATACATACATTGTTTACCTTTTCTTTTTTGCTGTATATTTATAATCTGTTCTTCTAACAAATTTGTTTTATTTTCAAGCTTTTTTATTTTTATCTCGGCTACTTGAAGTTTTTTCTTGGACTTTGTCAGAGACTTTTTCAACGATTCTTTTTTATAAATTGTTCGTCTTCTAGTAATTCGCTTATTGTCCTCGTATTAATTTTATTTTTAATATGATGCAGTAAAAAACTTTCTATTTATTTGTGATAACAGAGCTCTACAAAAAACAATAAAGTTTATCTATTTCTATGAGAAGAAGCCTGCTTTCCCCATTACTTTTTGATGGAAAATGAAGTCATTTTCGCGCTAGTGGGAAAAGCAAATATTGTAAGCAAATTCAGATTTTTATTTTGCAATCCATACAATTTATTAAATTTATATCGGAAGGCGATTGTTGGGGTCTTGTAATACTGTTTATAATTAATTGATTGTTGAATACTTTGACCGTTGTTTTCAATGTGTACATTGCCTCCTAAAATTGTTGAAATTTTTATCTTTGTGTGACTCCTCAACATACTCCTCAGCCACAACATCAGACTTCCAGTCCCTGTGTCGTTTTAGTGTTAAAATGTTTGCTCTTGCATCAGCCAATAGTGTGTTGAATGTTCTTCTGAAGCAATGCACAGTATATTGGTCGGGACTTGATAACTGCAAATAAAAAGGAATGAGTTCCGACAGGTTGCCTTTTGCAATGTGCATCTGCCATTCCTGAAAATTTATTTTCTTCTGAGTCATCAAAAACAAAAGTCTTGAAAATATAACAACTACTTTTTTAAGATATGGACCTTTTAATATAGAACCTTCTTCAGCCATATTTTAGTGTCTGAAACTAACTAGATCAGACATTTGTGTACTGATTGGATACAAAATTATCATAAAGTAACGGCTTACACAAGTCAATTTTTTTTACAAAATTATCTATTTAAAAATAGAAGGATCTCTTAGTCCCGAAAAATTCTCGAAAGCCCATTAAGAGGCTGTATTTGACTACTCTATTGGTGTTAATTTAATCGTCAGTAAAATGGAATACATTTTTTTTATTGTATAAAACGACTAAATTACATATTATAATTATTATTTGTTTTGAAAAACGGTTCAATGGTATTTATAGAAACTGCAATATACTTCGCTTTTACATAGATAAAATAAATTCAGAGAATTATCTATCTATCTCTTCCACTTAGAAGAAGTTGTGATAAAAGAATGTCTTACGAGAGCAATTCTTACAAGACAATAATATCTTTCATTTGTTCTTTTGATGGTGCGGAAATGGAACGTCTTTTTCAGGCACCTTTATTTTTTCGTTAACAATTGATGATTGTTGAATCCTCTCGATTTAATGTGGCGTGAATGTAAAAAGAAAGCTTCCCTCAGTGCTGACAATACAATTCACTTAAGTGGCATAAACACGAGATATTGTTAAAATTTAACTTAAATGTAACAAATAAAATACGCCTTAAAGGTAAATTTAGATGAGGAATTGTAAAAGTAAATGCTTTTAATAACAATACCAGATGTTTGAGCACAAATCCACAAAATAATGTTAATTTTTATAGTCCATAGGAGCCCTATGTAGCCCAAATATACTTAGAACTTAAATACACTGCTAGTTGATTTATGCGAAGTAATGATGTAGAACTTATAAAAAATTGGTATATAATATTGTGTATCAATTTTACAGGTTAGCTGTCACCAAAATGGAAAGTGCATACCACGGAAAGTTTATTTCAAGTTTATTTGCAACATAAAAAATCTCGGCACCTTATTAAGCCGCGTACAGACATGCAACTAAACATCGAATCGAACGCGCCGTCGAGTAACTTCACCGCGTCTAGTTATAGACAAAGCACTGCAACCGCGCAATGCAACATCACTCCGTAACATCGTAACAACATCGCGTTCCTCTCATTGACTTCTCATATGACTTGCAACCTTTAGCACCACAGAACTTACATCTAGCGTTAACACCCAAGTTGGAGAGCTAGTACCACAATAGTTTCATACTTATGGTAATTGTTTACTGGGGGGGGGCTAATGTAACGCCAGCCTCCCCCCGGTGCAAATACGACTTGTAACTTTTATCACTACAAAATTTACATCTAGCACCACCTAGCACCCAATTTTTAAGCCTGGCACCTTAACAGTTTGGTACTTAGAGTTACTATTTGTCTGAGGGATTAACGTAAGAATAATCCTCACACTGCGATTACGTTTTCTAATTTTTAGTGTCACAAAACCTATATGTTGCAGCACTACCTATGGACAGAATCAATAGTTACCGTCCTTATTGCTACCATGTTCCTGAAGTTGGCTTCAGATTTAGATTTGCTTTTATATGAGGATAACTTTTTTACAGTCGATGAAATAAATAGTCGTAAAAAACTCAAAATAACAGCTTAATTTATAATTCAAACTGTCAATTTGGTTTTGCAGGTATTAACTAAAAAATGTATACCTATTTACTGCGTTCACTATTCACATTACATTTTAAAAACAACTGTAACTGTCGAGATTATTATATAATTTTCAAATAAGTATAATGAAAAATGTGGTTTTGGTTGTCCTCTGTAACGGCTTCGAATAAAAAACTTATACTTATTTTAACTGCATACATTACAATAAAAGAAAGGGCCAAGATATCAACTATTTTATAATTTTAAAAACCGCTGCCAATTACTTAGGGATCAGAACTTCCTCACTGTAGTAAACCTCGACGTATGGTGGAGTTTATAATAAAAGTAATTTTTGACGTTTCAAAAAAGTCACTTTTTTTTACGTTTCAAAAAAAGTCACATTTTAACGTTTCAAAAGTCACTTTGACGTTTAAAAAAAGTCACAGTTTTTGACGTTTCAAAAAGTCACATTTTGACGTTAAAAAGTCACATTGGTGGAATGTCACTAATATTTTTTTTTGAGAACCGATTTCGCTCATCAACGAACCCAATCTCTTCCTTGACCTCTAGAATGTGTGTACCAAATTTGAAAGCTTTATCTCAAAAACTGTAGCTGCTATCGCGAACCACATACACAGACACACTGACAGAAAATTTGTTCTGTCTGTGTATCGTCATAATTCGTCGAGATTCGTCCAGAAATGCAATAAAAATTTTCAAAATTTTTTTTTACGAATACATAACCCTCATTTTGAGGGGTGAGGAAGTTAAATTTGATAAAATTAAAAATAAATGCCTTTTGTTGTGTATTATTCTCTGTCATAGCTTGTGATACCCAGACATATACTTAGTTTACCATATGCTGCCCATATTCCAAATAACCATACATCTTTTTTAGCAATATTTATATATCAACGACTCCTAAGTTGAAAATTCTAGTTTTCAACAAGATTTCCAATGTTGCGCTCATCACTTTTTTATTTATATCTAAAATTTTCGATAACTGCTAGCATTAAAATCATCAAATAACTATAATTTAGCGTAAACATGGCCCTCATAAATTAAGAAACTTGTGCCTTAAGTTATGCCAAACATGTTACAGCTTTTTGAATTTTCTTACCGGCTTTTATTTTAAGCTACAGAAATTGCCTTTAAATAGAAACCTCTAAATATTTCTCCATAATATTCTTAGATAACAATATATGTAAATGAGTGTAGTAGATAGCAGCTAAATGTAAAATACAATGATACCATTTAAAGCTAACATTTGTATCGGGGTTGATTTGCATTATATTAACCCTAGTCGCAATAATTATGGCACTATTAGTTTTGCCCTTACAAGCTGGCGGGTACTGCGGCATGTAAATTTTATGGGAAAAATTGGCGTTTTAAAAACAAGAAATTTCTGTTACTGAGATACAGAATTTATTCCATTACAATTTTCCAAAAGTCTAAGATTTTTGTGGTTTTGTTTCGTGCGTTTACTGCGTTCCAGGTTGTAGATACTTTTATTAGTTTTACTGTGCTTTTGAACTAGTGAACAAGTAAATATGACATTACCGACGTTAACAGATGACTCTGGTGTTCTTGTTGCTGAAAAATTTAAAGCGTTTAAAGTAAAAATCCGGATATTGACAAGTTGCGTAATATTAACAAGTGCCTAAGTGATGGCCGTGCAAGCGACTTAGAACGATATTATGCTTGCGCAAATGTTTTGGATGTAGAAACTTCATATTCAAAATACACCTTACTATTTACATCTCGGCGTAGAATTTTAGCAGAGCATAGTATAGAAAGCTTATTAATGATGCAAGTGTACGCTGACAACATAAACAACTAGTAAGTAAGTGAGTATGCAAGTAAGTACATTTATTGACCATGTGTACATTTTCTAAGTTTTACAAAATGATTAAGCTTTAAATATACAGCTAGATAATACAGTATATCTGTATGTGTACAACAAATAGTATAGCTTTCATTTTAAAAGAAATAATTTTTACATATTAAATTAAATTTGTATTAATCTATAAATTTATATAACAGATTGGATATAATTTACGATTCTGAAATGTACTAGATACCACTAGTCCTGTTAACTAAAAAATAATATAAATTTGATTTGCTTACTAGTTTAATAAATCTGAGATGACAGTCCTGTCCGAACTCAGGAAAATAATATATATATATTTTGAATAAGTTGAAGTTATTCAGTTGCTTTATTTTATATGGTAAGAGGTTATAAAGTTTAGGAGCAAAATGATTTATAAATCTTTGTGTTTGCGTTTTGTTGGTTTTAGGTAATATATTTGTATTTAAGTTAAGTTGGCCTCGTGTATCATAAGTATGATCAACTGGTTTATTTAGAATTGATTTGTGTTTATAAGAAAACATGAGTACCGATTTGGCATATAATAATTCAAGATTAAGAATTATAAATTCTTTTTTAAAGTAGCTTTATAGGATATCTTTTATTTTTTGATAGTATTACTTTCATGAGATATTTTTGAGTAATTTTTATTACTTCAAGATTATTATTACATACCGTAGTATTGATTCGGCTAGGGCATTATACAGCGTTTTCAGTATGTAATTTGGTAATATATCTCTTAAATTATAGAATTTCAGAATTAATAACCGTAATTTTTTATTCAAGTTATTTATATGTTCAACCCATTTGAGGTTTTTATCTATGATTGAACCAACGTATTTAATATGAGCTACAGATTGTATCTTATGTGTACATGTACAATTTTTATCCAGTCCATTTAGAATACAGTTATAGTTATGTACCTGGAGTTTATTCATTTATGGGAGATACTTGTCATAGATGCTCAAACACATACATTTTTTTCTTGATATTAACTGTTAAAAGGTTTTCAGAGAACCATTGTTGTACATTAACGATTGATTTAACTGCAGTGAGTTTCATCTCTTCCCAGCTATTACCTTCCATAAGGAGAACTGTATCATTGGCATATGATATAATTTTACAGTTAGTATTTAAGAATAAAAGTTCACTGATGTATATTAAAAATAAAGTTGGTCCTAATACTGTTCCTTGGGGTATGCCATATTCTAATTGTTATTAGAAAGTACTTAGCTCATCCCCTATTTTGATACACTGTTTTCTGTTGTATCAATAGCTATGGAATAAACTGTTAGCAATACCACGTACACCTCAAATATTCAGTTTTTCGATAAGTATACTGTGAGACACTGTATCGAATGTCTTAGCCAAATCAAGAAAAATCGCAATCTGTTTCTTATTTTTTTTTTGTATAGAATTATATAATATATTGGTGACCATATGCATTGTATCATCAGTACTCATATCTTGTCTAAAACCAAACTGATAATTTGACAGTATTTTATTACGATTTAGATGATCCAATAATCTAGTTTGTAGGGACACTTCTTATAATTTACCTATATTATTAATTTACAGATATTGGTCTGTAGTAAGCGATCAAACATTTCTTACATTTTTTAAAAATTGGAGTTACAACAGATAGTTTTAATGCATCAGAAAATATACCTTTCTCTAAACATAGGTTAAAGATATGTGATATGAAGTTATCTCGTCTTTTAGGAGTTTAAGTAGATTGGCAGAAATTTTGTCGTAACCTGGAGCAGCAGCATTTTTTTAGTTTGTTTATATTTAGTAATAATCCTTGTTCTGAAAAAGGATTTAAAGACAAACTATTTACAGAAATTTGCCTACTTTTTATTATTTTATTAAATTTAATTTTATTGGCCATATTTTTACCTATATTTATAATATAGTCGTTAAAAAGTTCCGAAATTAAGTTTACATCTGTTATAAGTGTATGTTCATGTTCAATTTCAAATATATTTTGATTATTACTCTTATTTAATCCATCTTTTATAGTTTCCCATATTTTTTTTAATATTGTTATTGTTTTCTATTAGTTTGTTACAGTAACAAATTAACAATTGTTAAAGGACATGATATAAGAGGTAACTTTTTGTAAGTTGGACCATCTACCTCACCGATGCCGGCAATTTACTAATACCTACATACTTATACTTTGTAAAAGTCTATTTTACTTATATTATTATTATTATATTTTATTAAAACTTTGATACCAAGAAGAAATGTTTTGTACGCTGTCCAATTTAAAAAATTTGAAATCATCTAAAAATAATTGTTATATTTTCCACTAGCACAAGCGATGTAATTAGAGGGTGGCATTAATTTGTTACTAAGTACCTTTTTCTACACATTTCAATTGACACAAAAATATAGCGAGTGTCACTGAGATATGGTTCATTCTTTTTTTTGGTTAGTTTTTAATTTAAAGAAATGTTATTACAAATGACAGTTCTGTTGATAAATTGAATAAATTTTTTTGTGTGATACACAGTTTATAATATACGAGTACAGGGATGAAACAGTCAAAATTGCTTATTCTCTGAAAAAAAATCTGCACAAATGACGAGGCGAATTAAAGGACATTTTACGTATAATTTTTTATTCTTTTTGAAGCGGGAACACTTCGTTGAATCGAGAATTAGTTTGAAAGGAAACAAAAACATTGTCTACGTATTATTATGTTCAAACCTTATCGGTTTGGTCGATCGAAATTAATAAAACTTGTACAAGTACACTAAAAAAAATAAAATAAATAAAATCAGATCATAATGAATTACTCCCCCTATAACATAAAGCGTTTATTTAGATTACGTGGTATGTTTATCTCTAGATTATCTAATTCCAAGCTTCCAGAATATGTTAATGAAGTTCAACTAAGCTAGTCGGAGAACAGTGTAAATTAGAGACTCCTCTCCCAGTTAAATGCCATGCATGTCTAATTTTACTACACTAGAATTATCCTGTGAGATGACACAATATAAATATATTTTATTACTTCTGGTAAAGTTAATTAATTATAAACAAATAAAACTAAAGAAAAAATAATTCAATAGATTCTGAAGCCTGCAGGGTTGGTAGCTCAATTTGTGCCATGCTTCGTGCCGTAACCAGGAAGCACTATTATTATGTCAAGGGTAGGCACACAATTTGATGACAGGATCGTTATCCAGACGACCGAAGGCGTCCCACTGACACTCTTTATCGTATAAATACAGCTCCCTTATTTGGTAGCATCGCGTAACTTGTCCTTCCCTGGATCTTTTTAAACAACATCGAGGGAAATTCAATTAATCGACAAAACATCTCAAGCAAGTCAAAATACGTTAACAAAGTTCTTCAATAATGAATATTAAAGTTGAGTTGTAGAAATGTCGTGAGGTGAAAACCATAGGGTTCCAAACGCCAAATACAAAATTTTTCAGGAGAGCAAATTTAAAGTTGGAAGTAACACAAAAGGTTTTGTGTTTAGAATTTAGTTTAAATAAATATGCTAAAATATATTTTGGGGATTAGATTTCAGCACCTACAGTAATGTACAATTTAGTTAATTTTTTTTATTGAAAAAAAATACGATTTTAAGAAAGGACTGCAATGTACTTAGAACCTTGTGGCACTGTACTTAGAACCTTGTGAAACTTTAAGGTTAAAAATGGGTTTTAAATTTGGCTAATTTTGCATTCAGTGTTCACCAAATTGAAGGGGTTCTCTGGCTGCAATATATCAGAAGCTGTACTAAGGTAGACTTGCTAAAATGTGTAAAATGTGGAAGTTCATTGTTTTTTTAAGTAAGTATAATGTAGAAATAATCGTTTGGACTTATTAACAAATTAAATGTTGTAATTAATTAGAAACAGAGACTGTGCTTACGAGTTTATTTATTAACACTTTAAAATAAGTAAGTAACAAAAAACTATACAGTCTACTGCTTATTTTCTAACAAAGTCCGCAATTATTGATGCCATGTATTCTCTGTCCTCCAGTCGCATGTACTTAGAAAGAAGAAGAAAACTGAATATGTTCAATTTTCTTATTGGTGAAAGATTTGGTTTTACTCTGTTCTAAAGGATAAATTAAAGGAGCTATAGTTTCCATTGCATCTTTAGTAGTTTTCCGTTTTATTTCTTTAGTAATTGTACATTTTAAAAATGACAAATTGTGTGTGTTTATTTTGTATTCCAAAGAAAACGGTTGACCCTGGAGAAATTTTAATGGGCACACTTTAAAATATGGAATATTGCTGTAATTATAAGCTGCAGCGCTTCTTTTGTAATCCATAAAATGTTTTGATTGCATATTTATTATTACAAATGGATGTTTTCTGTCAACTTTTTTCAGAAGTCTTAAGAACGAAATGGATGACCATACATCTTGCACACGCAGGCACTGGAATGAAGGTTATCAACCACCTGAATACAGGAATGACCAGGAAGTGAATATTTCATAGTAATCGTTTTTAGATTAGGGTGTCTGTGTAAAAAATATGCAACAGCAATAGATATTAGGGATATTATTTTCAGGATTTACTATAATAACAAACCTTTTGGGTCTCATGTTTGTTTGCACACCAACACTTTTAAAATTCATTGTTTCATCGTTTTTTGATAATTTTTCCGTATTTTTCTCTTCTGGCACATCAGCGTTTTTATTTGCTTCCCAGTCTATTTTAAGTTTTTTATTGTCTGTTGTACATTCCTCAACAATTTCTTGACGTAGCCTCTTTTAAGAATGCTGATCGAGAAGGACCAGCATGTGCACCTTTTCTCCCCCGTTTGGCACTCAAAAAAATGAGGCACAACACCTTCCTTTAATTTAATTTTTACGCCTGGCATTAATTTAAATTTGATGTAATTTTCAGCATCTTCCTCTAACTGAAAGAAAATAATAACTGAAATATATTTTAAAATGACAATAATATTTAAAAAATACAGATAAAAAATATATCTCTTCCAAGTTTTATGTTTATTGGTATTTAAAGTTTGTGCAAAATATAAAAACCATTTCGGCGCCCGTTGCCTTGTCGGCACGTTTTATACTCTCTATCGATCAGAAGCCGCCAATGGTTTTTATATATTGCTACCGACTGTAAAAAAATAAAGGAAGCCGCAAATGCTGCTTATATTTCGGATTTGAGTATACTTTTATCATTTATTAATATAATTAACTTACATTAAAATGATCCTGACAGCAATAGGCTCCTGTTTTTTCATTTAACAAAACAGATCGACGCATTGCTTGTTGCCAAATAATTCTTTTCTTTTTGTCTGTCGGCAAACGAATATAATATTTGTGTGGAGTTGATGCCGTCGTGCTTTTGCATTCAGGAACAACACAATATTTATATTTATTTTTAGTATGGTATGATAACATTTTTAATCAAATCACAAAACAAAATGCAGTTTACAAGTTTAATAATGTCTTTATCAGACGATTGACAACACTAAACTAACCTAAGAAGCATAATAGGTATAGCGCGCTCTGTGTATTGCAGTAGACTCGCCTCACAGGTTTAAGTTTAGTGACGTCATACTGATGCGGTCGTATTTCAGTGCGTCGCGCGACTTTAATAATGTTTTTTTAACATGATCGGTTTAATAGAAAGTGCTAATTTTTGGTAGATCATTATTTTAAAAGCTATTCTTTAAGAAAATTATGTTTTTAGAATAAGTGGAAATGACCCTATTCTGGAATGAAGGTTATCAACCACCTGAATACAGGAATGACCAGGAAGTGAATATTTCATAGTAATCGTTTTTAGATTAGGGTGTCTGTGTAAAAAATATGCAACAGCAATAGATATTAGGGATATTATTTTCAGGATTTACTATAATAACAAACCTTTTGGTCCCTTCTTTTCAGGTACATATTCCGATCCAGAGCTTTCAAAATCCTCAAAAGATTCTTCGGAGTTGAAACTCATTGTTTTAACTTGAAAAAAGCGCACGAAAATGCCGGGAAACACACTACTTATTGTTGTTTTAGTCACTAAGAACCTTGTGGTTTTAAAAATTGTGACATAACGTGGATTTAGAACTATGTGTACAGTGAATTGTGGTGCCATCGTTGAATCAATGGCGAAACTTTGTATATAGAACTCTACAGATTTATTTGGAGAATAAATTTATGTAGAAAACTGTTTTTTGGGCAAATTGGCGCTTGGAACCCTATGGTTTTCACCTCGCGATGTATTTAAAAAAAAAAAAAATCATAAATCAGATGTTAATAAATTTGTATGAAGAAAGTAAAAGTTTGCAAATACATGCCCCGTAAAATGCTATAAACTTAGTAACAACCGCCATATACTTACGTGCATTTCTCAAACTTCTAAATTTATTTAAAAATTCTCACTTTTCTTTGTATGTTTATTCACAAACTAAGGCTTCAGATAGCTTCGAAATGTATCATTTATAAAGCGATAGTGAAATTCAGGATGAATTTTACATTTACCCACGCACACAACCCCTGCATCCCACGATTTTTGGATGATCGATCGTGTGTCCCAAATTCGATGCTCACCATTGCGATCTTGGAAACTATAAGAGCTACAAGGTCGGTTAAATGGGATAAGTTTTAGCAAATTTTATTCTGATTCCAAATCCGTTAAGAAATCACGGCTAACTGGAACTGTTTTTGGAATTTTCCAAAAAAAAAAAACGAGAATTTTGTGATTTCGCATTTTGGCTAGAGTCACGAAATTCTTGGTCAGATAAGTTTTAGACTTTTACAATATGAGGACACTTTTTTAGAGACTAATATTTTGGTGTAGAAAGGAATATTCGATATTCTTTTGTTTTCGAGATATCCTAGGTAACTTGTTTTTCTTATGCAGTCGTTTTTCAGATTGCACTTAAAAGGAGCTTTCAAACGATGTATCACATGCCGAGGAAATTTTTTTTACAAGGGAATAATTTAAGGAACGTTATCCATTGCTTCACAAAACAAAATAGTAGTCCATGGAAAATCAATAAGTTATTTTCATTTCATGGATATACCTAATACTTACCATTGCAAAAAATAACAGTAATATTAAGGTTACCAGTTTGACATGTTTAAATGATTTTAATTTTCTGTTAAAATAATGAACATAATCGATATGGAGACATTTTTTTAATAACAGCAAATTAACATAATTGAAGAAATTATAATAAAGAAGGAAGGAGATTTAATAAAACTGTTCAATATAACCTCCATTTAGCTGAATAAATTTTTGTCATCTGCGCCTGACTGAGCTGATTATTGTTCTGAGAGTATTGGCATTTATTGTGCCGAAAATGTCCCTAACACTGTCTTCCAAAATATCGATAGTTTCTGGGCTTTCAAAATTGTACACTTCATTTCTCACCGTATCCCACAAATCAAAATCAGGAGGCCTGATATAAATCAGGCGAGCAGGGATGCCACAATACAGATCCTCTATGTGAAATTATGCGGTTACCAAAATTTTCCTGCAATATCCGTCTAACATTTTTAGTATTATGTGCAGGACAGTCATCTTATTGGAACCACAATTCGTTTATTTCTTGTTCTGTAAAAAGCTGTCTTATCTCGGGTAAAACTAAATTTTCTAGAGGTTCCCGATAGGCTGCTCCCATTAAATTGTTGTGATAAATGAATGGACCCATTAAATGGCGATCTAAAAATAATAATTAAGGAAAGGATTATAGGCAGATCACAGGAGTAGTACGGGAAGAGGAAAGGTAATACCTATCATGCTGCACCAAATATTGAATCCATACCTAGTTTGGAATCTTTGCGTAATTGCATGGCTGCATTGCTGTGGCCCAGTGGTGATAATTGTGCTTGTTAAAGACTCCACAATTTGTAAAACGACTTTCATCGGTCCATGTAACACTCGATTCAAAATCAGGTTGTTCCTCGCATTTCTGATTAAATTTACGACAAAATTCAAGTCTTCTACCAAAAGTCATTATTGTTTAAAGCTTGGACAATCGTAAATTTGTACGGATGATATTTTCTTCATTTTAATGTCTTGTGTACAGGTGTCTTAGGAATATTTGTTTCACCTGCAATTTGTGGCATTGATATGCGGGGATTACTGTTAACAGTTTCGAGAATATTATTTGTGCAGTCAACATTATCAATATCATCTTTTTTAAACACCCATAATTTAACAAATTGCTTACAATTCTTCCAAGAACTGTTCTATGTGGTTGCATTCTCTCCGGAAATGTTTCTAGGTAGGAAGCCGATACGTTTTGCGAATTCCTCTTTTAAATAACATTCTAACATATAAAATTTTTCTTCATTCGAGAATTTGTGCGTCATTTTGCAATAATCACACTATTGAACAGTAAAAATAAGTATTCTTGAACAACTTACAAAAAATGCCACTATTTAGTGAACAACTGTCAACTAGATTAGATTAGATTATAAGGGAGGAGCTGGCTGGTTGGCCTTGACTACCGTGACCCCCTGTGGGTCTATTGTGGGGCTCCTATTCATTTCCTTAAAGCTCCTTATCCAGCTTTGTCCTTGCTATCAGACTCCACAGCCTTGATAAGAGGTTCTTAGTGTAGCTGTCAGCTCTTGGTTTTTGTTCCCCAAGTAGTTGAAATCAAAGTCTAGCGAGGCCTTCACAGTGGCATAGCACATGAACTGGCAGAATCTGCATGTTGCATCCTGTACCAGACCCATCAGACTCATATGTCTATTGAGTCGACAGTGTCCTATTAAAAGACCCACTATTATCCTGATGGCCTTTCTATTTTGGCATAGTAGATCTTTCGTAAACTTAGCCGATCTTTCTATAATGAACTCTTTGGCCTGTCTCTGTTGCGGGAAGCCCCTCCATCATTCCAGAGACTTATTTTGCATCCATTCCTCAATGGATGTTCTTATGCCTGGTTGACCATGCCACAGAAGGGTTCAGGTCCTACTAAGGCTGTGGATGAGCCTTCTCTGGCTAGTTCATCCGCCCTTTCGTTACCTTTATGTCCCTCGTGTCCTGGCACCCACACCATGGTCAGTTTATTTTGACTTCCTAGGTCTTTTAGGGCCTTCACACAGTCCCACACAAGCTTTGAGTCAACCTGCATGGAACCGATTGCTTTTAGTGCCGCTTGGCTATCGGAGAAAATGGCTATCGACTGATTGACAGTCCCTTGCCTTATTATTTCCTTTGCACACCACTGTATCGCGGCTACTTCAGTCTGAAATACTGTGGCGTATTTTCCTAGACTTAATGAGATTTCCTTTTTGGCCTTATCCCGTAAATTTTTTGGCCTTATCCCACTCCTTATTCTGTCTTGGAGCCGTCCGTATACCAGATTTTTTGCGCTGTTATTGGGGGACCGTTTTTCTGGTCTTCCCTGTCTGGTATTATAATTTGAAAGTTTTTATTGAAGTTATACTTCGGGACTAAGCTATCCGTAGGCATTCCTAGTATAGGATGCGCCTTTAACTCTAAGTATAACCTCTGGTGCTCTGTTCTGTGCTGCTGCCTTATGGGCGTTGAGCCTTACATTAGCCTGTGTACCACTGAACGAGCTTCTCCTTGGATAAATATATGTAGTGGTGACAGGTCTAGCAGGACCTCTAATGCGGCTGTAGGAGCGGTTCTTATGGCCCCCGTGACGCACAGGCAATTAACAGCCTTATAGCTCCCAACTGCAGTGTCTTAGTCCACCATACTACTGATCAATAGGTTATCATGGGTCTCACTACCCTGGTGTATAACCATAGGGTCATTTTTGAATTCAATCCCCAACTGTCAATTAACAGTAATGTTTATTATTTGATTTAATCGACAGCCTACTAACTTTTACTGAAAGGTATGTGTGAATTTGGTCGTTTTTAGAAAAGTATTTTTAAAATGTTACTAATTACCAACTACTTTGCATGCAAGAATGCCATTGATGAAGAGGATTTCTTTGTTCAAATTTTAAACACTTTATTGACAATTTTATGATAAATAAAACCCTAATAGTCGTTTAAAAATTGATATTTTCAGAAAATTATAAAAATAAAACAATTTTGCAGTAGATTTTAAGTACATAGATAATAACTAGTCGCCGTCTGAATAAATAACTTCCTTGTCTCTGGTTTTACAAAAATTTTTCTTTATCCATGGCCTACTACAATTTTGATTTGTTAAGCAATGGATAACTTTTCTAAAATTAGTCCCTTGAAAAACAATTCTTCCTCGACATGTTATACATCAACTGAAAGCTGTTTTTGAGCCTAATCTGAAAAACAAAAAATCCAATATAGCTGCCATTAGAAAAACAAACATTACCTCGAAAATCTCGAAAATAAAAGACTATCGAGCATTCGTTTCTAGACCAAAATGTTAGTCTCCAAAAAGTGTCTTAATAATGTAAGAGTCTAAAACCTGCCTGACCAAGAATTACTTGGCTACTTCCAAAAAGAGAAATCCAAATTGTTCGTTTTTTTCGAAAATCCCAAAAACGGTTTCAGTGTTCTGTGATTTCTTAACAGATTTGGAATCAGCATAAAAGTTGATAAAACTTATTCCATTTAACCGACTTTTATATTTTCAATTCCAAAGCTATAATACAATATATATATATATATATATATATATATATATATATATATATATATATATATATATATATATATATATATATATATATATATATATATATATATATATATATATATATATATATATATATATATATATATATATATATATATATATATATATATATATATATATATATATATATATATATATATATATATATATACAGGAAGAAAGGGATAATGGGTATTGCCCGCAAAAAAGGATGAATCCGTCGACACGTGTTTCTGAGTCATTACTCGTAATCATGACGGCTATAAGTTGTAAGGATAGGTACAACTTAGGTTCAACAACACAAAAGGAAACCACTGACAGGAAGCCAGTCGCACATTTGTGGCTGCAATTGAAAGACCCCGTGTTTACAGGGCATCAGACAATATGGCCACGGAGGCAACTATAGCTACCTGCGTGGTATTCCCTACCCAGGGTTTAAAGTAACAAAGAATAGAAGGTCACTGCGGGATGAGATATAACAGGAAGAAAGGGATAATGGGTATTGCCCGCAAAAAAGGATGAATCCGTCGACACGTGTTTCTGAGTCATTACTCGTAATCATGACGGCTATAAGTTGTAAGGATAGGTACAACTTAGGTTCAACAACACAAAAGGAAACCACTGACAGGAAGCCAGTCGCACATTTGTGGCTGCAATTGAAAGACCCCGTGTTTACAGGGCATCAGACAATATGGCCACGGAGGCAACTATAGCTACCTGCGTGGTATTCCCTACCCAGGGTTTAAAGTAACAAAGAATAGAAGGTCACTGCGGGATGAGATATAACAGGAAGAAAGGGATAATGGGTATTGCCCGCAAAAAAGAATGAATCCGTCGACACGTGTTTCTGAGTCATTACTCGTAATCATGACGGCTATAAGTTGTAAGGATAGGTACAACTTAGGTTCAACAACACAAAAGGAAACCACTGACAGGAAGCCAGTCGCACATTTGTGGCTGCAATTGAAAGACCCCGTGTTTACAGGGCATCAGACAATATGGCCACGGAGGCAACTATAGCTACCTGCGTGGTATTCCCTACCCAGGGTTTAAAGTAACAAAGAATAGAAGGTCACTGCGGGATGAGATATAACAGGAAGAAAGGGATAATGGGTATTGCCCGCAAAAAAGGATGAATCCGTCGACACGTGTTTCTGAGTCATTACTCGTAATCATGACGGTTATAAGTTGTAAGGATAGGTACAACTTAGGTTCAACAACACAAAAGGAAACCACTGACAGGATATATATATATATATATATATATATATATATATATATATATATATATATATATATATATATATATATATATATATATATATATATATATATATATATATATATATATATATATATATATATATATATATATATATATATATATATATATATATATATATATATATATATATATATATACATATACATGTGACACTTTAGTGGTCTCTACATTTTAATACTACAAACAGACTGAACGATAGAATCACTTGAGCACTCCACTACAGTCAAAATGTTTTCATTATTTTTTTTATTAACTTCTCGAACTAATATATCCAAAAGTTCAAGCCGCTACATCAGATGTGTGAAAACGATAATAATAACTTTTAAGATTAGTACGATATCTCCCACTGTAATGTAGCTGCGATAAATATTTTTGTGATTAACTTTAATTAAGTTTGTGAGATATCACGAATACAGTAAAAAAAGTATATTTCACTAATAGACGTTTTAAATGAAACATTGTCAAACTTTCAGCACGCCTACATAAAACCATGCATTTTGTTTGACAAACCAATATTTAAATGCATTTATAATAACGATAATGACTAAAGATAAAGAGGCAGCGATAAATTCCAGAGACGACTTTTACGTAGATACAATAATTGTATTGTAAAAATCTAATGCAACATTCATATCAATCTCCTAATAAATTTGTTTAAATATTCTTTTTTCGTTCTAAAGGCTTGGGACTTTTGCACATGATAGTAGGCTACGAAAATCGATGAAGATGTGTGGGTGTCTTTTGATTTATTTTTTCGATATCTGCATCCTTTCATCAGTTATAAGGACTTTTTGGTTTTGTCATTTATGCTTTACATATTTAACAACTATTCGATCTTTTAAAGATTTTTTTCAAAGCTTTTTTTGTTTTTTAGGCCAAAAGGCATGGGGGAGTTTTTTTCATTTATTTCTTCAATATATACATCCCTTCACGTGTTATAAGGACTTTTTTTGTTTTGTGAGTTTTTACTTTATATATTCAACATCTATTCGATATTTTAAAAGTTGACATTTTAAAGATTTCTTCCAAATTTTTTTTGTTTCTGAGTTTCCCGGAGCATCGTTCTGCGGGGTCGTAAATGTCACACTTGAGATAACCTATTAAATGGCTAAGAAATAGACCTATCTATCTGTCTCACAATACAACTTATTTTATAAATGCTGCTGGAGATTTGATAAAAAATTTGACTAATCATCACTCATCTCATGGATTATCTGAATGAAATAAATTTAAACTTTTTAAATTCATTTCAGGTTTTTCCAGTTATAGATTCTGATATTGCACGTTTAATACATAAACAAACCGAAAAAATTAACTGGAATTGACGATGTTCCGATCGTTATTGTAAAAGAAAATAGCGATAACTTAAACAAATTTCTTACGTTTTTAGTCAACCTTTCATTAACATCAAGTATTTGTTCAGATTGTTCAAATACACTATTATAAAGCTGTTATACAAAAAAAGTGATAAAACGTTAATTTCAAATTACAGACCTATTTCTCTCAAACCCGCACCTTTAAAAATATTAGAAGCAGTTGTTAAAGAACTTCTAGGCTATTTAGAAAGTAAAAACATTATTATAAATTTTTAATACGGTTTTCGCAAAAATTGCAGCACATTAGATGCTACGTTTGAACTTCTAAATAATATAAGTAATATTATAGAAAATAAACAATTGCCTCTTAGAATATTCTGTGATTTATTTAAGGCGATTGATTGTGTGGTTCATTCTATACTCTTAAACAAATTGGACTACTATAGAATCAGAGGAATAACAAAAATTGATTTAAATCAGACATCGAAAACCGTCAAATACTAGTAGAGGTTTGCTTGCACAAAATATTACTCCCATCCAGAGGATATTAAATATGGGTACTCCATCCTCCAGGGTTCCATTCTAGGACCAATATTATTTCAAGCATATATTATTGATTTAGTTGATAATTATTCATCAGTAAAATTTTCACTATCTGCAGATGACACAAGCATTTTTACTTAGCAACTTAATGTCGATAATTTAATCAAAACAGCACATATGAAAATCACCGACATATCTGACTGGTTCAGACCTAACACTTAATCTAAAAAAGACCGTCAACATGTTATTTCAACCCAACGAAAACATACCGCAAAATACATTGATCTCAAATATAGGAAACATCGAACCCGTTTGCAGTAAGAAATTTCTAGGTCTGCATATTGCTGAAAAACTGGATTGGAAACTTCACATAAATGTAATCAATAATAAATTGTCTAGTACAGTTTTTGCCATAGGGGTTATAAAAAATTGTATCGGTTTTAATGCAGCTAATACAATATACTATGCGTACTTCTAGTCCATTTTGCAATATGGAATTGAGCTTTGGGGAAATTCAATAAATGTAAACAGTACATTTTTAATTCAAAAAGATGCCACAGGTACCCTATATGGCTTAGGTAGATACGGCTCATGTCGCAACTCCTTTAAATTATTACACTTGTACATATATCACCTATCCTTGGCAATATTTAAAAGAAAATGTAATTTAATAACGCCATCACAAATCCATACACACACACGCACAATACAAGAAGTAAAGATACATATCTACCTCCATTTTGTAATTAATTATGTTAGCCGAAGGGGTCCTCTGTACATGAGGTTACAGATCTTTAATTATTTACCACAGCATACTTAAACAATTACAAATCTAAACATATTCAAACGTGAATTAAAAACTGTTCTGTCACCTCACGCATTTTACATGGTCACGAAATTTTTTGAACTACTTTGTAATTTTAGAGTTTGAATCTTAAAATTTAATTTACGTTTGACAAATCTACAAACACATTGTAATGATAATATATGCAATATGGTAGTTTAGTTAAGTTTAGTTTCTGTAGTTTCTCTACTGCTTCACTAGAAGCATTTTTCATGTATGTTAAATGTTTCCTCATTATTATTATTTTGACCATTACCATATAAAATATGATATGTAACAGTGATAATAATTATTGTGTACTTATACAGGGTGGGGCAATAGTGCCTCGGACCTCGATATCTCGAGTTTTACGATAGCTAGAAATTTTTTAAAAAATTGCAAGTAAACTAGATAAAAAGTCTATAACTGAACATTATTTTCGAACATACAGGGCGAGCCAAGACGAAATTACAGGACCAAGTGCCTTTTTTTAAATGGAATGCTATGTATACCAGTAAATTTTTTAAAGCGTCTTTCTAGGCTCTATTCATTCCAATATTATTATTGGCTATCTCCCAACCACTTTGATGTGATGAATTTTTTTTATTGAAATAATGCCATCTGCAGATGGATATTAAAAAGATCACCACAGTCACAATTATGGGTTTTAAGAAAAACTTATGTGAATACCAGTTACGAGACATCTAATTATAGTGCAGTCTGCCTATTTTTGGCCCCATGTTAATTTTTCACTTCGGAGATACAGTCAACAAAAATATGTAAAAAATCGGAAATTTTCCGTAGAATTCAATAAACCAAAATACAAACAACTGGCACCTCGGGGGCCCATAGTAAATTGGGCCCAAAGTTGGCCAAAAACGGTTTTTTCCATTTTACTCTGTCATGGTGCCATAAAATGAAAAAAAGATTTATACAAAAAGTTGTAGAACTATTAAATACGGATCGATATGTGGAAATCCGATGTCAAAAAATTCAAAAAATAAATTATTTATTTGAAAAAAACCGTTAAAAATCGCGTTTTTTTGAAACGCTCATATCTTCGTGAAAACAAATCATTTTTTCACGAAACTTGGTAAAAGTGTAGCTCCCTATTAACTAAAAAAGATCGTTTTCAAAAAATTTAAAAATATTATAAACGTTTTGCAAAAATTGATTTTTTCGAAAAAATCACGTTTTTCTAAAATCTCGATAGCTCATACACGCTTTCATATTTCTAGACAATTTCGAGCTTAAAATTTGCTTGAAATGTTGTACTAACATGGTTATTTATTGCGCGCTTTTTAAATTGATCGATAATATGCGAAAAATCGGTTGAAAAATCGGTTTTTTTTTTAACAACAAAAAGATCGATTTTTTTTTCAAATTCTTCAACGATGTGATGTAAAAATGAAAAACGAACATTTTTTTGTAAGTACTTTCCTATGGCTAATTGCAACCATTTTCGTTTTATTGAGCAATAATAACAACATTCAAAAATAAACTTAAAAAAAAGAGGTTTCTTCAAATAACTCAGTAGAAAAAATTATAATAAATGTTCCACATGTTGGCCATTTTGATTGACACATCTCTATGCGCTTTTGAAATGAAGTTCCCACTGTTCCTAAAACTGCCGGTGTGATAGATCTAAGGCAGTTATTATTCTTTCCTTCATATTTTGTACTGTTGTAAGTGTGTTTCTATAAACAATTTCCTTCACGTATCCTCATAAAAAGAAATCCATTTTTGTAAGATCTGGGGATCTAGCAGGCCATTTAGTGCGTCTATTTCTTCCAATCTATTGATGAGGGTAGGTATTATTTAAGTGGTCTCTAACTGCATTTAAATAATGTGGTGGAGCACCATCTTGCTGAAACCACATCCTATTTCGAATTCTTCCAGGGAGATTTACCAATAATTGTGGCAGATAGTTTTCCAAAAAAATGAAGATAGATAACTCCAGTCAATGTACCATCAAAGAAATGTGGCCCTATTACATGTTCTCCAATAATTCCTCCCCAAACGTTTATAGACCATCTATGTTGGTTATCAACTTGCATAAAAAAGTGAGGATTTTCCGAAGCATAATAATGGAAATTGTGCCTATTAACAAATCCATTTTTATGAAAAGTTGCCTCATCAGTGAATAAAACATTATTGAAGAAGTTGACATCAACTTGTATTTTACCTCTGGCCCAATTACAAAATTGTAGGCGCTTTTGAAAATCGTCATCAGATAATTCCTGGTGCATTTGAATATGATATGCATGCAATTTATTTGTTTTTAAGATTCGACCCACAGACCGTCTACTTATTTCTACTAATGAGGTCACTTTTCTTTTACTAACATGGGGATTCTCAACCGTTGCCAGCACCACAGAAAACTCATTTTCTTCGTTCACAACACGTTTTATTATTTCACTTTTGTTTATATTCGACATTTCCAGTTTCCAGAGATCTATCGAGAAGGTTTTGGAAGCTGCTAACATCAGGAAGCCTTCTTTCAGGATAACGTTGGTGATAAATTCTATTGGCAAGTAAACAATTTCTGTCTGACTCGCCCAAAACAAAAGTCATGTCTACAAGTTCCGCTTTATTAAAATTCATATTGTAAAATTCCAAATATTTTAAATTCAATACAAATTGTAACTAACGACCGATAAGTGTGATAAATGCTCCTTTGTACACGACAATTTATACCAAACTGAGGTTATATTGCTTGTCGAATAACGAAAACAGCAATAAAATTTACAAAAAAAACATTACAGTAAAGGACTGGTTAAATACTATTTACTCATTTCAATGGAAATGATCCCACTAAATGGCCTCATTTCAAAATTGCATAAAGACGTGTGTCAATCAAAATGGGCAATACGTCGAACACCTATTGTAAATTTTTCTAATGAATTATTTGAGGGAACCTCTTTTTTTAAGTTTATTCTTGAATTTGACACTTATTTATTTATAAAACGAAAATGGTTGCAAGTAGCCGTAGGGAAGTACTAACAAAAAAATGTTCGTTTTTCATTTCTACATCACATCGTCGAAAAATATACAGGGTGTTTCATTTGAAAAAATTGAGAAAATTCAATTTAAAAAGTTCTTAATTGAAAAATAAATACTTATTTAGTTATAAAACGAAAATAGTTGCAATTAGCCATAGGGAAGTACTTACAAAAAATGTTTGTTTTTCATTTTTACACCACATCGTTGAAAAATAGACAGGGTGTTCCATTTTAAAAAATTGAGAAAATTCAATTTAAAAAGTTCTTAATTGAATACTAATTTTTGGCCACCCTGTACATTTATAGGAAACGAAAATGATTCAAAAACATTAATTAGATGTCTCGTAACTGGTATTCACATAAGTTTTTCTTAACACCCATAATTGTGACGTGGTGATTTTTTTAATATCCATCTGCAGATGGCATTATTTCAACAAAAAAAATTCATTACATCAAAGTGGTTGAGAGATAGCCAATAATAATACAGGAATGAATAGAGCCTAGAAAGAGGCTTCAAAAAAATGTATTGATATACATAGCATTCCATTTAGAAAAAAAGGCACTTGGTCCTGTAATTTCGTCTTGGCTCGCCCTGTATGTTCGAAAATAATTTCCAGTTATAGACTTTTTTTATCTAGTTTACTTGCAATTTTTTAAAAAATTTCTAGCTATTGCAGAACTCGAGATATTGAGGTCCGACGCATTATTGCACCACCTTGTATACATGTGTTTGAGAATAACATTTTATTCTATTCAATACAATTAGACTTTTTATTAACTCCCAACAAATATTAGTAATTTACTTTTACTCTTGTGATCGCTAGTTGAAGATACATGTGTATGTGTTAGTGTTACATTCACAAACACTTTCAGGCCTCCTATTTAATTTGTGTTTTATCAAAATAACCACGTGGTTGTGTCATATATGCATGAACAATATTACGCGGTGACACATCACCTAGAGGCAACCCTAGAATTGACGTCATTTATCGCTACCTATTACGAGCATAAACTTGAGAGATCCAATGTAGGATTTTCTACAAATTATTAATATGTAAAAATGTTTTTATGCCTTTTTTAACACTGACGTAGTTTTCCACGACCAGATGAGATGATTAAAACTGTTTTAAAAATCATCTCAAGATGATATCAACTTGGTTGCCGAATCGCACGTCGAGTGCAGTATATGGTGTTTTGGTGTTTCGTGGAAAACTACATCAGTGTTATCTTCACATCAAAGGTTAAAACCCATATCAGGATTGCCTTTTTTCGTATATTTTCACCCCTACACTTTCAGGAACCAAATTATTTTCGTACGACCACATCAAATTTGATCATTTAATATTTTCTAATAGCTAAAACATTTTAAATCTGAAGTGCCCGCGAACTTTTTATTTAATACTTGCAGGATGCATTTTATATTCAAGGGTTATATCCCGAGTGCAACAATTTTAATCAGTTAAACTGTGTACGGCACATAATTTTAAAAATTTTGCTTAGGAAATGACGAGTCTATAATAATTTGATAAAATCCCGAGACCGTAGATCGGGGGATTTTATCTAAAATTATTATTAGGGCTGTCAAAAATGTTCCGTGGGACAGTGGTGTATGCGAAATTAACTAATACGAGAAACAATAAACTGTTACAATTTATAACAATGTATGTAAAACTTACCCTCTTAACTAGCTTGATGAACTAGCTTGCTTATCACAAACTGGAGAAGATGTGTAGCCATTTCGCAGCATCAGATATGTTTCTATGGTTGTCTCCATGAGTGATGTTCGCTTTGGCAAAAATATATTTTTATATTTTAAAATCGACCGTTCGACATCTACTGATGTAATACACGCATACGTAAAATAGTCTTTGAACGCATTTAACGGATCTGGGGCTGCAACATCACATATTTGTCTTAATTTGGTAAAACCGGTGTCTTTATTTAACACACTTGCGAACTTTTCTTTAACGCGCTCATTTGTTGCGTCACCTATAGCGTGTAGCAGTAGATTTACTTCGTCCACTATTTGCAGTGACTCCGCTAACGACAACGCACTGTTTTCTAATTTTTTTATGCTTTCATGTAATGGTTTATAGTTCTTCGTAATATTTCTTAAAGCTGTTTCAACGGAAATATCTTCGAATATTGTCTGGCTTTCCTTAATAGCTGCAGCCTCATCTGGATTGAATTGTAGTATCACAGCTTTTATTTGTTGGAAATATTCAGCATAATAAAAAGCTGCCTGCAACCATGTTCCCAACGTGTAAGAATCGGCTGTGGTGGTTCAGGAATACCGGGATACTTGCAATGAAGTGCACGGATACGTTTAGGAGATTTAAGAAACACTTTTTTTGTACTTGCTATTAATGCATCCACCTCTGGAAAACCTTTTCGAATAGTGTCGCCACAAGATGTAAAGCATGCACTTTACACGGAAAACATGTATAAACGTACAACCTTGTTCATGCAAAGAACGGCCTACCGAACGCATTGTCACGGCGTCACAAATATAAACACTTGACTTTTTGACAGTTCAAATTTTTCTAACGTCTCCAGCACCACCCTGGTAATTGTTTCGCTAGTACACTGACATAGTCTTTTGCTAGCTAGTAACAGTGGAACTGTCGGTTTAAGAGGGTCCAGTACTCATACTATAACATTTAAAATAGATTTATTTTACAATCTGTTGTCTCATCAACAGATAACCACAACCGTGTATTTTTTAATTCACATGGTTGTTTATCGAATATGTGCAGCGGAACATCACAGACAATCAGCATTAATAGTAAATCAAACATAAACTGTGTTGTCGAAGGCACGCCATTTTTTTTATTTTTATGGTGTACACTATTTACGTGAGGTCTACAATCACTCTTATCTCAGCACATCAGATCTTTCTCGCACATTTTACAAATTATTTTAGCACCATCATAGAATAAATCCGGGAATTCACCTATGAATTTATTCACTTTGTCAGCAAATGGCCGTTTTCTACCCCTGCGTACGTCTGCCATGCTTTATTATTAAATTAATATCAGTAATACAGTACAACAAATAAAATAAAAACACAAAAACAATATGCAATACGCCCAAGTGACTTAACGCATACACAACTCGAAAGTTAATAATAGACTGGACTGGAGAAAGTTTCGCTGTCAAGGTGAATGCCGGCGACAGTAAGTACATCTGTACTCTACGACCATGATACACAGAAACGATTTGCAGCTTTAATTATTATATAAGCAAAACCAAAATTTTAAAAATTGTGTGACGTATACAGTTGAAGTGATTAAAATTGATGCAAGAGGGACATATGTAAAGATTATTTCCAGAACAGAAATCGTTATAGATAATAAAATGCACAGTTTTTATTTTATTAATTTTTATTTATTTCATATCAATTATAAAGTACAAATTACATTGACAATTCGTTTTTTTTAATAAAGAGACAATTCAAATTAATTATTTTTTGTTGCGTTAGTACAATTGATAAAAAAAATACGTTTTTGATATATAATTTGAGCGTGTTTTTCTTCATTATTGTTTTGAATAGTGGTGTGTTCTGATGTTGCCTTAGAAGTGCTTGGTTCATTTTGTATATCATTTGGATTACATCTTAATTTATTTATCACGTTTAAATGATGTAGGGCACCTATTTGCAAATACGGTTTTATGGAATTTGCACTTCCATGGCCGGTTATTTTGGTAAGCTCTTGCTCCTTTGTTCCATTCTTTATTAACTTACTGACAGCTGTGGCTTGATTGAAATGATTAGTTATTTTTACAGTTATATCTAAACCGATTTTTGCGGGTGTTTCCTTTGTCCATTTGAACAATTCATTTCTTCCAATCGGTGAAGTTTTGTACCAATAGGAATTTTCGTATTTAGTTCAGTATTGCATATCAGAAATAAACGATTTGTAATATTGGAACCCCTCTTGGATAATAGTTGTTTATATAGCCTTACAGGACATAGTTCGGTATTAATTTCATTAGCTGTTAACCATTTAGTATTGGCGCATTTCTTGTCACTTCCTTGTGTGGTCTTACTGATTATAGGGTTATATTCTAATTGTCCTAAAATAGCAAAAGAGACTTAAACAGTCGTAAATAAAAAGTGAACCATTTTTTTACCTGTTGTCTGTCCTCTGTTATCAATTTCTTCTTTAAAGTGATTTGTTACGCAATTTGCGACTTCTCCGCCACTCAACTGCGATAATATGAAAAAGATTTTTTTTTCAGTCCTTCAGGAGTGTTGTCATTCGAAAGTATTTTAATTTTTTTATGATCTTCTGAATCTAACACAACTGAAGAGGCTTTCCTTTTCGTGATATTTTTCTGTAAATATTTTCTTATAGCATTACGAACATCCCTAGCGCACTTAGATAGAAGTTCTTCCAGTGGATCGAAAATGACGTTGTATTTTAAAAAATACATTACCTGAAGCATTTTTGCAGTTATGTTCCACATGGTTTTTATCACATATTCCTTCTAATCTTCACCATCTCTCCGTCTCATATTGAAAGCCCCGTCTTTAAGTACCAACGCAATATAACCCATGGTTGTAGTAGCTTCAAATTGGTATCCTGTTTCATTACAAAAATCAGTAAATTGGCCCCATATCGATTGCGTGCGTTTCTGTTATGTTAATAGGAGCGCTTCTTAAGATTTCTTTGTCAACTTCGGAAAGTGAAACATTGCCGAAACGAGTACTTTCTTTATTTACTTCCATTTGACGGTGTAGGCAAGGATAAAATGACACTGACAATTCAAACTATCAGAATTGTTAAGTCGGTTGGTATCGCATAGCAACGACAGGCCAAAGCTTATTTTACATGTCAAAAATAAATGGACAGCTAGGTGAAAAATAACCGATTATTTTTTCAAAATAATCACTTATTTGAACAAGTCACGTGGTACAAATTTCATGTTTCTTATTGATTAGTAGAGCTGTCCGAGGTCACCTGACCGACAGAGCCGTCATATGACTCATATGTTTACATCATATCATAATACTTGAATAAGTACAGTAAGTAAATGGAAATAAATTTTAACAATAATGTTACATTTTATAAAAATTTGTATAAAACTCACCCTTTTAAGCAGATTTATGAAGTAGTTTGGTTGTCGTCATCACAAAGTGGGGAAGATCTATAGTATAATAGCATCAGGTATGTTTCTACAGCTGTCTCCGTCAGCGATGTTCGCTTTGGTGAAAAAATATGTTTTGCATTTTGAAAATGACCATTCGACATCTACGGATGTAATACAGGCATAAGTAAAACAATCTGTGAACTCACTTAACGAAGTTGTAGATGCACCATCACAAATTTGTCTTAATTTGCTAAAATCAGGATCTTTCTGTAATACACTCTCGAATTTTTCACTAACGCGATTATTTTTTTGCGTCATTTATAGCCTGTAGCTGTGTATTTACGTCGTCCACTATTTGCAGCGATTCCTCTAACGACAACGAACTATTTTGCAATTTTTCTATTGCGTCGTGTAGTCCTCTATAATTGTTATTAATAGTTTTTAAATCTGTTTCAAGGGAAACGTCTTGAAAGCTTGTCTGGTTTTCCCTAATAGCTGCAGCCTCGTTAGGGTTGAACTGTAGTATCATAGCTTTTATTTGTTGAAAATATTCAGCATAATAAAAAGCCGCTTTCAACCACGTTCTCCAACGTGTAAGAATCGGCTCTGGTGGTTCAGGGATACCAGGACACTGTCTGTGAAATGCTCGAAGCCGTTTAGGAGATTTGAGAAAAACTTTTGTATTTGCTATTAATGCATCTACCTCTGGAAAACATTTTCGAATCGTTTCTGCCACAAGATGTAACTCATGCACTTTACACGTAACATGTAAAAACCTACAATTGTCTCTTAGAAAAGAACGGCCTACCATGCGCATTGTCGCAGCACCATCAGTCACAAACATCAATATTTGACTTGTTGAAAGTTCAAATTTTTCGAATATCTCCAACACACCGTAATTATTTCGCCAGTACACGCAGTTAGTCTTTTACTAGCTAGTAAAAGTGGAAATGTTAGTTTAAGAGGGCCCAGTACACGTACTATAATATTTAAAATAGAATTCTTTTTACAATCTGTCGTCTCGTCAATACATAACCAGAGCCGTGTATTTTTTAATCCACATTTAATCCTATTCACAATGTCTTCACGAACAGCTGGAATATATCTACGTAACGATGTACGACTTGGTAAGTTCACCTGAGGATTGTATTTATTCCAAAACTTCCGAAATGGTTGTTTATCCAGTATGTGTAGCGGAATATTACAGGCTATTAACATTAACAATAAATCAAACATAAACTGAGTTGTCCAAGGCATGCCATTTTTTTTATTTTGATGTTGCACGGTATTGATGACGACGACAATCTGTTTTGTGCCAGCACATTAAGTCTTGATTACAAACTTTACAAATTATTTTACATCCGTCATAGAATAAATCCGGAAATTCACC
This sequence comes from Rhamnusium bicolor, assembly GCA_029963845.1. Taxonomy (NCBI): domain Eukaryota; kingdom Metazoa; phylum Arthropoda; class Insecta; order Coleoptera; family Cerambycidae; genus Rhamnusium; species Rhamnusium bicolor. The sequence continues at coordinate 201,274 of JANEYF010004414.1, read as the reverse complement.
GATAAATTTATTCACTGTGTCCGCGTACGGTCGTTTTTTACCCTTTGGCGCGTTTGACATTATGTATGATTTATAGGTACAACCTCACGCATTAACCTTTCAAATAAGACTGCAGCGTAAATCACTTCTAAATCGGCACGTGTGACGCCATCGCAAGACCGTGGCTGTACTCCAGCCACCTCGGACAGCTCTATTGATTAGATATATGATGGGGGAAATAATTTATTAACTCTGATATTTTTTGCTAGTACCTTTGTTCGAGATCGTAATAATCATCTGCATATAATCATACATAAAATAAAGAGCAAATGCATGCATTAGCAGAAACACTCTAAATGAGATAAAGCAAAAAAAAATATGTGCACTATAATTTCAAAATTACATTCAGCAATTAATTCAGCATGATATAACTGGAAACCATTTTTTGGAGGAAAATATTCTTTATTGTTCCCACTGGATAGATTTTTAGCTCTATTAAAATAACCCAGAACTTCCCAGACCTTTAAAATAATAAGCTAAGTGCCTTTCCGCATTTTCTGCCTGAATAAACTTTTACACGATGCAAAATCAAGTTAAAAATATTTAAGGAATCTTGGAGATCGTTCCAACTAAAAATTTCCGTAAACGGTTGAACTGACTACTTCAAGAGATATTTTATGAGCAGAAGGAGAGCAAAGAGGCGTTCGAGAGTGTTAACGTTCAATCTCGGCCTTTATAAAATAAAATGATATATTGTACGGTTAACACCCCACGGATAAACTTGTTAAAATATGTTAATACCTTTTTAACCTGTCTTGAAAGAAATAGGATGACAGACATATGAAGTGAAACAATGCAGTTAAAAAACTTGTCTTGAATATTTATTTTTGGAGAGTTAAATCTACTAAATACATTTTTTGTTCTCGGCTACCACTATTCAATAGACTTTTTAACAGCCAAATGGGTATGGACTTGATATAATAATTTTTATACAAAAATGATTACCTCCACTAAATTTAATGTAAATATCTGATGTGGCCACCACATAACTTTCTTATACCAGTATATATCATCCTGATCTAAAACAATCATTCTATTTAATTCTTCACTTACCTCAATTAAATTTTAATAGCGTGCCTTGAAATGTTTCATTAAAAATTTTAAATAATTAATTATCAGCGTCATTCGATACTGTCAATAATAATTCATGTCAAATATTTCAATAATTTTTTGTTATTGACATTGACATTTTTGTAACTGAATTAGATCTTTCAAATGTCAAACTGTTCAATTTATCCTAACCCCATTTTATAAGGCCAAATGTGTAAAATATTTCAGTTTATATTAGCTTTATTAAAGTACTTGGATAATATATTTTATTCGCTTAATATAGTAGACATGATTTATGATCTTTCATCAAGAATATATTTTCTGTAAAGTCCAATACAAAAAAACTTGGGTCCCGTGGACCCCCTTTCAGCTAGCCGATTTTGCTTCATCATTCGGAAAATAGTCAGAATGGATTCAGCAGTTTTTAAAACGTATACATCAATCAAAATCTCGAGGTCGAAAAAAATCACGATTACTATACTTCCTTATACAGGGTGTCCCAACCAAAAGTAGGCACCCTGAAGAACTTTGGAGATACAATTTTTTTTGAAAAATTGGTGAAACACGTCGACCTTCCAAGGGGGACATATTTTAATGTAATATTTGTATACCTATCATCGTCCCTCTACCCTACACGGCCACGCCCTCAAAAAAATTCAAATGGCAAAGGGGGTCAAGTGATACATCTTTTAAAAGGGCTTTCAATTCTCTACATAACTGTGTATTTTTTTAAACTTTTATCAATTCGTTCCTGAGAAATAATTGTTTCATTATTTTAGATTCGGGAAATAAAAATAAAAGAAGCAGTTTAAATTATCGTATGTATTGTTCAAAATGACCCCCACCGACTTCCATACAGTAGTATAATCTGTCTTGAAATTCTGTACGAACATTTCTGAACACATCTGGAGTCAATAAATGGCATTCTCGAACAATTCTATCACGTAACTCTTCCAGAGATGAGGGTTTTGTTGCAAATACCTTAGATTTCAAATGTCCCCACAGAAAGATATCCAAGGGAGTTAAATCGGGTGACCTAGCGGGCCACTCCACAGGCCCTTTTCTTCCAATCCATCGCTCAGGAAGCCGATTATCCAAAAACTGACGGACTGCTATAGCAAAATGTGGGGATGCCCCATCTTGTTGAAAACATAGTTCGCCCTCTAAAAGATTATCGTCTTCTTCGAGGATTTGGGTAATCATTGGGTCGACGTTATTTTCTAACAGATCGAGGTACCTTTCGCCATTTAAATTGTCAGGAATAAAAAACCTTTAACTGAAATGTCGACTCATCGGAAAAACACGTATAGTACAGTAGATTGGCATTACCGTTCACGAAAAATCTCACAGAATTCAAGCCGACGTTCGGGATCATCTTTGTTTAATTCGTGTACCAATTAAATTTATATGGATGAAATTTGTGGGCCTTCACAATTCGATGAACGCTGCTTCGTGATACACCAGAAGCCTCAGCTACTTTCCTGATCGATTGAGTATTATCCATCTGCAAATGACCCAGAACTGCCACCTCGACTGCTTCATTCCTAATCGGTCGCTGAGGTTCATGCTTTTTGTTTCCTACAGAACCTTAAATTTTGTCAATAATTGTAAAACATACTGAGAACCAACCCTTCTATCTGGGTGATTTCGATTGAATATTTGAATATGCGCTCCGTAGCTCTAGCACAATTATCGTTTTTAAAATAAACGCTGACAATTTCTATTCTCTCCTGAAGGGTATAAACGATTTTGAGAACTCACTCTGGTAAAATGCATCTTGATTGAAAATTGGTTGTGAACAAATTAATTTTCAAGGACTATCAAATACTTATGAGTCTTTTATTATTCTAAAACTAAACGGACAAGTGTTTTTTTGTCGAAAAAACTCGTGTTGATTTGAGAGCACTAAAAAATGTAGTTTTTTTTAGAAATTCCAATACCCAGTGCCGTGTATTTTAGATTTTTTAAACGATTTCAATTGTGTGTAATTATGAAAAATAAAATTATTTTCCTTAAGAACGAATCGATAAAAGTTAGAAAAAAATGCACAGTTATGTAGGGAATTGAAAGACCTTTCAAAAGATGTATCACTCGACCCCCCTTACTATTTGAATTTTTTGAGGGGGTGGCCATATAGGGTAGAGGGATGATGATAGGTATACAAGTATTACATTAAAATATGTCCCCCTTGGAAACAAGGTCGACGTGTTTCACCAATTTTTCAAAAAAAATTTATCTCCAAAGTTATTCAGGGTGCCTACTTTGGTTGGGACACCCTGTATTAGGTATAAGAAAGTAAAAATATCTCAAACTAGTTTACTATTTTCCTCCAATTATAAAAACCAATAAAACAAAATTGTTTTGAAATTTGGATCAAAAACAGCGAAAAATCAAAGAATGTCAAAAATTACAAAGAAAATCCCATACCACAGCCAATAGAATGTGTGCATTTTGTGTGATTACCATGTCAATTAAGAAATTTCCCTTAAATTCTTTAGTGATTAGGTAATAATAATCAGGCAGCGGAAATATATGCCATTTTCAGAGCCGGCAGTTATATAAAAAAAATCCTATTTTTTAAAGAGCCTTCATGTAGTTGAATTAATTTTTATATCATTAGTATATGATATATTGATATATGCGTTTATCTATATACCTGTAATACATGCAATCAACTCGTCAGCCAGTATTATAGCAGGAAGCTGGGATAGACGTATATAATATTATACGTAACTAAGCTTTTGTTTCTCAGTAGTTGCCAACACGACCACGTATGTAGAGTTACTTTCGCGGAGCGATGTTTAGCATATGGTCCGCTAACCTGGGATACAAAACGATGTGTAAAGTTCGTGAAAATTATTAGTGATGGAAATATCGAGATATTTCAATAACCGACTATTATGAAACGAGATATTTTAATAATCGACTAATATTAACAGTACTAATTTAGTAATTTTAGCATAGTTATTTGTAATTACTTTTGTTTCATGTTGGGTCCATTTATTTATAATAAATAATATTAAGTACTAATATTTGGAGTGTTTTATATTTTATTTACTTTACAAGTAGGTAACAATAACTACTTATTTAAAACTTAAACTACTACTTTTAAATTACTTTACACTAAGTATATACAAAAAAGCTTCATTTCGACAATTGTCGTATCTGCTTTGCCAAATCAAATCTTTGGGTTTGCTATACTCTGTTGTTGCAACTAACTCAACATCAATTGAGGGTTTTAACTCCCAAACAAAGAGAATAATGAGAATAATCAAATCGGACGTAATGCATTCATCGTGCAATAATTGGTACAACTAGTTCTCTTAACTACAATTGATGACCTCGAGATATTTGCGAAAAGTGGTTTAAATTAAAAAAAGGAGTTTATTCGTTTTAATCGATCTATTCCCACTAAGTTCTAATATCAATATACATCAGGTTAATAAACATTCAAGAAATAAAAAATATTTTTCCAGCCACCACTTCTTTATTTCTGTGAAAAAGTGCAGGAAAATGCAAGTCACAATCTGAGCTGCAGGAGAATCTTTCTTGTCCTTCCAGCTGAGGGTGTAATAGGACTAAAGGGAGATGAGCACCAGTGTGGACCAGCCTTCCCATAGCATCCAAGGCATGTTTAGAGTTGGTCCGTTGTAAGTTCAGGATAGGATGCATCTTCATAAAAACGACTTGTGTTTGTGCGGTTGTCATTGTACAAAGTAGAATTAAATATCTTACGCTTATTGCTCGTAATTTTGTTGATGATGAAAACTCGACCTGTCCCCGAGCAAATGCCGAACGATACGGCCCACCGTCGTGCCCGATGTGCGCACTCCAGTTAATATGGCCCTGTTGTTTGGTCTCTAATTGTCACATATATGTCGCAGTATATCTGCTCGAATGTAAATTTGACGCTCTACAACTTTCATTCCAAATTTTTTCCTTTATCGCAGTCTGTTAAAGTAAAAATGGGGTACGAAGTCGAACTTTGCTCTAAAAAGTCGCAAAATGTTATATTCAAGGGCTGATGACCATCTGAAATACATCGAGGTCCCTCAGTCGTGGATTAGAATCAATGTTTTCGTATTTAAAAACAAAATTGAAAATGAATCAAAATTGTAGGTTCTTTACGCACGCTACAACTTGCATAAAACGGCGCGTTCGGGGAAGTTAAGCCGCAAAGCATGGACCCTATACGGTATTTTTTTGGGATGGCTACAAAGCTCAGTGGGAATAGAATTATCCCAACATCGCCGGCACTAAACGGTTTGCCTGCATCTAAAAATGCGAGATACCCATCCTTAATGTCCGGACTATAGCCTAGCCAGATTGAGCTTACATACACCCGACTCTAAACGACATGATTTTTTTTACGTGACGGAGCCCAATGAATATTTTGAAATGTTCCCAAGAAAAAACTGTTCTCGTTACCAAAATGGTTGATCAGTTTGCGAAAGAAATGACAACAATTTGTTTTTTGTGGAACAAGTTATCATTAATATTTGAGGGGAAAAGAGAAAGATCGAAACGTCAAATACTTCAATAGCTTATAAAAAGCTGCATTTTTTATAAAATATGTAATTGATATGAACGTAGATTGCTGTCAATTTATTATTTTTTTTATATTTCCGTATAAATAACATTGTTATTATTGTTTCAGGTATACATTTTTATGATATTTGGGTACATAAGAAAGGCGATGGAAACTTTTGCTGCCTGTAGACAATCTGAAATATCTGTATTGCGAATAGTAATTTAATATTTTATGGTAAGTAGAAAAATTAATTGATCTATGACTTTTATTATATTATTACGGATTTTTAAAACTCAAAAACGTGTCGAATGTCACTTTTCACCATGCATGTAAAAATGATGAAATTGTTTTTACTGAACAAATATTTAGAAAACGAGAACAACTGACCAAAGAAAAAGTTCAACACGAATAGGTGCAAATGATGAATATACTGAAGTAGATAAAATACTTTATAAAAAGAATTAAAAGAATTTACATCAGTAAAAAATGTAGGTGCAAATGATGAATATACTGAAGTAGATAAAATACTTTATAAAAGAATTAAAAGAATTAACATCATTAAAAAATGTTTAATTATTGATATTATTAAATTACTAAACATTTCGTTGCCGACTATATTTGTACAAAGTGAAAAATTGTTTTTCCTTTGTTTTCATGGACAGTTTCCTTGGAGATAAACTATAATCTGCACATATATATATATATATATATATATATATATATATATATATATATATATATATATATATATATATATATATATATATATATATATATATATATATATAAATTATAAATTGTAATGTTTAAATATGTACAAATATATACATAAATCGTGGGGATGCAGTTATTTATTGGCTAAATTAAATTAAAATTCTTTGTTTTTATCAAGCTTTCGGAATATCTTTATTCCATTATCAAGATATCTAAAAGTGTAAATTATAATATTTAAAAAAATTATTAATTATTATAATATTTACCAACGTGATTATTAGAATAAAAATGGTAACATGGTACAAATACTTTTTTTGAATAAAATATGTATAATATAAGGAATAGAAGATGAAAATAATTCAATTTAGATAATTTAAAAAATTAATATACAAATAGTGACAAAACTATTACTAAGGATGTTAAAGTTCATAAAAATATATCAAAGCAACCATAAACAACTAGTAAAATTTTTTTAAATTAAAATTATGATAGTCTTTTTAGATCATTATTAAGTTTCAAAATGTAGGTATAAATTTTACTAAGATTATTAAGATCAGTTCTTTTTCTTTATTCTAATAATCACGTTTGTAAGTATTATAATAATTAATAATTTTTTTAGTATTATAATTTACACTTTTAGATATCTTGATAATGGAATAAAGAAATTCCAAAAACTTGATTGAGGATTTAAGAAGGCGTAATACAAACAGCTAAAACAGGATTATTTTAAAAATAATTCTTAATTTTGTTCTTTTAGTAGAAATTTTCACAGCATTATACAATATTCAATTTGTGGAAGATTTTATTCTCTGTAAAAGTTGGTCTGTGTCTGGCACACGAGGATGCTTCTTGTAAGTAAGATTAACGCTCTCAATTGTTTCAAGTCCCCTAATTATTGCGGTGCAAAAAAAGATCTATATATTATACCAGTATGGTGAATGGTCGGAATATGTAAATTGCCAGACAGAAGCTTACTATGTTCGCACAACCAGTGAATATTTGCAATGTGGATGTCCCACTAGACTGAAAGTAATTTTTCTTTGTTGTATATGATTCTGCATTATACAGCCTCTTTCAGGATTAACTGGACAAACTTAAAATATAAATTTAGAATCTTAAAATAAGAAAAAAGTACGTCCAGAAACACTTTGTTCAAAAGTTATGCCTTTCCAAAAATGAAAGTTAAAATTAGGGTTTTAATTTGGTCTCAAATTTGGAAAAAAAAAATAAAAAATGAATTTTTGGTATAAAAATTTTCTACCAATAGAAACGCGTCTAAGGGATATTTTTCCAATCATCTCATAATAGTAAAATGGGAGAAATCAGCAACCCCCATTTTATTTTTTTTATTCGAATTTTATCATGTAAAATTGTGGCTTAGAAAGAAAGCTTGATTCATGCAGAGACTCTTTTGTCTCTTTTATTTTTTTTCGTTGAACTGATAGTGTTTGAATAAAAAAATAAAACAATCTCGATCCACAACGTTGTTTGGGAAATTGCATTGCAAATTTGGATCTTCTTCAATTAGATTAATGTTTGGTCTTGCCACGATCATTCTACAGGGTTCTATGTACACCTTGTGTCGCTCAGATGTCGATCCATTTTGATAAAAATAATAAATTGTTAAAAATAATTTTATTTCATTAACGCCAATGAGGTTTACAATGTAATTCAATACAATTTGAACCTTCCTGCATCTCAAAGCATGTTCGGTAGTATCACGAAAATCTTTTTGGAATCTATCTGCTGTAATGCTATCGAATGCAGTTGGAATTCTTTAAGATCTTGGAGGTCATAAACTTTTCTCTGATAATCCTTGATTTGACAACATCCCAAGCGAACAAATCTCGGAGCGTTAAATCAGATAAGCGCGATGCCCATAGTCTTTGTGATCCTCTGCTCATCCACCTACCAGGAAAGGAAGGTTTATTCAGGTAGTTTCGAACACTGTTTGCAAAACAGGTAGGTGCACCATCCTGCTTGAACACAACAGTATCAAAAGTTCCATCGTCCATTAACTACGGCTCGAGAAACTGTCGAAATCGTTCTTGCTGTAAAAAAAATGGCATCTGCGTGAAACCTAAGCAAACGTTTGCAATCTCGTTCCATTTGGCTTGTCATCTGCTCATATTCGGCAAATATATTTGTTAAATTAACCGCAGACATGAAATGTAGTCTCATCACTGAATAAAATTTTAGCCTTTAAATCATAGTTTGCAACTTCGAGATCACTAGTTTGTCGTTCTGCATAATCTTCTTCCAGTTTTATAACACTTGAATATAAGTTTTTTTTTTCAAGGTAAAACGTAAAACTTTCCACACTGTGCTACGTAGTACACCGATCTCCCTACTGAGACAGCAAATTGCATTCTGGCTACGCGTTCGATTGCTGGCTATTCATGGTATCTACAGATATTGATAGCCTATTTTCACCTGCTCCGCTTCCTGTTTGTTAAAATTTGTTCTTACAAAAAGCCGAATATTCACTCTTGTCGGGTCAGGTTTCCTAAATATACGCATAAACTTGGCCCTGACAGCCTCATATGAAAATCTTCTTCAACATGGACTACAACAACCATTATCTCCTCTAATGCTAACATTTTCAACTATTGAACCATGCCTGAAAGGAAAACGAGAATTAGTTATGTTTTAATCAAAATGTATAAAACTTTATATATTTCTATAACAGGAAATTTTAGAATAACAATAACCCCTTAAATGTTCTTCAGCATTATTTCAAGTATTACTAAATTATTGTTAACCAAATCCCTAATTGCAAAGAAGGGATTATCCATTAAGCATCTTAATTTACGGGAATTATAAATCTTTAACAAAGTAAAAGGATAATTAATAAGATATTAGGTAATATCTAAAGACAGGAGTATAATAATATGCACTATAATGCAAAATGATGATTTGGATGCTTTCCTAAAAGCGTACAAATGAAAAAACAATAGCGGATAAAAATCACCTCCTACTCTCTGGAACAGTCCATCGTGAACGGGACAGAAAACAGGGGCTAAGGCAAGAATACGTCTCTAATAAATTCTAGATACCACCAATATTGTATTATCCTTCAACTCAAAGATCTGGAGTTTACCAGAAAAACTGGAGTCTCTGCCCTCCTTTAAGGTCTGTAACTCGCTTATTCAATGCTTATGGATACTAGCTTATCCAATCCACTTGTTAGAATCACCAAAAACTGAGTGACCTTGTATATACGAAATCGGTGAAGTTACAGTAGTTAAATTATAAATCTTGATATATAAAAAGTATGTAACTTTCGAAGTTTAGTTTCAAAAAGAAATAAAAAGACCCACTACAATAACATACACAATAAAAAAACTGGCTCCGGTTGTATATCATTTTCCACACATAAAACGCTTAGTCGAGTTTTAATCCGATAACTTTCAGTTAAAAAATCTACGTAGAAAACTTTATTTTACCACAAACGATAGATGTCACATGGCGCTTCCCACGAAGCCTTTTCCCAGGAGACGGCAACCCTCAGTTATGCACTAACTCCATCAAGTTAGACAATATCGGATTTATAAAAATTATAGAAGCTCTATAATTTTATATAAACAGGGTTTATCGTCATCCTTTTCAAGAGTACATAATATGCTTATGCTTATCTCAATACAAATATAAAAAGGTGTTAAAGATGTTGGTTCTTTCGTTTTCTTTCATGCTATCGAATCGTTATATTGTATATTAGATGCTAATATTTTAATTGTGGTTGACATTAGCATTCCAGATTACGCCTGCAATATTAGCAGTCCTCTAATTAAACCATTAAATAATTGGGCGAAATTACTAAATCTGAAGCAGAGAAATCACACCTTAAACAATAATAATAATAGGATCTAAATACATAGTAATTATAAATGCTGCTCTGTGTTCCGGCCTGACGATATTCTTTTAAATGAAGTCGCCCATTATCTGACGCTTATTATTAATTCAAAATTTTAAAATAGAAAAATGAAACATTACCGCTTGTTTCCAGAAATTATCTTAATTATGAAAAGTGTAATTTTAATCTCCTCTATCACGACATTATGTATACTGATTGGTCGGGGCTCTCTAATTTCACAGACATAGATGATATGGTTATAGAATTTTATGTTATTTTGAACATGTTGCTTGTTAAACACTTTCCTAAAAAAAAGCAATTTTTAAACAGTATCCTCCATTGTCTGAAAAAATGCAATTTGAAGAGACACAGTATATTTCCGAAAGATTAGATAAGGGAAATCAGGTAGACGTCGTCTATACTGATTTCTCTGGAGCTTCCGACCGGCTTGATTACAAATTGCCGCTGTCAAAATTAGATACATTTGGTACGCCTGCAGCTTTGCTGGAACTTCTTCAGTCATATCTCAATGATAGATCTCAGTATAATCAATACCGGGGTTTTCAATCAGAAAAGATTACGCAATCATAAAGTGCCCTTTATGGATAAAATATTAAATCCTGCTTATTTGACATTATTTTATATAATGGCGAACAAATCATGTCCATATATGCCCAACAGATGGCAGCAAATCATTTAAATTTATATGCGTATATGTGTCCTTCTTCCGTAAAACTCAAACTGTTTAATGTGCCCTAATACAGAAAATTACAGATCAGATTTTAAGTGCTAGGAATGTCTTCGTCATGTTCTCAAGATGAGTATTTTACAGAAAGTGAAAGTGAGCATTCCTTTGACAATACTGATCAAGAAATAAAAATGCTGGTGGAAAATATTTGCAAATAAAAGAGCTGTGGAAAAAAGAAAAAGTTAATGTTGTTAAAAATAGTGGAAAGAAGCATATTATGTCGAATGGTAAACAACAATGATTAGAAAGTTAAAATTAATTAATTATAAGTATGGATTTAATTTTTGAGGAAGCGGGATGCCAAGATAAAAACATTTATATTTCGTTATTGTTTATGGTTATCAAGAAATATTAATATTCACCGTGTTTTTCCGTACGTGGACATTCCTATTATGCCTGCGATAGGAATTTTGGGATGTATGATGTTTTATTAAAAAATTTAGAAACTATTAAATCTCCTGCAGTTTGTATAAACATCATACAAGAATGTAGGAAACATCCTAGATTGGTGAAAGTCACTGCAGAAGTATTTTAAGAAAACAAACAAAGCAAAAAGGAAAAGTTTACACTGAGATAATATTGTCAACTAGAGTAAATCACCAGCAGGCAGTGTCTTCCGCAATGTCCTATATGGGATTTTTCCATTTAATTTTAGGAACAAAGAACACCCTGTACTTAAAATTTAGCATTAGAATCAGGGCCTCAAGGAAGATTAAAACAGGAAAAGATTACAAAATTTTTTGTATATTTTTTTTGTAATTTTTTCTTGTACCAAAAAATCGCACTGATTCTTTATCAATGCGATTTTTGGTGCAAAAAGAAATAGCATGGTTTGAAAGTAAAGTATTTGTCGAAAAAGGAAATTGGAATTTGAAATGCCAAATACTTTTTGAAAACGACTGGATGGAAAGGTGAAACAGTGAAAATGTGAAACAGTGAAAAAGAAAAAAAAACAGACATATTGACTGAAGAAAGTACAAATGATCTTGCTTAATCATTTTTCAGTTTTTCTTGCCCTTTGTTCCTTCAATATTTTAAATTGTGTTATGTGTTAAAACAGATGACTTTATGTGATTCATGAATAGAGCCCGGATCCTAGTATTATATTGAGAATATTGTCGAGGAACATTTGGAAAATATTGCGTCCATTTTTCTCTCGATGTACGATGATAAACGATTTCCGGAGTTAGAGTTTGATGGTGCATTATGTGTGAGAAAACATCGTCATTTAATAATCGGATCCGGGCTCTACATTAAATATATATCGGGTGGTCCAAAGAGTACCAGAACTTTTTATTTTTTCATAAGCTTAACTAAGTTTTTCCAATTTTCTTTGATCTTGGACTCAAACTGTAATCAGAATAATACTGTAAAGGTTTTTATAAAACCATTTCAATTTTGTTCTAAAGAACAAAATGGTTGAAAATTATGAAGAAATGTAATATTCAAATTCAGCTGAAAATTTGCATTTGTGTTTCAAACTAATATATTTATCCTATGAGTTTATTTTTTCTTGTAAAACCAGTCCAAAGATCTTCTAACTTTATTAGGCACTATTTAAGCTATTAATATGAAATATTAATATATTTTTCTATTGACATGTTATTGAAATTGCGGAAATTGAAATTTAAAAAATTTCCGTATGTTTGGGCTTTTATGTTCAGTAAACGTGTCTTCAAAGAGCAAAACAAAAAACTTAATCTACACTAATCATCTAAATCCAGAACTTTTTTCTCTATGACCCTTGTATAAGAGAAGGGTTGAAAATAATTAACAAAAATACTATCGATTAACTTACATATAAAGTTAGTCCAGTAAATGGTCGGCCGTATAGTTTATACGAAGTCAATTGAAATTGGTCATTGTTAAAGCACAGGACTTAACTTGATATTTTGTCCTATGTATTTAGCAATGGTGTCGAGAATCAAATGGTAGTTGAAATTGTGCAGGCGAGTCCGAGACTGGCAATGTAATCAGCCTGAACGAACCATCTACGACTGCACGTGTTTTAAAGATAATAAAACGGACAGGCCCACTAGTATAAAAAAACTCATTAAATCGTTTCTCCGCAATTACGGAAACTTGTGTGATGTGCCGGCATTGGCTATGTTTTGAGGACGATGGGCGACGATTGGCTGGGATCAGAATATTCGTCAATCCGGTTGGTCGGTGGGTGTTTGAGTTTATATCAGTCAGGAGTCAACGTGGATTCGGATGTTACCTATTTATTTATTACATTTGTCCAGTGCAGTGCAGAAATACCTATTATAATATCAAGGTGGTTTGGTTTATACTTAGTGTTCATATTGGTAAATATTTATTACTACATAAAAGGTATTTAAGATATTGTATTAGGTATTTACTAATTTACCATGGCTTTCTGGAGACCATTTGAAACAGAAGATAATTTAATAACGCCCGAAAATCCCGAAATAGTTGAGCCTGTTATTGTCGAGGAAGACGAAATAAATTTAAAGTTTCAAAATAAAGATTTACACGTACAAAGTCAACGCATTATTTTAAATATATATGAACGTTTAAAAAGCGAAAATCGTGAAAAATGTGAGAAAGAAATAATAGAACGTATTAACGAATTAACTAAAATATCAAAATCAACAATTTATCGTGTAATTAAAAAAGGAGATGTTATAGATCACGGTACAAATAGGAAACAGAAAAATATGAAATAAAAAAATATTGATGATGCTACCAAAGATGTAATACGGCGTATAATTTATAATATGTATGAAAAAAATATAATTCCTACGTTAAAAATGATTCGAGAAAAATTAAGCGATTATCCTGATTATAATTATAGTTCTTTAGATACACTACGAAATGTTTTATTAGAATGCGGTTTTAAACATAAAAAACTTGACAGTCGTATGATAATTATGGAATCACGACGTATAGGAGCACTTCGGGTAGATTATTTGGAAAAAATCAGAGAATATCGTAAATAAAACAGGCATATAGTGTATCTAGATGCGCCGATTATAATTCAACCTGGTAATGATTCCTCTTCAGAAAGTGAAGATTCGGACGCGTCAACTTTTAGCCTTTAACTTTTTTAATATACATATATTTTCAGAACAAAATATTTAGATATTATATTAGGTATGAAGTTTACTTTTTTATTGTTACATTTCTTGGAATATATTTTATTTAGTTGACAAGAAATTTTAATTTAACTTACTTTATTCTAGAGACATATTTTAATTTTGTTTTTATTTATGTTTTATCTAAACAAATATTTATTTTTGTGGTACTAATTCTTTGCTTTGGTTAAGAAACTTACATTTTTATTTTTATTTTAGAAGAAACTTTTATTTTATTTTTTACTATATAACATCCTTGCCCCTCGCTAATCTAACCTGTCTCATTCCCTCATCCTGGCAAGGATATGTTCATACCTTCTTGTTGGTCCTTGCAGAGCAATAACATATTTCAATATAGTATGGGTTAACTTTAAAACTAAACCCAATAAATTTAAATATTTAGACTTTATATCTAAAACTGATATAATATTTCAAAAATATATTATTGGCGAAATGAACAAAAATAGCCTATCTAATAAACAAAAAATAATAAAAATTAATACAATTTTCAAACAAGTATAACATTTTCTTATGACAAGCATTTCTATTTACCTCCGCCCATGCACAATAAAGAGATGCCGACGGTTTTTGCAGGCTTTTAGTTTTTATACGATTTCAATTGACTTCGTACAAACTATACAATTTATCGACAATATATTTTATGACGTTCATTCAACAGGTCGAAATTAAGAAGCAAAACTAATAAAATTTTGTAAAATGCAAAAATAATTTTATTAAAATGTCACAAAAATTTTTTCAGTAGCTTACGTCATTTTCAACTAACAGGACCCAACTTGAAGGCTGTCAATTGTCAATATTTAATAAAATCGAATTAAATCGTATTTCAAAGAACAAAATTCCAGGTGATTTTAAAAAATGTAATGTATGCAGGTAATGTACAGGGTTATTCATTATAAATTACCCACCCCCATAACACCGTTATTATTGCCTATAGAAAAAAAGTTTTATATAAAAATTGTGTGGTTATGACTGAATTTTGTTAAAATGCTATCAAAAGTACAGTAGCGTGCAGATTTCAAGGGATACAAAAAAAATAAATATATTTTTTTAATTGGTATATTATTAAATTTTTGAATTGATCCTTTGTTCCTGATTTCAAAAATATACCATATACCGTTTTTGAGTTACTAAACATCGAATATTTTAGTTAAACTAGTTACTGTAAATATGGAAAAGTTAACATTATTAAAGTGAGCTATGAAAATGACAACTATTATGTTTGTAAAGTGACATTTCTTTAATGAAATTGGCAAAATGGCTTACAGTGAGGAAGAAAAAGTCCAAATATTTACTTGTTATATACAAAATAACAAAAATAAACGTGCAGCAAAAAGAACATATAGGGTGGTGTACCCAAATCGTCCAACTCCATCAGAAAATACGTTCAAAAATATTTACCAAAAGTTGAATAATACCTCCAGTTTTAGTAGGAAAAAACGTGTAGTTCAAGCAAACCAGGAAGAACAGCTAGATAAACTGCTTCATTTCGAATGTAAGCCCATTCATATTTATTCACGAATAGACTTTTTTGAAACATTGTATTATTTTTTAGAAAATTCTAAATGTAGTATAAATAATGCAGTCGATCAGTTAGGTAAAAATTATTCCAAAATTCAACGTATGTTAAAAAATAACAGCTACAGACCATATAAAATTTTACCCGTACAAGTTTTAACAGAGGCTGATAAAAGGAAAAGGCTGGACTTATGCCGTCAGATGATTTAAAAGTTGGATGAAGATCCCGATTTTTTTTACTAAATTATTATGGACTGATCAGTCATCCTTTTCTACGGTAGGAGTTTTTAATAGGAAAAATCGAATGTCGTAGGAAAACAAGCACAACAGAAAAAGATTGGTAAAACAAATAAAAAAATCAGGAAGAAAAACTGTTAGCGTTTGGTGTGGAATTTTCAGAAACAAAATTGTTGGACCTATATTTTATGATTATACTTTAACTGGAGTTACCTATCTTGAAATAATTATCCTAAAAGTAGAAAATATTCTTCTGCAGAATTTTCCGGAAGACGAAATTGATATGATTTGGATGCAGGATGGGGGCAACTCTGCATAGTGTCATACCCGTTCGAGATCATTTAAATAATGTATTCCCAATATGGATAGGGAATAATGGACCTATTAAATGACTACTTAACATTCCGGATTTAACCCCTATGAATTAATTTTTTTGGGGATTTCTAAATTGTCAATAATAATAATCATAATAGTATTCAAGTCATTAAAGACAGGATCCGACTTGAAATAAAACAATCTGAAAATAAATAATGAAGCCATTTCCGATGCAATTATAAATATAAGAAGACGTTATCAATTATGCATTGACAATAATGGTGGATACATCGAACATCTTTTATGAGTTATCATTTATTTATATTTAAATTTCCTAAATAAATCTTTGTTATCTGTTTTGTATAAATATTTGGTTTTTTTTCCTCACTGTAAACTATTTTGATTATTCCATTAAAGAAATGTCACTTATCAAACATAATAGTTGTCATTTTCATAGCTCACTTTAATAATGTTAACTTTTCCATATTTACAGTAACTAGTTTAACTAAAATATTCGATGTAATTCAAAAACGGTATACGGTAGGGGTAACATATGGTATATTTTTGAAATCAGGACTAAAGGACCATTCCAAAAATTTAATAATATACAGGGTATCCCATTTAAAAAAATATATTATTTTTTTTTATCCCCTGAAATCTGCACGCTACTGTACTTTTCATAGCATTTTTATAAAATTCAGTCATAACCATACAACTTTTATTTAAAACTTTTTTTCTATAGGTAATAATAACGATGATAAAGGGTGTGTAATTTATAATGAATAACCCTGTACCATATTTTGCAATATATAGAAATTCTTATAATTGCCGTACAACTAGTAGGCATTTGTCATTATTACAAAAATTGTTTTCACTGTTGACATAAATTGTTTAAAACGGATTTGTTCAATGAAGACAAAATATTAATAATCAATAAATAATGAAAAGTGGTCATTATTTAAAATCTAAGGGAATTTGGGCATTGAAGAAACTTTTGAAAAAGTAGCGTCTATGATTTTGTAGCAAAACTTCTTGAACGTTAAAGTCGGGCATCATCCAGGGAGTTGCCGACTCAAAACGGCAAGAATGCAAATTAATTTATAAACGAAATCATATCGGGTGTCAGCGGAATCATTAGACAAGCCAAAGTTTTCCAGAGTTTTCAAGATGTAAGTCTTAAACTTGGCAGGGCTAATATATACCAAAAATGGCCAATTTTTCTTTATTTGACACTTTTCCATCACTTCCGGTTTCCCCCGAAAATGACCCCAACTTTGAAATTGAAGTGAAACACCCTGTAAATTCCTACATTTTTGGATTTCGGAGTACAATTGCATAGTTTTAAAAAAATTGCTGAGACTACTTGATTTTTTAGGGCCATTTTTATTTTTGAATCTAGAGTACGGTGAATGCACTCAAATCAATTAAATAGACCAAAACGATAAGAGAAAAATGTAAACGTGAGATTTTTCGAATTGGTTTGGTAGCTACAACCAACCAAAATATTCGAAATCGCTAATTTGTATGTCTATATTTGTATATCAACTCTTTCAAATGGCAACATCTTTTAGACACCCAGTATTTAAATACTAATTTTCACGATAAATCCATTGATACCTTCAAATCGAAAAGCGACAGAAATTAACGTGTTGGCTTTTGTAGTAGTGAATCCTACTGCTTCTACTAGAGAAATTGGCCACGAAGTGCAAATTAGTCATGAATGAGCAAGAAAAATTCTCAAAAAATATGGTTACCGCTCGTTTAAATATCAAGTATACCAGCATTTGTACGAAGATGATAGCAACCGAAGATTAGCTTATTGTGACTAGTTACTTCAGAACAATACCGCTAACCCGCATTTTATTTCTTTGATATTGTTTCCTGATGAGTCGAAATTCACCAACAATGGAATGTTTAATAACAAAACAATAGATATAGGGCGCAGGAAATTCAACATTTAATGAGACAAGGTAATTTTTAGATTTGGAGTAAATTTGGAGTAAATGTGTGGGCTGGGGTGATCGGAAAAATAATTCTTGGACCTATGTTTTTTTCTTTCAAGGCCCTTTGACAGTGGAGAGATATTTAGAATTCCTATAAAATGATATTGAAGAAATGTTAATGGACTTACCACTTGTAGTTTCTGAACAAATGTATTTTCAGCAAGATGAGGCTCCGCCTCATAATGCCGCTCGAGTTATGGCCCATTTAGTAAACCGGTATAAATAGCGAGTAATTGCAACATACAAACCTTTACCTTGGCCTGCCGGCTCACTAGATCTAAGCATTTTAGATTTTTTATGTGGGGTTATGTGAAAGAACGAGTTTTTTATACACCCCCTCAAACACTTGAAATTTTACAAAATCGTATCCGCGAAGTTTTTGCAAGTATAACTCCTGTTATGTTGCAAAATGTTATGCGGAACACCATTGATCGAGGCAGAAAATGTCAAGAAGAAGGGGGGATGCACTTTGAACATTTACTACCTTTTAATTAATCTTCCAATATGTTTTCTTATTGTTAAAATAAATCATTTCTGACGGCACACTTTCTCATTTGCAGCGTTGTATTGTTGACAAAATATCATATGTTGGGTTAATATCAAACCGATTTTCGATTTGAAGGGATCCATGGATTTGTCGTGAAAATAAGTATTTAACTACTGGGTGTCTAAAAGATGTTGCCACTTGAAAAAGTTGACATAATTACAAGTTAGTGATTTCGGAAATTTTGGTTGGTCATAGCTACTAAATCAATTCGAAAAATCTCAGGTTACATTTTTCTCTTATCGCTTTGGTCCATTTGTTAGATGCAAAATAGCCTTAAAAAACTAAGTAGTCTCAATGTTTTTTTGAAATCTATGAAATCGTATTAAAATCATCTCCGGAATCCAAAAATGTAAAAATATACAGGGTTTCAAAGCTGGGGTCATTTCCGGGGTAACCGGAAGTGATGTAAAAGTGTCAAATAATGAAAATTTTGCCGTGTTTGATATATATTACCGCTGCCAAGCTTAGGACTTATATCTTGAATACTCTGGAAACTATGGCTTGTCTAATGATTCCGTTGACACCCGATATACAGGTTCGAATCTCTCCGTTGCTGTTTTGTCATTATTTATCAATCACACTGCTCGTACACCAGTAGAATATCTACAAAAAAGAATACCACAATTAGTAGAACCAATTTACTTTTTTTCCAACAAGAGAGGCTACTACTGAATTCAAAAACTAGCACCTTATAATAGTATACAGGGTGTCTCACCAGGAAGTGCATCAATCAATATAGGGAAAAATACGCACCAGAAAATTTTTAAAATTTAGGGAGCTACTAATAGCAGTGTGACCAATCTAACTAAAATAATTACAAGCATCTGGCACTACCGGTTATACCGGAAGTCGGTACCAACTTGCTTATTATAAATGGAATACAATACATATTTTAGGGTTTTCGGAAAGAGCATAAAATTCTGAGTCAAAAACATCAAGTATATTTAAATTAATTCCTTTTTTTCTGATATAAGCATTGTGGGAGTTTAAGTTACAACTTTTTGAATTATTTGCAATTTCCTTAGAAATTCTAGAATTTTTAGTAAAAATTTTATCAAATTAGCCATGACTAGAAACAATTAGTAATGTCAAAAATGCCACCGCGTTTAAATTAGATACACTTACGAAGACTTTTTGAATTTGTTTATTATTTATGGAAAATGTGATAAAGTAATATCAAGAACTTGTAGTACATTTGTTACTAGATATTCACAAAAACGCAAAATAACATTAAACACTGTAACATGCCTATTAATTGGATTGAAGACACTTTACATAAACTAAAATAGCTAAGATAAAATCAACTAAAAATATGATTCCATTTTAATTTAATAATTGTTCAAAATTCCGCCCTCGAACCTCCACACATTTTTCGCACCTTCGGATTAGTTATTCATGGGTAGCTCTTCTAATTGAATCCTGTGATAAGTTTTGAAATGCATTTCTTACTCTCTGCATACAATCTTCAATAGTTGTTAATGGGCTTTCATGAACTTTATTTTTAATAGTTCCCTAAATAAAATAATCTAAAATTGATAAATCGGGCGAGCGAGGAGGTCATAGGAAAGGTCCATTATTGGCGATCCATTGATCGTAAAACGTTTCTTATAAACAATTATTTATTAAATACGTGTTATGTGGGGGAGCACTGTCGTGCTGATAAAAAATTCTTCTATGTTTGACGAGAGGTAATGGTAATGGTAATGGTAATGGTAATGGTAATGGTGGGGAGGCTGACGCTCGACGAGAGGTAAATTTTCTAAATAGTTATTGTTCAAATTGTGTAAAATGTTTAGATACCTTTCACCTAAAAAAAACAAAAACAAAAAATTAACTATACATGTTAGCAGAAGAAATCTTTATAACTTACTGTTTAAATTTTCTTGATAAAATTCTAATGCCACCACTCTATCGTTTCTTATAGCACAGTAAACATTAAATTGCCAACTTTCTTGAAACTTTTGCTCCCTGAGCACATGAGGATTCGAGTCATGCCAATAATGCGAATTGTGTCGATTAAATAGTACATGTTTGATCAATTTAGCTTCATCTGACAATATTATATTTCCCAAATAACAATTGTCGCCTACAGACCTTATTAGAATAAATTCACAAAAATTTTCTCTTGTTAGGAAATCTGTTTCTTTTAATCGTCGAACCATTTGGAACGAAAACGGGTGAAATTTATGTTTAATTAAGATTCTGTGAACTAAATCCTTGCATAGTTCCGATTCCAGAGCAGCTTGTCTTAATGACATCATTGGAAATGCATGAAAATATCCCAGAATTGCTATGTCTACGTTTTCGTCATCAACAATAGGCTTCCCCTTTTGAATTATTGCCTTCACAGAGCCATAGTATTTAAAATTATCCACTAAGCGTTTTACAGTGTTTGGTGACGTTTTTGTGGATATCGAGTAGCAAATGTAATACAAGTTCTTTATCACATTCTCTATAAACAATAAACAAATTCAAAAAGTCTTCGTGGATGTAATTTAAACGCGGTGGCATTTTTTGACATCAAAGAATGACTGCCATTACTGATTGTTTTTAATCATAGCTAATTTAATAAAATTTTTACTAAAAATTCTTGAATTTCTAAAAAATTGCAAATATTTCAAAAAGTTGTAACTTAAACTCGCACAATGCTTATACCAGAAAAAAAAGTAATTTAATTATTCATAACTTGATGTAAAAAAATATAGGGTGTTCCATTTGACTTAAGCAAGTTTTCGCAGTTTGACGTTTACAAAATGTTACATCAAAAATGGAACACTTGGTATACTACTATTGAATTTCTTTAAACTGTAGAGCGTATCTCACCTTATGGTCTTTCTGCGTGCCAAAAAGCAAATGAGTATCTTTTACACGAAGAAAGTTTTAAAGGTTATTTGTAAACCATTATACCTGTCAAAATTTTTTTAAAATGTCAAATATCTCTGAATTGGCTGGGTTTGGGCATAGAGTATCCACCTTTTTTGTTTCAGAATTTTATGCTCTTTTCGAAACCCTAAAATATATAGGGTATTCCATTTAAAATAAGCAAGTTGATATCGACTTCCGGTATAACTGGAAGAGCCAGATACTTGTAATTATTTTAGTTGGATTGACCACACTGCCATTAGTAATTTCTTAAATTTTCAAAATTTTCTGATGCGTACTTTTCCCTATATCGATCGATGCAGTTCCAGGTGAGACACCATGTATATCTATATATAGCTTACGGTTTAAAAAAAGTTTTCTATAATGCACCCTCACCGCTCTGATTGACGTTTTGAGAGAAGTGTCATTTTTCCATCTCCTACTCCTCAATTGTATTTTTACGGCAGTGTATAAATAATTATAATTGAATTTTATTAGTAAAGCGCAAGGCCTTTAAACCTTGTTACAAAAAATATGCAAAGATGGAAGTTAGAAGTATTATTTTCCATCCAGAATAATTTCTCTAAATGAAGTAGAAAATAATTATTCATCATTAGTTATATGACTCCTAGCAGTTATAACGATTCTAAAAATAATGAGGTTCTATACCGCTGAAATAATAAAAGTGATCAATACATGGTAAAGCTTTATATCGGGTAAAAACTTGGTGTTTTTTGACAATATTTCCTGAAAAATAGTTCATATAGACATGTGTATGTAAATTAGTCTTAGACAGATAAAAAACTACTTTCAAATCAAGAACAAAATGTTTGACATTATTTTATGGCTTTGGCGTATAGCCATGCAGTCAAACTCAAAAAGAATAATATAGAAGCAACAAAAACTTTTCCCTAAGCTAATTCCTAAGAAAACAGCACTAATAACGTTTAAAAGTTAAGTTTTGAATTAAAGCAATGTAATCCTTCAAAATGTTTTCTTGACCGCCTCACAAGTCACAAGTAGCCCTGATAATTCTAGGATTTTTATATTAGGTAAATAGCGGCGAGGCTCTACAGTTTATTGTGGACTCCGAACCACCTCTAGGACATAGTTTTTATTTTATCTCGAAATAAATTACAAATGAAATTTCTAACTTGTTCCAGGATGGAATATTTATCGTTTTTAAGGTTCATAAAATGATTCACCCCAATTACATTTTCACACCAGATTTTTTGGTACAAGTTTTACATCCAGCACAGACTAACACAATTAGTTTTATGGCAAGCATACCCTTACGTAATAAATAAATAAGGGTTGTATTGGGGGGAGAGGCAGATTGGTGCTAGCATCTAGTTACCCATGTAAACGTAGGGCTTAGATTGGTTTCCATTAATCTGTCAGACGATGCATTATTACAGGTTATTATTTTTCGTACATATCAGTACATGATTTAGTAAGGCCTTATTGAAACCGAACATTTTTTAAAAAAAAATACAACAAAATTTTTACAAAAGGTACTGAACATTTTCACCATCCTGCTCCTGACACTTCTGAGCCCTCTTTTTAACGGAATCGAAAACATTTACTGAGGATTATTGTTAATTTATTCGATTTCCTCTGCAATTCTGATTTGTCATGGTCAATAAAAGATTTTTTGCTTGGCTCGTGAATTTATGTTTAAATGATAATCTTGACTTCTTACCTCCCACACAAACTTGAGAGTCTTCTTTATTCTTTCTAAACTTCGTGTTACTATTTGAAATAACTAACTTTAATAATTTGTTCATATATCTACAGCTCAGATGACTTAAACGACAGTGCCATATACTGTAATTATCTTCTTGTACAATAAGTAATTTTTCAATTGTACAGTCAAGTTTATACATATTATTTACCAAATGTGCTATAGCAAGAAGATCGTTCTTGTTACTGTAAATATTACAACCAGATGAATCAAATAATATCGTATTGCCAATCATTCTTAACTGTTTGACTAACTGACAAAAGATTTTTTTGTCAAATCCGGCACATGCAGAACATTTTTTATGTTGACGGATTCTTCATTTATTTTAATTTTTTCATCACCTGCATTTATAATTATAATTTTTTGATTATTTACTATCACTACTTCACTTTGAGAAAGCTGTCTCAGGTTTACCATTTTGCATTGTTTGGTCATCATGCCGATGCTTCTAAATCAACGTATCAATTACATTTATCTATTTGGTCGTTATTTTCATTGAACGAGGAAAATAATGATATATTATTTTTTGACTTTGACGAGAACGAAGCCTAATTTTTCTTCATTTTAACTGTGCAGGTTCTTGAAATATGAATATATGTATTACATTTGAAACAACGAGAATTGTATTTCTTACTTGTATTGTTCTTTTTATTAAACAGTGCCACAGTTGAACTTGTTTGTTTTATTTCCTGCATCAACTTGGTTTTGATCAAATGAGCGGCCAAAGCCATCCTGGAATTCTCTATCGCCATAATCATAGGTTTGTAGTCTTCTGAAAAATCAGCTAATAGAAATATCCTCAGTTATTTCCAACTTAATTTCATTCAGTTGCTGGGCTGTGTTTATTATCTTGGTGATATAATTTTCCATCGAATTACAATTTTCCAAATTGGTATTTATTAAAGTTCGTATTAGTGTTACCTTTGTCGTTAATCTGGAATCGTGAAAGATTAACTTTAATCGTTCCCAAGCTTCCTGCCCCTACATTCTGGACATGAATGTAATTCGCTGATTCTATCATTAAAATAGTTTTTGACTTCGCTTGGATATCGCACTTTAAATTCACATATTCGGGTATTGTATTATCATTACCTTCTACACAAGACCACATACGTTCGTGTTCTAGGTAAGTCTTCATGCTAAAAGTCTATGTTGTGTAATTTTCACATCCTACTAATTTTTGATAATATGCAAACTATTGTTCGACATTATGATCAGTAATAGAAAACCAAATTTCAACTGCAGACCGCTTGGTAGACATTTCAGTTTCAAATTAACTTTTACACATACGTATACATTAACAATTCACATCCGTGGGTCTGGGTCCATAACCTTTTGAAATATGTGTTATAATTATTGTAATTTAGTAAAACGATAATAGTTGACAGAACATGGTATATTTTAATATAAAACAAAAAGTCATACACAACAAATGTACACTAGATATTATAAACAGAAATATAATAATATCCAATGACTATTCATTTGCAACAAAAATTCCAAACATGCTATCTGACATTAACAGTGACACTGACAGTTTAAATAACATATCGATCCAAGCCCTACATTTTTATACGATTTTTATACGATGGCCACAACAAATAAAAAAAAACTTTAAAACTAGAAATTTCTACTTTAAAATTAGAAGTTTCTACTTTTCAAACTAGAAATTTCTAGTTTTAAAATAGAAATTTCTAGTTTAAAATTTTTGACCTTAAGAGGTGCGGCACCCAAAACGGGTTTATTGCCAATACTGTTCTACCTTAATCTAAGGCTTTACCAGATGCTTCTAGGTAAAAAATGTCTTGTATACAACTTTTTATGAACATGAAAGTTTTGTCTGAAACATTTTTTTGCAAGTCGAATAGACACTTATGGAGTTCCAAAGTGGGACTCATCAATAAAAAGTTCCAAGAACGCTCAGTTTTAAACTAAATTTGGATTTTTAGGAAATCATGCCCTTAAAATACTTTATACTAACAGCCATGTTTCAAATACCTATATACAAAGTTTGAGCTAATATTTATGTTATAATATACCCCAAATTAAAAAAAATAATAATAAATCGGTCAACGCGTTCAAAAATAAGGTGTTGCGGTCCTAAATCGCACACGTTATTAAGGCTGGGCGATTGTCAAAAGTCATAATCGATTATCGATTATTGAAAAATAATCGATTATTTCGATTAATCGATTATAATCGATTAATCGATTATAATCGATTAATCAAATAAGCGATAAATCAAATGTTCGATTAATCGATTAATCAAATAATCGATTAATCAAATGATCGATTAATCGATTATTTGATTAATCGATTATTTGATTAATCGATTAATCAAATAATCGTATAATCGAAAATCGGTTATAATCTATTAATCGTAAAAGCGATTAATCGGTTATAGTCGATTTTAACCAGCCTTAATCGATTATTCGATTCTCTTGCACACCCTAATTTACGGAGCTGTAGTATTTATCTTAGGGTTATTTTCAATTTTATTTACATACTGTTTATTTATATGACTATAATACTATAATAATTGTATTAAGTAAAAAAATAGATAATGAGGATGTAGGGCTGGGCGATTGCCAAAAGTCGTAATCGATTATCGATTATTGAAAAATAATCGATTATTTCGATTAATCGATTATAATCTATTAATCGATTAATCAAATAATCGATTAATCAAATGATCGATTAATCGATTATTCAAATGATCGATTAATCGATTAATCCAATGATCGATTAATTGATTATATGAGAAGAAATAATCAAATGATCGATTAATCGATTATTTTTCGATTAATCGATTATTTTTCCCAGCACTACACGTTACATATGAATACAGGGAAATTTCTTATAAACATAGTCTGCTAAGGCTTCATTTTTGAGATACAGGTGTTGATATTTATTGTTTAAAATGGTCTTTTCTTAATATCGTAGAAATGACAATAGATAATTTGCTATGAATTATATTGGTATAAATTACAATAAAAATTAAGTGTGTGTCTCATTCTATCCACTAGTGATGTGATGGGGGATAATTCACTTCCCTTTTTTAAAACTTTTTGTACAGGTATTTAAAACATGGCTGCTGGTATAAAACTTTTTAAGGACACAATTGTCTAAAAATCCACATTTAGTTTAAAAATGAGCGTTCTTGGAATTTTCGATGATCCATCCCACTTTGAAGCTCCAGAGATCGGTGTCTATTCGACAAAACTTCTATGTTCTTAAAAAGTTTATACAGGCCATTTTTTTACCTAGAAGTCACTGATAAGGCGGTATTGGCAAAAGACCCTTTTGGCCTCTTAAGATCAAAAATTCAAAACTAGAAATTTCTACTTTTAGAAATTTCTGATTTCTAAAGTAGAAATTTCAATTTTAAAAGTAGAAATTTCTACTTTCAAAAGTGGAAATTTCAAGTTTTAAAGTAGAAATTTCTAGTTTTTCTTTTAATTTCCTGTGGCCCTTCAGAGCCATCATATTTTTATTTGCGTGGTCAATGTCTTTTTTTTAACGGTTATTAAATAATAAATTTCAAAAACTGTTTCCTCGTAATTGCTTTGTTAGGAGCTAACATTAAATTATGTCAATAGAAACTTAAATATTAATTTAAATACACTGCCTTTAATTACCAAATTTTAAAAATAGAGATAATTTTCTACTAATTTTAACATCGTGTAGTTATTATTGCATGGTTTTACCATTGCTTTAGCCAAATTTCAGTACAGAGTCATCAGTTATTACCTCCAAATATATTAGTTGATGTACGACTCACTGTGAGTCTTAAGACTAATTTACAGATTCATGTTGGTCACTCATGAAATCGCCGCAGCACAGTTTGTTAATGGCTTCTTGGCAGAGATACTCTGTATATAAAACTAGTATTAGGTCTGATATCAAAAAAGTCATTTCATCATTATATCACATTAATATTCATGGTTCCATGTTTGGCAGCTTTTTCAGATCATCCCTCATGTCTATGAAAGGATGAATCCTTTCACCGCATTATATTCATTTTTGGCTTTAGATGTTGGATGAGGGACCTATAGAACTTGTGGGGTCAAGAGTAAAATAAACGTATCGGGACAGCTTAAATCAGAATTTATGCTGAAATGGTGACTTGCAGTAGAAAATCTATAAAATACTTTTTCTAAGGAACGTGTTTCCACCTAAGTACATTTCCTTAACTTGAAAAACTAAGCCCAGAGTGGGGAATTCCCTACTGCCCAGACACAGAAAGCAATTGGTTATAAGTTTTTACTTCTGAATTCTGTTAATTAATTTTTATATAAAGAATAACGTGGTTGGACGGTAGAGATACTTGCCTATCGTCCCGGTGTCCCGGGTTCAATCGCCAGTCGAGAAGCTGGGATTTTTTCTAAAACAGAAATTAATCTCTTTCAGCGATACACTGCAAATGCATTTGCTCTGTATCGTTGAAAGAATAAAGACCACTGATCAGTAGGGCTGTCAAAAATGTTCCGTGGGACAGTGGCGTACGCGAAATTAACTAATACGAGAAACAATAAACTGTTACAATTTATAACAGTGTATGTAAAACTTACCCTCTTAACTACCTTGATGAACTAGCTTGCTTATCACAAACTGGAGAGGACGTGTAGCCATTTTTCAGCATCAGGTATGTTTCTATGGTTGATGTTCGCTTTGGTGAAAATATATTCTTATATTTTGAAAACCACCGTTCGACATCTACTGATGTAATACACGCATACGTAAAATAGTCTCTGAACGCACTTAACGGATCTGGAGCTGCACCATCACATATTTGTCTTAATTTGTTAAAACCGGTGTCTGTATTTAACACACTTGCGAACTTTTCTTTAACGCGCTCGTTTGTTGCGTCACCTATAGCGTGTAGCAGTAGATTTACTTCGTCCACTATTTGCAGTGACTCCGCTAACGACAATGCAATGTTTTCTAATTTTTTTATGCTTTCATGTGATGGTTTATAGTTCTTCGCAATATTTTTTAAAGCTGTTTCAACGGAAATATCTTCGAATTTTATCTGGCTTTCCTTAATAGCTGCAGCCTCATCTGGATTAAATTGCTTTTATTTGTCGGAAATATTCAGCATTATAAAAAGCTGCCTGCAACCATGTTCCCCAACGTGTAAGAATCGGCTGTGGTGGTTTAGGAATACCGGGACACTTGCTATGAAATACACGAGGACGTTTTGGAGATTTTAGAAACACTTTTTTTGTACTTGCTATTAATGCATCCACCTCTGGAAAATCTTTTCGAATAGTTTCTGCCACAAGATGTAAAGCATGCACTTTACAAATAACATGTATAAACGTACAACTTTGTTCTTGCAAAGAACGGCCTACCGAATGCATTGTCACGGCGCCATCAGTCAAAAACTTCAACACTTCACTTTTTGACAGTTCAAATTTTTCTAACGTTTCCTGCACCACCCTGGTAATTGTTTCGCTAGTACACTGACTTAGTCTTTTGCTAGCTAGTAACAGTGGAACTGTCGGTTTAAGAGGGTCCAGTACTCGTACTATAACATTTAAGATAGAATTTTTTTTACAATATGTTGTCTCATCAACAGATAACCACAGCCGTGTATTTTTTAAATTACATTTCATCTTATTTACCATGTCTACGTGTACAGTTGGTAGATAGTTACATAACGTTGGGTGACTTGGTAACTTCATCTGGGCATTGTATTTATTCCAGAACTTTCGAAATGGTTGTTTATCGAGTATGTGCAGCGGAACATCACAGGCAATCAGCATTAATAGTAAATCAAACATAAACTGTGTTGTCGAAGGCACGCCATTTTTTTATTATTATGGTGTACACTATTTACGTGAAGTCCATAATCATGCTTATCCCAGCACATCTAATCTTTCTCGCACACTTTACAAATTATTTTAGCACCATCATAAAATAAATCCGGGAATTCACCTATGAATTTATTCACTTTGTCAGCAAATGGCCGTTTTCTACCCCTGCGTACGTCTGCCATGCTTTATTATTAAATTAATATCAACAATACAGTACAACAAATAAAATAAATAAAAACACAAAAACAATATGCTATACGCCCGTGACTTCACGTGTACACAACTCGAACGCTAATAATAGACTGGACTGGAGAACGAGTTTCACGGTCAAGGTGAATGCTGGCGCCAGTAAGTACATCTGTACTCTACGACCATGATATACAGAAACCATTTGCAGCTTTACTGATGAGTTTTATGTTGTATTTAGTTCAACCTGCATCTTGTACTGTTATGCTCTGTATCATTTAGAATAGCAGATCTGGGCGCCAGTGACGTAAACACGTTTCAGAAAATAAAATCAAAGGATATTTAGTACATCAGGGTCGATGTATTCAAATGTTTTAAAACAATTCGGAAGGGGCCCAAAATTCAAATTTCCAACAACTTGTTAGTTAGGGTGTCAAACTCCAATGATAAACATCCCGAGTTGGAAATACTCAGATAAGTGGTCTTCTCGATAATGAAATCGGAAGTCTTAATGTACCACCATAGGTGGCAACACTGATTCCGAGTCGGAACTGTTAAGTCCAATCGCTTGGTACCAACCAGATCCCATCCACAACCTTCTAGATCTGAGTCACTGCTCGTGGCACAGCAAGGTTACGGAATCTAATTGATTCACTGATTCACTAGTCAACAGCTCGGACTAAGTTAATGACAAGTTTCCTATGCCAGAGAGAATTTAATTATTATCAAACGCAGATTTATCGGCAAAGTAAATTTCCGCAGATTTATTGACAAAGTTAATCTCCCGACAGTTGCTGAAGATAAATATAACTAACGGTAAAGTTAAATATCGAGGTTAAGTTCCGAAGTTAATTAAATAAACAAGTTGCTAGGAAGTTATTGTAAACCAGTGTTCCAAACCTGTCCTGGTAGGATTCCTCCATCTCTTCAGTTTCGCCAATGAATTTAATTTCAAAGTGATTAAATGCCAAAGTAAAATCCAACTTCAAAGAAAGAATCTATAGGTGGACTTTACCACTGTCGAATTGCACTCTAACAATTATTTGATTTAATATTTTTTTCTCACAATTAAGTTAAATTGCTGAAGGTTGACCCTGGGGATTTATTACCACGATCGCGTTACTTTTTCTCATACACAAATTAGGAACTCAAATTAATTCTACCTTTAAAAAGAAAATAAATTTCAACCTAAATATACAATAAAGAATTCCATGGAACTCACAAAGGCATTATATAAGGAAGAAATTTTCCTAAATAGTTTTTTAGTGTCTTTTGATGTTTCAAATATGTTTTCAAATATCCCGACGGAAGAATGTAAGTCTCTTATTTAAGACATTTTCGACAAATCGCATATAAATTTGTCAGTAAAAGATGAATTAGTGTTAGCTTTTGATTTATGTCTTAGTCAAAATTATTGCCAATATAATAATAAATATTACACTCAGAATATTGGTCTCGCAATGGGATCTCCAATGAGCCCCCTGTTAGCAGATATTTTTATATATCATTTAGAAGAAAAAAATAATCGTATCTAGCAAAAAAAAAAACACATCAAATTCTGGTACAGATACGTAGACGATGTGTTGGCCTGTTTTACAGTTACATTGAGGCAATTAGATACCTTTTTAAACTTCATAAATAGTACAAGATAGATTTATTGGGGTTTAAAATAAAACAAAGAAGGGAAGACACTAATTGAGTACTGTGTACTGTACTTTCCAGCCTTATTTTAGTTCTTGTTCCTGATCTATCCCATCGTAGATCCAATTCCTTAGCTACGATACGCTGATGAGGGGCAATAACTCCGAAACACGTGTCCGTAGCTGCATAATTGTTTCTTTTTGGGGAATATGGCACTAAACCTTCTTTGTTTCATAAATAGTATTGACCCCAATATTAAATTTACGTTACAGACAGAAAAAGATAATAAAATCAATTCTTAGACCTAAGTTTAACGCGGAACAATAACAAAATTACATTTAATATTTACAGAAAACCGACATTCATAGATAACACAATATCAAACTCATCGCTGAGTCCTAAATCTCATAAACTAGCAGCCTATAATTCTATGATACACAGAGCTCTATCATTCTCTTTCAGAGCAAAATCTAAAAACATAATTATACACTATAAAAACAATAGCTTTCAATAATGGCTTTCAAGAAAAAACAATAGAATCTTTAATTAATAGAAAACAATTAAACTAGCATACCACAGTATTTATCCATATACCAAAGATAAAAGAAGCACTAAATATGTCTTGTTAACATATGGAAATATTTCAGAAAAAATTGAAAACATCTTGTCACATCATAATATTAAAGTTAGTTTTAAATCAGAGTCAAAACTTTCACACCTTTTGTTTAATGCAAAAGATAAAACTGATAATCTGGAAAAATCTGAAGTTTATAAAATAACATGCCCGGATTGTATGCCACTGATTTAGGTCAAACTGGTCGTACATTTAAAATTCGGTATAATGAACACTTACGTTCTTTTAGACTTAAACCTGATTCAACTTTTTCAAATCATTTTTTTAGAATCTAGTCACACTTTTCCAAAATTTAAGAACCTAAATATTTTACATACACAAGAAAAGAGCTTTAAAGTAAATTTATTAGTCTTTAGAAATATTCAAATATAATCACAGTGAACTTAATAAACTTCTTAGCGACCAGTTGGATCTATATCATACAAAAATTCCATTATCTGAAAAATTTTTGTAAATAATGTTTAAGTACTTAGTTATTATTGTTAAATTCTTAGGTATCCGGTCACACTAGTGTATAAAACTTGATTAATCGGAATTGAATTTGTAAAATTTCCGTAATCTCATTTGTATTTTAAATACTTAAGATAATCCGGTCAACTTTATAGGTACAAAACTGCAAAAAATTCTTATATGTTCCTCATTCACTTATTATAATCGTTTGAAAATGGCACGTGATCCCTCTCTCACAAGAGAATGAACAGTTAACAGTTTATAGAATAAGGACATTGGCAATTTGTGGTTTCGTGGGAGAACATATACATAAAATATTTAACAGGTGGTTGAAAAATGAGTGCTCTACATGAAAATATTCCCAACGGCATGTCTTGTTGTCCAGACGTGGTGGATTATTTGTTGTTAAATGGATTTAGTTCTCTTAGTTATGATAAAAAAGTAAGAATTAAAAAAATGGTCAGACCTACACCATCAATGCTGTCATTAGTTTTCACAAGTGGTAAACAAAACAGAGGGTTTGGTGATAGCAATTATCAAAAAATTTAGTAGTTAACGGCATGAATAGTTAGAAACAAATTATATTGTTGGAAATGTTTGTTATTTACTAATGATCAATCAGTTTGGGGCAGGGCCGGGTTTAATAATTTGCAAAATTTGTCGCGAGGTTTAGAAAGGCGTGAAAAATCCCAGGAGCATATTTCATCTTGCATTAAATTCGAAATGTTTTGTAAATAAAATATTGTAAATTTCTTGGATTCTGCGCATAAAAGTGAAATAGAAAATTTTAATGAAAAAGTCCGTGAAAATAGGGAAATAATAAAGAGATTAATTGATGCCATTACATATTTATCTTCTCAAGAAAATTATTTTCAAGGACATGACGAAAAACGCGATTCGTATAATAAAGGAAACTTCAAGGAGGTAAGAGATTTTTTAAAAACGTATGATCCAAAATTAGAGAACTTTTTGAATAACGCCACTATTTTTTCCGGGACGTCTAAATCAATTCAAAATGACCTAATTGGGAGTGTTAGCTTCATTATTATAGGCAGAATTTATGAAGAACTACATAATTGTGAATTTTTCTCGTGGCAAATTGATGAAACGACGGACATTACTTGTAAATCTCAACTTTCCGTAATTTTTAGGTATGTATTGTACGGTGAAGTTGTTGAAAGGTTTGTTGGTTTTTTTTTATGTGAGTAGTGGAAGAAACGCAGACAGTTTATTTAAATTATTATTCGACGAATTTGGTAAATTTGTTTTGAAAAATAAATTAGTTGCACAAACCTATGATGGCGCTGCGGTTATATCAGGACATCTTAATGAACTTCAAACTAAAATAAAAGATATTGCTCCTCAAGTTTACTTCACTCACTGTTACGCACAGAAATTAAATTTGGTTTTCAGTAAAGACTGTAACGGAATTGAAGAAGTTAGAATATTACTGGTTTTTCGTCATTTTTTTTCAAAATCTAGTAAAAGATTTGATATTTTAAATAGAATTATGGAACATAGAATTCCGAGTAATGCTCCCACTCGTGGGAATTTTTCATCTAGAGTTGTTTTCGCTGTTGACACATTCAGGAAAAACTTATTGACGTTTTTAGTTTTATTTCGGAAAGTGAAGATTTTTTAAACGACGATCAGATTTTAAGAGCAGCTTACGGATTAAAATAGTTATTGTTGGATAAAAACTTTATACTTTTTCTAAAAGTTTTTAAAATGATTTTTGAGCAAACTGATGTTTTCCAAATTTTACAGAATAAATTAACTGATATAACATATTCTAAAAATAGACTTAATTCACATATCTAAATTAAAAAGAATTTCGCAATAACGAAATACATTTCAATACTTTATATAATGTTTTTTTAGAAAATATTGAAGAATTAGATGATGAGTCACAGTTAAAAAAAAGAAAGACAACATATAACTTTGACAGGACAGACATAAATTACAAAAAAATTTGTACAGAAATTTTGGACACGATTAAATTTCAAATTGAAATTAGATTTTCCGATTTAATTACTTTGCAATGTTTCGATTTTGTAAATCCCAATAATTTTATGTTTTCTAAATAATTTCCTAACAGTCTAATGGACAAATTAATGGACCAGTATCCCTTTTCTAAACGTATTTCGTTAAGAAATAAACTATGTGTGTTGTATTCTGACCAGCAAATTCAAAATCGCCTCAAGAAATGCTTACTTTTTATACATAATAATAATTTAAAAAGCTGTCTCTCCAAACTGTACAAACTTTTATCTTTAGTGTCAACAATTCCGGTAACCTCAGCTTCTGTAGAATGATCGTTTTCAGGAGTCAAACGCATAAAAACATTAACTAGAAACACAATAGCTCAAGACTGCATGTCAAATATATCGCTTATTTCAATAGAAAAACGTTTTTTTCAGAGTTGAGGAAAAATGATTTATTTTCATTTTATGAAGAAGTAATCAACCATTTTGCTAGTTCTAAAAATCGCAGGTTACCACTGATTTATAAAAATATTTAGACTTAACACCAAAGATTAATATAGTTAGTTATTATTTTAGAAGAAATATTTATTTACGTAGAAAATATTTGTTATGTAACTTCTTTTTCAAAACTATTTTAATTTTTATTAAAAGTAATAATTTTACACTCTGGCAGTGATAATGAATACAATTTTTTGTTTGTAGAAAAACACTTGTTTATCAATTTTTTTCCAAAATATTTTGATTTTTATTAAAAGTTATAATTTAATTATAAGTGGGATAGTAGAGCCACTCTACTTTGTCGTGGGTTGATCAACCCACGACAAAAGCATTGTACTACTTCAAGGGTGGTGATAAAAAAAGTGTTTTATTCTATCATTATGATTGATTATCACAAAGTACCATTTAACGTTCCCCAGTTCTTGGCTCTCAATATTTTCAATTGGTTCACTATGTACTTCTAATATTTTATATTTCTGATAAAAAAGCACTACTTTTTTTATTTTTTTCGCGAGAAGTGCGAAGTCGTATGATGTTTAACATAAACAAAAACTAACGTGTGCTTTAAAATGTTCTGTTATACAATCTATGCATAAAACTTAATATCTTACGCAGAAAGTTGAAAATTTCTGTATTGGTGAATACGTTCACCGTCGAATGTTCAAGCAATCAGAATCGCTCTCGCCACATTGACTGATGATGACCAAATGCTTAATGTAAAAAAAATATTCTGTGTCCTGCTATGGTTAAAGTCTACTGTTAATTATGCGCTAAATTTGTATGTATTTGTATGTAAATCTGTATGTATCAAGTCGATAAGGAGTCAATAAATTAAAATAGGCCCCTTGCACTTGCCATATTTTTAAAATTAATTCATATATTCTAATATAGTCTTATTAAACATTAAAAATTATCAAATCTGTTTTAATAATTTCTACCTGGAAAATGTTTAAATTCCAAAATTGAACTTCCGAGATATCAGATGTGGCACGATGTCACAGGCCACAATAGCTCGGGGTGGTAAACGATTGGCTACCTAGTTCATGCATTATGGGTGGCTGTTTCCTAAAATTATTTTGTAGTTTCTGGTCTGTGATATTTATGCAGACAATATTATATTGTAAACACTTGTTGGAACATTCCCAAACAGAAAACTGGAAATTTATACACAATGGTAAAGTAAATTTTATTTCATTTTAAAATGTTAATACGTAAACTACTATACGAATCAAATGTATCGAGCCATCACGCGAATATCTCAAAAACGGAGGAGGGGAAAATATAAAAATTATGGAGTGGAATGAAAAATAATATTAACTGAACATTTTTGTTAATTATTATTTATTAACTTTTACAAATCTTATCACAGATAAGATATTTTCCCGGCTATTTGCCAAAACGCTGAAACTTGGATTACAAAAAAGATAATATGCACATTATGTTCAGTATTACTGATTCAATAATGTTATTTTTAATTTCAACTATTCTGTCTAATAAAACCAAAAATAAATAAAACACAAGGTACTCACCAGTTGACACTCACTTTAAAAAACTTTAAAATATCTACCGACACATGTTTCTGCTTGCCTTAGCTCATCAGGGTAGCCAGCGCATTTAAAGCATCCAAAGTAAGGAAACTTGTAAACCCCAATGTAATAAACATTAATGGCTTCAGAGAACAGAATAATTGAAATTATATAGTGGAAATACCCCTTATTAGGGTCAATGAAATAATTTAAAAACAAATTAAGTTCCTCTTATTGATAAAAGTTAAAATATAGAGTGGAATGAAAAATAATATTAACTGAAAATTTTTGTTAATTATTATTTACTAACTTTTACAAATCTTATCACAGATAAGTATAACATATCCTTTTAAACAATTATTTTCCCGGCTATTTGCCAAAACGCTGAAACTTGGATTACAAAAAAGATAATATGCACATTATGTTCAGTATTACTGACTCAATAATGTAAAAATTATGTGTTCATTATGTGCCTATTGTGCCACTCACCGAAATTTTAATAACTATGGTTAAAACGTTACGAGGATTCCTTCATTTATATCAATCAAACAATCAAATCAAAACAATATATTTAAATATTATGCACAAAACAATCATTTCAAAATCCACAACCAGAGCTAGCCAAACATCCGCAATGTGATGCGCCACCGCACTATGGGCCGACGGTGGAGGCGCCGTCTCAAAAATCTGTAACTTTTTTATTTGTTACTATAGACACATGAAATTCGGTATACAGATATAAAGAAAGGTCTGACGTTCAGTAGTGATGGTAAATTATTTTTATTTTGTTTTTATACATTTCATTTTATAATTGTATAATGATAACACAGCGTGTAATTTATGTACATAATTATATGTACATAATTATATGTACATAATTATATGTACATAAATATTTATTGTAATAGTTGCAAGGCTTCTTCTTCAAGTTCCACAATTTTGCGTGACACAGATTGTCTTAAGCTCGTTATATAAGGGTCTGATATATACAATAAAGTATGAAAGACATCTTCGTTAGTAGCTTTTCGGGAACATTTGCGAGAATGATGTAACGGAAACGTTTATAATCCTTATTTCTGGATTCCTGTGCATCTTCGGACAACTAGCCAAGTGGTAAAAGTGCATTATATCAAATTATGTTTTCTCCATGAATGAGTACTTTATGTACAGAGGAGGGCATACAGTACCATGGATATTTGCTCACATATAATTCGGCTGTTCTAAAAGCATATTCACCAAACTTTTTGGCATTGATTGCCATACCACTTGACATTGTCTGAAGTAGTATGCGAAATCTCGTAATTAATTCTTCATCAACTCCAGTAATTTGTGCAATGCAAGCAGAATTGGCAAAGAACCTTCGAGCGGTATTTCCGTCATTATTAGTTCCGCTGATTTGTCGAGGTTTATCAATTAGTAATCCTAATTCTTTCCGAAACTGATCCTGTACATAAGCTTTTTTTAGATTGCTTTTGCTTTTTCATGTCCTCTGAGCTTACTGACCATTTTTTAAATGATAAATTATATGAAACATGAAGTACTAACTCCATAAATCTAATTCATGCATGTAAAGATGAGAGTCCAAATTTATAATGCTCCTCAGTCTCATGTCTCTGTTTAACACGTTCCAAATCGTTCATTTCTGTTGGTTTTGCAAGACTTAATATGGCATGTGGCACTTGATGGAGTATTTTTTTACTACTTGTGTAACCTTACCATCTATCATTGTAAAGAACAGCTCATGTTTAATAGACATTTGTTGTTCATTCTTCACTACAAAAGAAGGCAAAAGAGTGCTTATTTGAGTTTCCACTTCATTGACAACAGATCTTGTTTTCTCTGGAGTCTCTTTTGAGAATTCTGTTAAAATGGGCCTACAGTATCGAACAAAGGACGGGGTTGAATCTTTCCAAACGACACTTTTTGTGACTTCACATACAATTTGTAGTGAAACCAAGGATGTTACAAACAACTTAGTATCGGATATTACGTTACTTTCACCAGACAGTATTTGCTTGTACTCACTTTGTCCCGAAGATCTATCACAGTCCCATTTATTGTATAATATTAATTGTGAAAAGTTGGCCACATTCACAGAATCAATTTTGATTATTCTCTTACATGTGTAATCTAGAAGAGACTGCAAACTTACTTTAGCACCAATTTCAGTTACTTGCATGTGCTCTGTATAATAGCTTTGCTTCTGTAAGCTTGGTATATGATGGGAGTGCAGTACAGTCTTTGTCTTGTAAACGGGTTCTAAGGTATGTATATTGGTTTTTCGTTAAATCTAAATCAATGAAAAGAGCTAAGGCGTCTTGATTTGTGAAAGGCTCAACAGAAGTGTTACGTCTTAATAATGTGTGGATAAAAGCCTTCCTTTCTTGTGATGCAGAACGTAGTTCCTGTATAATTTCTGGTTCCCATGTCTCACCAATTGAACGTAATCCCTGAGTATATGAATGATAAATCTTATCAAGTGCAGAGTCTCGAAATAGTTTTATTGCTTTTCGTTTCTGTGTCTTCTCTGCGGATTCGTTAAATGACTTACATGGTCTCCCTCGTGGGTTTTCAGATGAGGACGTCGATGGTTCTTCATCTTCTTGGAATGGATAAAAAAATTCGCCATCTAACCATTTCTCGTTGCTGCGTAAGAACACATCCCTTTTTCTTCCGGCTTTATTCCAGCTTATCTTAAATTCGGGCAATAAGTGTTTCTGAATTTTGATGATAACACATTGCAACTGCTCTTCAGAAAGATCGAAATGCTCCTTAACATACCGTTCTGCTGTTCATATATGTTTTCCGTGCTCTATAAAAGCATCACATATGTTACGTTTAGTAATTAATTTTGAAATTGTTCATTGTTTACTGTCGTAGGTACAGCTGACAGCGGCAAATTATTGATTACTATTAATTAATGCTGCTTGTATACATTAATAATAACCTAAAATTTTAACAAACCTACGTTTATATACTACCCTAAGGACTATGGTAACAGCAGTATACACATCCCGTGTATAGGTGGAAAAAAAATATTTTCTCTAATTTTTCATGGACAAAAAATATTTTTTTTCAAATTATATCGTAAACCATTTTTATCGATATACCACTTTGTTTAATAAGTTTAACAACTACAAATATTTATTTGATTTTATCTAACCGCAAGTCGTAAACATATTTTGTCAAACGTGGAATATGGTGGTGCTACTAAAAAAAAATCAGATGGGACCGTCCCGATATACGATTTCTAAAATCCAGGCATTCAGTGAAATGCTATGCTCTGATTTTTTGCAATTCCATAATGTATATGTATTCTTTATAACGCCGTATTTTGCATATTCATAATTTTTACGGAACGAGTATTGCAGACCTTCGCGAAATTAAACAAAATTGTAATGGGCCTGTAATTTGCTAAATTACTTTTATCACCATTTTTTAACACTGGACAAACTCTGGCTAATTTCAAACAATTTGGAAATTGAGACGTACGTAATGACAAATTAAATATTATAGCCAACGGTTTAATGAAAACTCCAAAGCAGTCCTTAACTAAATAACTTGGAACTAGGTTGTGACCGGCTGTCATTTTATTTTTTAATTTCTTTATTGAAGTTTGCATGACTTCCTCGGTAAAATAATTGATGTTAATACAATTCATATTACTTAATTCATTACTCAAACTAGCGGGGTTTAATTATATACTTTTACAAGGAAAACTTAATTTAAATAGTCCTGAGGATGTGTCAAAATACACGAAACGTCGACTAATTGAAACTTTGGTTTTCTTTTTTCTGCCGAACTTACCTCCACTATTTTAATAAATATGGATATAAACAAGGGTTACCAGACTATTTCAACAAACTATGTAGTTTTTCTGTTTTAATGACACATTCCTATTAACAATAAATTATAATATTTAACAATATTTCGATGTGTATTAGCAATTTTTGTTGATAGTTTTAAAAATATTCGGAATATATTAAATTTTTTACCCTCTCTATGTCTGCATATTGTGTAAAGGTGAAAGGACAAGTTGCGAAATAATTCTTTGTCAACGCGCTAAGGATAAGGAAAATTTAGAGATATCGTAGTAACGCTACGGTTTATGTCGACGTCCTTTCGACCGGTATCAAAACACAATCTCACACGTGTTTCCATGGGAACAAGAGCCGGGGATTGACCGTGGCGCCAGTTTCGTCGACACACCACGCGGTGACAGTATTGCGATTAGATTCACATGTTACAATTTACTGACGAAGAGTGATTGTCCATTGTTTTAATTGCAATTAGTGCTTTGCTGGAAAACGCCGCCGTGAATAGCGAAATGCATGTAGAATAATAATATACATACACAAGATCCGCTGAACATGAAATAAACATGACAGCGTGCAGCGTATGTTCTCTTCAGAAATTCCAACTTAAAATTTATGAATTTTAACATGAATTCAGCAATTAATTTACATCCATTTCAGTCTTTTGATCAAGAATTACACGGTTTTAAGTTTGATATACCCACATGTTTCTCGGGAAATTATTGCAAAATTGGTTATAATTAAATATATATTTTTTTCTTTTCTTGACAGTTTTAAATAATATTTGATAGCGTTTTTATTAATTAGGTGTTTATTTTATTTTTTTTTTTTACATATGAAGTGTTATTTATTTGCCTGTTTTAGTACAACTAAATTATTTTGCATGGTAGTTACAAAAGTAACTGGATTTATATACAGGGTGTCCCACGACGAATTGCGGCGATCGATATCTCGAAAAGTAGACATTAGAAAATTTTGAAAATTTGGTAGTAAACTAAAGTCGATGGGGGCAACTCGGCTAAAATATTTTCAAGATGGTGGCACTTCCGGTAATACCGGAAATAGATGTCACATTGCTTATTTTAAATAGGATATCCTATACATTATTACATTTTTCGATTGTACGAAAAATTCTAGGCCGATTTTGTGTATCATGTCCTATACCTAAGCCTCTCCGTTTTTGATATATTTCAATTCTTATGTCAAAAATGACGTTTGCAGGCACTAAAAGAATGTTCAATTTTTCCTATAAGGAAGCCTTTATTATTTAATTCGGGTTAGATTCTTTGTTGGAAAAGACCTACTTTAATAGAGTTTTGATAATATTTTGATAAATATTAATACAGAGTGTTCAAAAAAATAAGAATGATAATGAAATTGAGAAAACTGTCAAAAATCAATTTTTTCAAATGGACACCCCCAATTTTTATAATCTTATCCTATTTACCATTAAAAATAAGGGTAAGTTTGTGTATGGATGTCTATTCCGACAATTTTTAGTTTTCGAAATATTGCCAATTCAATATTTTTATATAGGGATTTTGGTATGTATTTTAAGTTCAATTACTCTTAGTTGCCGGGGCGCTTAAATTATACGCAAGAGGATTATTTAAATTTGTTTATAATCTATGGAGAATGTAACAAAGTTTTATCGAAATTGCTATTTTGGGATATTTTGCGGCATATCCTATGACATCTTTAAGACAAGTGGCCTTACAAACCGGAATTTCCAAGACCTCTATTCACAGAATTCTTTTGAAACACAGATACCATCCCTATTCCATTTCTACGGTTCAACATCTAAAGGACACCGATTTGGCCAGAAGAGTTCACTTTTGCGAATTTATTTTAACAATGTTACAAGACGACTTTCGATTTTTGGACAACATAATTTGGACTGACGAAGCAAAATTTACGAAAAATGTCCTTTTCAACCGACATAATTCCCACTTTTAGTGTGATTCAAATCTCCATGCTGTGAGATTGCGAAATTATCAAGAAACCTGGCGATTTAACGTGTACTGTGCTGTGAGAAATGATGGAGTCGTAAAACTACATTTTTATGAAGAAAACTTAAATGGTAATGAATTAATACTTACATAATTTCTTTTTTTCAAATTACGTATCAATTTTTTTTAGGAGAAGGATATTTAAATATATTACAAGATTTGGATAAT
The DNA here is from genome assembly GCA_029963845.1 of Rhamnusium bicolor. Taxonomy (NCBI): domain Eukaryota; kingdom Metazoa; phylum Arthropoda; class Insecta; order Coleoptera; family Cerambycidae; genus Rhamnusium; species Rhamnusium bicolor. The sequence continues at coordinate 159,266 of JANEYF010004414.1, read as the reverse complement.
GAATATTTGAACAATTTACCGCTAGCTGAACATAGGCAGATATTTTACCAACACGATGGATGGCGCCCCACCACACAACAGCTTCCTAGTTAACAACTTCGTGCAAGAAACTTTTTACGATAAGTAGATTGCTAACAATGGACCATTTCTGTGGCCTCCTCGTTCACCTGATCTGTCTGTCCTAGGCTATTTTATATGGGGAACAATAAAAGATATGGTTTATTTACATCCAGTCACAACAATGGAAGATTGTCAGGCAAGAGTAAGGAATGCTTTCGAAAGGTTCTATTAGAGCGGCCACCCATGACGAAGTAATTCGGAGGTGCGAAAAATGTTTGGAAGTTCAGGGTGGACACTTTGAACACTTATTAAAATAAAATGTTTTCCTGAGTATAAGTAGTTATACTGTTAGTATTTTATGTAAGAACCTTCTGTATCTAAGTTATATTTATTTAATTATTTTATGAATTGTTGCATTAACGGTGCCAAAATTTTTGAAATTCTCCATTATTCGTTTAATACTGTTCGGAGACGGTTTTGTTTCTCTGGATATCTATTAGCAAATATTTCACATGTTCTTGATAAAACTTTGTTACATTCGCCATAGATTATAAACAAATTTAAATAATCTTCGTGCGTATAATTTAAGCGCCCGGCATGATAATTAATACTTGTCAAATGGTAAATGAGAGCTACATACATTTGTTTAGCACCCAACGCCATCATAGCCAACTAATTGTAAGAGTAATTAAACTTAAAATACATAGCAAAATCCCCATATAAAAATATTGAATTGGTAATATTTCGAAAACTAAAAATTTTCAGAATAGACATCCATACACAAACTTACCCTTATTTTTAATGGTAAATAGGATAAGATTATAAAAATTGGGGGTGTCCATTTGAAAAAATTGATTTTTGACAGTTTTCTCAATTTCATTTTCATTCTTATTTTTTGAACACTCTGTATTAATACTTATCAAAATATTATAAAAAATCTATTAAAGTAGGTCTTTTCCAACAAGGAATCTAACCCAAATTAAATAATAAAGGCTTCCTTATAGGAAAAATTGATAATTCTTTTAGTGCCTGCAAACGTCATTTTTGACATAAGAATGGAAATATGTCAAAAACGGAGAGGCTTAGGTATAGGACATGATACACAAAATCGGCCTAGAATTTTGCGTACAATCCAAAAATGTAATAATATATAGGGTGTCCCATTTAAAATAAGCAAGTTGACATCTACTTTCGGTATAACCGGTAGTGCCACCATCTTGAAAATATTTTAACTGAGTTGCCCCCATCGACTTCAGTTTACTACCAAATTTTCAAAATTTTCCAATGTCTACTTTTCGAGATATCGATCGCCGCAGTTTGTCGTGGGACACCCTGTATAGTTTAAAATGGGTGTTTTGCTTTAATAATGCAAGTAGGTATATGATAAAGTTATTATGTTGTGGGAAATATTATTTGTTATTGGTAAGATGTAAAAATTGAATTTATGTTACATATTATCCTAGTCATTTAATTTAATAAATTAAACAGGTTCCGTTTAAATTTTCTGTGTGGTTTTTTTTATTGGGTTGGTATGTTATTCTATTTGCAACATTTCATATATATTTATATAATTCGGGTCTTTTTCTGGTATTTGTGTATTATTAAAGTTAAATCGGTGGCTTTGTTTTATAGCGTATTTGGCAAGTGTTGTCGTATTTTAGTTTTGAGTTTTTATGCTGTATGCTTTATTTGTGTGTATACTCTTTTATGCAAATATTGTTTTGATTGACATATATAAGTACCAATACAGTCAGTGCAGTCTATCTTGTATATGCCTAATGATAGTTTAGTCTTTGGTTGAGAGCCTAGGTTTAAGTTTTGTGAAAATTTTTTTAGTAATGTATGGTTGTTATATTGTGTTGTTCAAATACGTTTGCAATTTTTTCGGTTACTCTTGGTATGTACGACATGGAAACGTATTTATTATTATTATTATTATCTGGTTGATGGGTTATTTTATTGTATGTATTGTGTACCCTTCTTTTATTATTAGTTCATAAAAATTTTTAGGGTAGGAATTTTCTTCTAGAATATTTTTGATATTTTTACAGGTTTTTCTGGTCTATATTTTGGATGTGAAAGTTGAATGGCACGATTTGTAAGGCTGTTGATGCTATTTTTGTAGTTGATGTGTGAGATTTAAAGTTTAAATAACTTTGTGACAAAACTTCCTTCGTGTACAAGTTGGTTTCAATAATAGTATTATTGTATACAGGGTGAGTCTTAAGTGCGTAGTTATATTTAAACCACCGATTCTTGACATCTGTAGAAACCCACTGACACATTTTTTTTTCTTAATTCCCACGTAAAATTGAGTTATCGACTTTCAAAAAAATAAGATGAAATTGTTTTGGAACTGCTGATTACTAGAAACATTCCTCATTTTATCTGAAATAGTGCATTGACCTTTAGCAGTGTTGCCGCATTTCATATACAATTTAGCAGTAAGTTCGTTCCGGGACATAATTTTGAATGAAATAATTACCTACTTATGCGATTAAGTGCTCCATTTGAAATAATTTTTAACCTTTTTTAAAATACCTTTTAATATAAAAAATGTACAAGTTTGCCTTTTTCTTGCATCAATTAAACTTTTTTTCAAGTGTTTCGTAAACTAAAACCAAATTTTCCGATAAACAGTAAACATAAAATGCTACTGACAATTTTGATTTCGTTTTTTTCAAAGTTTATAAAAGAATTATTAAATTTTAACAAGTAGTGGTTACTTACCCTGCGATTATAATAATTTGAAGTAATCCTGTAGTTTATTAATAAATAAATCGTTTTCTAACAGTCATCAGAGACAACCACCTCTGCAGTCATATGTTCGGCTGGTTCATTGACCTGATATGTAGGTCAATGGGCGAGTTACACTAACCTATCTTTTAGGTACATTACATTACCAACCAATTTATGATTCAAATTACAGACATCAAGCATATTCCTATGAATTAAGATGGAAAATCTAGTTCAAATCAGTAACTAAAAGTCACTAAATAAAAACAACTACGTAACTTTATCTGTAAACAAAATCCAAGCTTTGACAAGAACTATTCTACTAACAAAAAGCACTTTTAGGTACTGTTAAAATATCGCAAAACTGAAATAAAAAAAAGCACAAAGAGAATAACACGCACTTAAATCGAAACTAAACTTATTCTCGATTTACCTAATACTTAATGTCAATGACGCTAAAGACGTTTACGTAAATTCACTCTGAACGATTTCCAATTATTATTCTCTCTATTGCTATAAGAATAACAAAGACAGCGAGAGTGAGTTGGCCTCTCCAGGTATATTTTCGTAAACCGCTATGACCGATACAAAAACAACAATTTGCTTGTTTACATATCAACATAGATTTATGAAAGGGGGAGATAGAACATAGTTCACGGCGCACGCTGCCAATTCCCCCACTGCTGTCACCCACCAATCACAGACAGTGTGTCGGTATCCTCGACAGTTCGATCGCATCCATATTGTATTTCGATGTTCGTTGTGGAAGTGAGGTTTTGATTCAGTGACTATTTTTGTGACTATAGCGTGAAAAATGCCCAGATGCGTTATAAAAAATTGTGTTTACCACAAAACTGCAAACTGTGTGAGGGATAAATCATCTATTCATTTATTTCGGTAAGTTACTTAATAAACATGTTTGTTTTGGAGGCCATATTCGATTGTTTACGGAGACACAGAGCCGTATTTCCCATTTCCGTGTGATTTGCAAAGATAATTATTAATTATTGCAATAATGTGGATTAATCAAAGAGGATTAATATATTTAATGTTGACAGTAGCACGTTTTATACGATTTTACATAATAGGTACTTTAAGATTGTATTATTTTTAGTGTTCCAAAGGATACTGAGAGAAGAGAGGCTTGGAGAGTACCTTTAAATTTGGAAAAAGAAGATATGTTTGTAAATTCCAATGTAATGCCACTTACATTTTACCCAGGAGTCTTATGATTTTGAGAAGTCACCTTTTTCACTCCATTTAAAACAAAATGCTTTACCTATTATGGACATTATGGTAAGTAGATTCGAAAGAAATATATAATATTAGTTTATTCAGATCACTAAAATAATTATTATTAAAAATACAGTAGGACCTACTTAAATTATTAAACAAACAGTTAATAGTGTCCAAAAAATTACCTTTTCCGAAGTTCTCAAATATTTACTTACATAAAATTTTATAAAAATTAGAAACGTATTTAAAATTTTGTGCCTGAATTATTTTTACAATAATGTATTTATTCATAACTTTTGTTTATTTACTGTTTCCATATGAGCAGAAAAATTATTTTATAAATACCTATTAAATTTATTCGAATATAATTAAAAAATTGGTGTGTATTATTTAGGTATACTATTATTTTCAAATATATTTTTTCGAGGATTTATTTTTGTGATTTTCTAACAGAAAAACAAATCAATATAGAAAATGTAAAATTTTCCAAGGGCCTTTAATTGTTTTTAAATTCAGGTGAATGATGTTCAATAAAGCAGAGGGATAGTTCAATTAGAAATTTTACATTCTCAATATTCATTTATTTTTTCTGATTGCAAATTATGAAAATTGAAAAAAAATCCATAAAACTTAATATTTTTCGATAACTCGTAAAATGAAGTCTACAGGGGGCTCGACAGGGGGAGTGTCAATATATGAGGAAAAAACCCTGTAGATAAAATATCAAAAGGATTTAAACAATAACACGTAGGTATAATACATCTTATTTTTTATAGGATACTAGTAAAAGCTTGACCGAAACTACATCTGTTTCGTCTCAACCATCGACGAGTGCTGCTATATCTTTGTTAAATGAACCACGGCCATCAACAAGTACTGGATTATTAGAACATAGAATGGACAGAATTGCCACAAAGGTCATTTACCAGTTTGGGTTTTGTGGAAAATAAAACACCCCCAAGTTCTCCTATTCGAGGGTATTCTAAAGTAAGTTAACTAAGTAAAATTTATTATTGATTACTATTACTAAGTATTTTAACTTATTGAAAAATAAAGTATACTTATTTAAAAAACATATTAAATAAGTTGTTCAAATTGTTCAGTCAGCATTGCCAGGGCCTTTATTATTTAATATTGGCATTCAGTAAGTAATAGAAGTATGTTAAATTAAAAAAAAAAAAATAAACATCTTATGTAAAGTAAGTCTTCATTCAATCTATAATCAAAAATCAATAATAGTGCCAATATTGTTTATTAATTATGTAAATTTTTTTAAGGTTGAAACACCCCGAAAACGAAAACTGAAGTCTCAGTTGACTAAGGCTCGTAAAAAAATTAAGAGGCTTAGGACAAGTCTTTGCCATTTTAAGAAAAGAGTTGCTAGGCTTGCTGAGGTGATTAAATCACTCAGTGGCAAAGTCACCGATGAAACATTAGAAACTTTGTGTAAGATAGGACCTAATGAAGAATTTTTGCAGAGACAGATGTACCATAAACATAAGTATGGCGAACAGCTTAAAGCCTTTTCATTAACTCTTCTTTATTATTCTGTTAAGGCCTACAATTTTGTTCGTAATACTTTTAATTCGGCTCTTCCTCACCCAGACTATATCGAGGTGGTACAAAAATATAAATGGCGAGGCCGGATTTACAGCAGAAGTTTTCGACCTATTAAAAATCAAAGGACAGAATACAGATTATAAACTTATTTGCAGCTTAACTATAGACGAAATGGCAATTCGTCAGCATGTGGAGTGGGATGGAACGAAGTATTACGGATTTGTAGATTTTGGAGTAGAAACTGAAACTGACAGTCATCCTGTAGCCAAGGATGCACTCGTGTTCATGCTAGTTTGCATTAATGAGTCATGGAAGCTTCCTCTTGGATATTTTTTTGATAGTTTAACCGGTCAACAAAAAAAAATTTAGTGCTACAGTGTCTAAAGTTAGTCAATGAAATGGGGCTACTGTTGGTTTCAATATGTTTTGATGGAGCTACGAACAATGCTACGTTGTCCAAACAGTTAGGGTGTAATTTTGATCCCAAAAATATACAATCTACGTTTGTTGATCCCAGTTGTGGCAGAAGAATTGCAGTCTTTTTTTACCCCTGTCATATGATTAAATTGTTAAGAAATTTGTTAGGAGATGAAAAAAATATTATTGATAAGGGTGATATTATTCAGTGGGAATATTTAGTAAAATTAATGAAATTGCAAGATGAAGAGGGTGTTCATTTAGCTAATAAATTGAGAAAATCACATATTCTTTAAAAACCAAAAAATGAAAGTTAAATTAGCCACCCAACTATTCAGTACTTTTGTAGCACATGCTTTGGAGTTTTTAAACGAAACTTTAAAATTAGAGCAGTTTAAAGATTGTGAAGCTACAGTAAAATTTATTAGATGTATTAATAACTTATTTGACATCTTGAATTCCAGAAATATGTATCAGTATGGTTACAAACAGCCTGTTAACAAACAAAATTTTGAGGGTTTTAATAAATTTTTGTCAGAAACAGCAGATTATTTTAAATCTTTGGAATTAGCGGTCGGCAAACCTGTTTGTGAGAGTGTAAGAAAAATGGGGGTAATAGGATTGTTGTTTTGTATCGAAAGTATAAAATTTCTCTATAACAATATTATTGAAGAAAATCAATTATTGTTGTATATTCCTACTTACAAAATTAGCCAGGATCATGTTGAACTTTTTTTTGGGCAAATCAGGGCAATGGGGGGTTGTAACGACAACCCAACAGCTAAACAATTTAAAGTCGCGTATAAGAAAATGCTTGTACACCTTGAATTGAGAGATTCTTGTAGAGAAAATTGTATTCCATTGGAAACAATTTCAGTTTTGTCTCCTGATATTATTAATAAATCGTGTGGTAGACAGCGAATAGCAGAAGATATAAACGAACCAGAAATGGATGATGACATGTATTACCACATTCTAAATATAGAAATATCAGAATTTAAAAATGAAATTCTTATTTATGTAGGGGGTTATATTGTAACCAAACTCTTGAAAATTCTAAAATGTGAAGAATGTGTAGAAGCATTGTTAGGGGACAGAGCTGACTTTCTTACGTCCTTTATAAATCAGAAAGACAGAGGTCAACTCTCGTATCCCTCTGAAGATGTAATATTTATAATGTCGAACTTCAGAGAAAATCTTTCAAATTTATATAAATAAAAGAAATAATTTAATAAATGTCAATTTATTAAACAGAAAATTGTTAGATTTGTTAATTATTCAAAACTTATTTAAAAACCTAAATAATCATTTTAAAGAACAGACTGCGTTTACCTGTCACTATAGCAATTTAATTAAATTAATATCTCTATTTTTAAAATTAGAATTTACCATTATAACAGCAATATGTTTGATAGAAGTAGAAGCATGAGATCTGTTTATAATAAATTAATATTATTTAAAGGACAATAATGTATATATTATTTTATATAAGTACACTATTTTTTATAATAAGATGCACATTTAAATAAATGATTGTTAGAAACTTTGTTTTTTTTAATTATATTAATACATAGGTTTATAGAGTACTATCTATTATTTAAAATACACAATGCATAGGTTAGCTAATATAAAAATTGTTGTTTTTTTTTTCAATAAAATCACTTTATTTTCAATACTAATTTTTGTATTTGAATTATATTTTAGAGGCCAAAATAAAAAATGTATATGGTTTTAATAAAAATATTTAAATAGTCTGGATGTTCATTATTGTGTTATTTAAAGAAATATACACAAAAAAACCTACAAAAAAAGCATCTTATATTTGACACACAAAAGATTACATCTAGTTAAATAAAAAAAATAAATATAAAGCTAAAACTTTCCTAAATACCTTATTTTTTAGTTCTTGCAAAGAAATTAGGAGTCAAAATGTTTTGTTTCTTGTTGTAGGTCTACAATATAATTAATATATTATGTTGTATACATAAAACCGTTTTATGGCATTGTAATGACAAAAAATACCGAGAAGAATACTATATAATTAAAATAATGCTGAAAACTAAAACAAAACTGTTACTGCTGCTAACCTCTAAATTGTATCAATTGTAGTTGTAGTTCGTGTTTACAAGTGCAGTGATAACAATTCAGTGGTGGCTGGTGGATTTAGGCTAAACCATATCTCAATATTGGAGCATGGAATCCAAACATTATTTTAAGGCACGACTACCAGTACTGAATGAAAAAGTTTTGCAAAAAAAAAATTAAAAAAAATTGAGGAAAAGTTACAAGTTACTTCTAGGCCATTAGTAAAATATTTGCAAACTATTTTTTTTCCTAATCAGAAGAAAAATTTATCACCCCGTTTTTTTTCGAAAATTGTGATTTTTTTGTAGTTATGACATTTTAAAATTTAAATTCTTCATTGTGTAAATTTCAAATTGTCATAACTTTACAAAAAATCAAAATTTTCGAAAACAACAAAAAAACTGGGAGATAAATTTTCCTTCTGATTACGAAAAAAAATAGTTTCCAAATATTTTACTAATGGTCTAGAAATAATCTGGATCGGCAGCGCATTTTTGTCACTTTTTTTCTCAATTTTTTTGCAAAACTTCTTCGTTCAGTACTGGTAGTCGTGCCTTAAAATATTGCTTGGGTTCCATGCTCCAATACTGAGATATGATATAACCTAAATCCACCAGCCGCCATCGTAACAATTAATGTTTCGTCCGTGGGAAGATTGCAACGAGTAAGTTGTGACATTGTGTGTGATATTTTTATTAGTGATTAGTGTTATTCTCGGAAACTGTGATATTATTTAATAGTTATTAGTGTGTGTTTTAGTCGTGTGTTTTTAATTATTGTTTATTATTAGTTATTTATTTTTGCTGTGTACCAGGGTATGTGGATTATTTATAGAAGAGATTATTTTATTTCAATTAGGTAAGTGCAGAATGCCAATTTTTTATTATTTATTTCAGTATTAGAATTTTTTATAGTTTAATTTATTTATTAATGAGTAAGTTTTTGTTTTCAGAATTTATTGTTAATATTACTAACATAGCCTCACCCAAACTAACACCCCAACCACTTCCTTCCTGGCAGGTAAAGCTCATACCTCCACATGGTACTTGCTGGGCAACAATAATAATTTCTTATTTAAAATTTTTGTTGTTGGCTAAACTGGGCAAAAAAATAATTCTATTGTGGATGGGTTATAGCAATTAATAATTTAAGTGAATAATCATATTTAATTCATTATTGCAAAAATATTAAATTATCTGAATACGGTCCTGTCCCACCAGACTTGGACGTTTGATTGATTCATGGAACCAATCAGTTTCTCTCAAAAGTGAGCAGACAACTTATAACCTCGCATTATACGAATTGTCAGCAAGGAACTTGTTAGACGACAGAGAATATACTCGCCTAGCACGTGGGTTCGAATCACAAACTTATTTTTTTTTTTTTTAAATAAGTATTTTTTAGTTCGTTAGTAAGATTTATATGAAGATTACATTTTTTCCTTGCACTTTATTATAGTTTGTTTATTTTTACTACATTTTTTCCTTGCCCTTTATTATAGTTTGTTTATTTTCACGGACATCGTCGGGTATGTAGTCCTAAGTCTGCGTTATTCCAATACTCGCAACTGATGTTTCTGTGCCACGTGTTAAGTAAACCAATCTACCTTTCCGTTCTTTAAAGTATATGCTTCTTTATCATGATAGAATAAAAGAAGATATGATATTGACACGTCCTAAATTCGTACGCGTTTGCGCATGACGTCATCTTGTGATTTCTTTTTAAAATGTATGCATGTAAACATATAGAAATACGGATACGAAGTTTATGTTTGGGATATGGCAAAATTCAAATAAACACTAATGTTAGTGTTTTACCTATTGCTTCTATTATACCTAGGTAGTTTTAATATTAAAAGATACATAAATACGTATTTAGGTAAAATAAAAAAGATACCAAATAAATACTAAAAAGGAAGGGACAAGCTCGTGGACAAATGTTGGAGTACAGCTGACTCAACAAAAATCAATCAAAATGTTTATAAACATTAGTGAAGGTTTAGTTCTATATAATAACTGTCAAGTTTCTGACTAAGAGCACTATGCAGATTTATGATAGGCATGTAGCAAGAATACTAAGTAGACTTAAAAAATAAAAGTATTTTTATGAAAGAGTATAGTAAGAGTATCTCAACTGATAGGTACACCTTCCAAGTGCTTAATTAAATTCTTTCCAAGTGCTTAATTAAATTCTAAATAAAAGTGAATTAAAAAGTAAAGCACAGTGTTATTATTTGAACCCCTAACCAACAACAAAGACCACATTTATTTTTGGTTTCTAGTAAATTATAAAAAAAAATATGTTCGTAAAATGTTTAGAAGTTTTTTATTGAAATAGGAATACACGGTGTTCATTTTAAAAGTTACCACCCCCATTATCTTGAGATTCGGAAAAACTTTTGAAAATCGCCGAGACCCGCATCGGATTTATTTTAGAGGGGCATCAATTTTCACCTAAAAATTACGCGACCCCTGTAACCCATTTCAAGATAATGGGGGTGGTAACTTTTGATATAGAGAATTAATGCAACAATACACAGTATCTAAAAATAAATAACGATGTATTATATCATTTTTAGAATGTACCTAGGTGATATAAAAATATTTATTTTTCACCTGCATATTATTTGTTCATTGTACCTTGGATACGGTTACCATAAAGACGCTTATAGTGACCACGAGCATAATGAGCGAGCATTATGACCATAACGCCCTGCTATATGAGAAACAAATAAGAAAAAAAAGAAGCAAACGTTATATAACGAAATCGTTTATTTGTAACAATTTTTAAAGAGGTAAATACCACTAAATGTTTTTTAACAATCTTGAACTAAAATAAAAAACCATATAATATACCAATTCCTGAAAGTAGCCAATAATACGATCTCATTTATGCTACTTATTTAATTTTTTAATTTCAATTGAATAAATGTTTCATATCCCTTATCATATAATGGTTTGGATTTGACCGGCAATACATTTTCTGTAGCTTTTGCGGCATTATTTGGGATATTCTGTGGTATGTCCATATTATTTTTGCTTTTTATTTTGTAAAACGTATTCTTTACTTACAAAGCAAAGCAACGAAACAATCAACAAATGTCAAAATATCTGTCATAGACTAACTTTAAAAAAGGTAAAAAAGAAAAAGCTAGCAGCATTGAACTAGGTTACTAATATTTAAAATATGAAAAATTAATTTTTCATTAGACATATAGTTTTCGCGAAAAATAAAATTATGTATACACCACGAGTGTTATTAGATTATAACTCCCATCGGGCAACACGCATCCCTCGAGCCAAGGGGCCTAATAAAAGTATTTTTTTAACAGAACGTTGGTATCAATACTATAAACAACACACAAATATAGCCCAATATGGCGAAAATTCTCACAAGACTACGTCAGTTACGTATGACTAAGCCACTCCCACCTGCGCGGTGTCTTATCTTGTTTAATTGTATCATGCTTCTTTATAAAATGATTATTTTCAATTTTGTTTCATTTTTAGTAAAGTGAAACCAAATTACCAGATGTGTACTAATTTAAAATAGATTTGTGCGGAACGCTGACAGTGGCAACACTGCCTTGAGTTACGTAATTTCTATGAACGGTGTTTACACAGATATCCAGTGACCATCAAAATGTCGGTTGCCGGAGGACGAAAAAAATTATCAGAAATTGAAAATTTTTTTTTGTTTAAAAAAATTTTTTAACAGTGCCAATCAATTGTATTCGACGAAATATATTGAGGGTTAAAATATAACTACGCATTTAAAACTCACCCTGTATATTGTATATAGTATTATAATACCATCTTTACAATATTTGATTTTTACATCTAAGAAATTGTTGCTATTATTTTGGTCCATTTCCTTAGTACTCATAAACTGTAATCTTAAGTAATAATTTATTGAAACTAATCACAATATATCCTATTTGTCTTTTTCTAAGCAAATAATACAGTCATCTATATATCTGTGTAGAATTTATGTTTATAATTTATTGATTTTAATACACTGTTTTCTTATTCTTCCGGTTCACGTATAAAAATCAATTGGACCCCCTTATGCAGAAAGGAACCAACCCACAAAGTTTCAAAAATGACTTGTGGCTTGTATAAGTCTGTAAACAGTGTTCTTTACCTTTCTAGCTACTTACATTGGTCAATGTTACTGGTACCGCCATCTATAGTAATATTATATTGACCAATGTAAGTAGCTAGAAAGGTGAAGAACACTGTTTACAGACTTATACAAGCCACAACTCGTTTTTGGAACTTTGTGGGTTGGTTCCTTTCTGCATAAGGGGGTCCAATTATTCTTTATACAAATATTCGGAACCGTCATGGGGTCACCTATATCTTCCACCATAGCAAAGTTTTGTGAAGAATAATTGATTTTTATGCGTGAACCGTGCCTGAAAATCCCCAAAAGACGATATATTAAGTTATAATTAAAATAACAGAACAGAACATATATTATGGGAAGTCCAATTCACGCACTTCCTGGTAACAGTATAGAATTTTTAAAATTCGTCTGCATATCATTTAACGCCATCTCTTCTCTAAGCCTCATCCTTCTGATGTCTGTGGGTGCTAATCGAAAATAACGATGGCCGTAAAGGCTTTTTTTTGGGCGGTGTTTCAGTGACGATTCGGGGCTTTACGCGCATGGGAAAATCGCACTGTGGATTTTTTTTTGAATTTTTTGCGTGACCCACGTAGCAGAAAACTAATACAGAATAGACTCAGACGATATGTAAATAAAGCGGCAATTTTTAGCGTAAACATCAAAAATGTCATTTTTTGTTCGCTCCTGCTGAGTTTAATTTTCGAGATCTGGGTCGGCGCGGGCATGCGATGCTCTTTGCCCACCTTGCCTCTTCGTTTTCTACAGATAAACTGATTTCGAAAGTTTCATTTCGTGATTTTACTGCGTTTAAAATTTATGCTCCTGCCGACCGAAATTTTGCGTTTCGGAGTCCAAATTTACTACGAGTCTGTTTTCCCTTTCTTTCATTATGCCCCGATGGTCGTGCGTTTCCTTTTAGAGAAGCTATGAGCGTTTAAAATTTAAAAGTTTTCGATTCTTCCCTCCAACTTTTTACATTTAGTTAAATTTAAATCTAGGAGGGTGGTATACGGTGTACCAAAGACAATTTAGTGTACTCGGTGTACCAAATACATAAAAAAAGTATTTCAGATTCCTACTATATACGGGACGGGGAATATCGATTAGCGATCTAAAAAAATTTTAGAGGGTGTTTTTAATGGTGGAACTAAAAAAAATAGGTTTTTCCAGGAGAAAATGCCAAAAAATGACTTACGGAAAAATAGTGGCGTTTTCTAGTCTTAAATTAACGAATGTTATTTACTAGATATTCTTTTCTCTACTTATCACGGATAAGTATAAGACACATTATTTTTAACAACTGCTTTCCCGGCTACTTACGACGCAAAATATTGGATTATAAAAAAATATACCGGCCATAGCACAACTACTATAATAACTCCATTTTGATTGTAACACTCGTCAAGGAAAAAACTCGCCTGATTTTAATTAAAAAGCACATAATTTAAAATGTATTATTATAGAAACAAACAAACCTCAGTTCTAGTTTGGTAGAACAAGTTAACAGCCACACACTAGAATTAACGAATCTTGGCATGCACATCGTCAAAAACTGCAATTAGAAAATACGACGAAATAATTCGTTGCATTTTTGTATCTTTTTCTGTATGAATCTGAGTAGTATTACACCTTTTCAAAATATGAAATGCTAATAGCAGTGATGTAAATTTACCACGCGTTGCTGCGTGTTGTAATTATTTTGGCAGCTTATAAATTATGACGACATACACGCCAAAATCTATTGATTTAACTTTATATTTCACAATACTGTAGAGCAGAAAATAGGTATAAATAAATAAAAACAAATTAAGAACCTACCATAAGGTAGTTTTCTTTTATTAATAACTGTTTATGACATATGTCGGCTGTGGCCCTCAGAATTTTAAGGGCCTTTAACTTTGGTTTCGACAAACAGAAAACAAGTCCCCCCCTATAACAGATCCCATTTGGATAGAGCTCAGCGATAGGTGGGAAGGGCCTTATCAGATAGATGTAACGATGAACATACGAAATGTACAATACTCATCAGCTTAGACTCACCACCTACCGAGATGCTCTTTTTCTGGCATTATTTGTAGTGGTGCGTGCTAGAAAGGGAGCATCTGGCAAGGTGGTGACTTTCAGCTGATGGACGCTTTAAGTGGACAAGGGAACTATGAGTTGACTTGCTGAACATGCTATGAGAGCCGTGAGCGTACATAAAGCCTACTATCGCCGGAAAATTTTGCACGATCTTTGATTAAGTTACCAGGTTTTCTTCAAATTTGCCTAGTGACTTCTTGTCGTTTTTCGCATTTCGGTAAAAAGTTGTTGGTGTATAACAATAGTGGCACATTATATATAATGACTGAGAAATGAATGGCATTACTCGAGCCATTGGATAAAACCACAGATACACCTGTTTCAAGAGCCACAGTATGTTGTTGACTATCTGAATTCTAGAGGATGTCCAAACCTTATGGAAGGGAATTTATAAAACGGCCATTCCATTCAACGGCAACGGCGACACCCCAGCAATCGTACACTTTGATGATGCCTTCTGCCATAAACACCATGAAGAACCTGAAGGAATGTGATCGGCGATCAGTACAGAGGAAGATCCACAAGCCTTTATTAGACTAAGAACTTCACTCCTACAGGCTCAGATGGCATACGCAGGTGGAAGAAGTCTTCTTCCACTCACCGCAGTCTGATAAGAGTTTTTAACACGTTATTGAACGAGGGATAGCGGATTCTGAGTTAGTTTGTCGAGGAGTGTACTATGCTTATCGTCAATAAAAGGAACCTTTTCCAAGGAATTATAGGTCGATCATTTGCTCCAACTACTGCTACTCTTTTGAAGTAGTGAAGTGGACAGTAGACGAGCTGCGCCGATTAGACTGAGATATCCGCAAGATAATGAATATTCACAGAGGCACTCATCCGTTCCTCATGTGTAACTCCCACGTCAACGGGAGGACCGAAGACTCTTGAGCCTGGAGTGTATGTATTCATGGCAGAGTACTCCTGAGTATGGCATGTAATATCTTCAGGAGCTCGGAGATTCGACACCAGGCGAGAAGCACGTCGATAAATGGAGCATGGTGTCTTCTATAAGAACACAGAAATACTGGGTTTATCGACCAGGCTGAGATTCACCTTTCTAATGTCAGCTGGGCTTAAGTCGGAGACCAAGGGATTCAATGAGACCTGTCATCAATAGCCTGGTCTACAGTAGCCACGTATGGGGTGTAGAGTATGGAACCTTTCTGATATCAACTGCACGACCTGCCGTCAAGCGTTGATATCGGTCAGGCAATTACTTCTGGATGCCCTCTCTCTCCAAAAAAATCTTCTAAATTATTGCGGTTAGATCGATTTGGTAGAATGAATGGCCAATGAAGGCACTGTTGACGGCGCATGCCCAAATATTAAAAGAAAATCTCTGAAAATTACTACGATGTACTGCATGAGAATTGTCAATAGACGAAACATGACTATTGTGAAAATTGAATAATTCATTACGAGCAAATGTGGCTTCATCCATAAATAATACGTTGTTAACAAAATTTGGGTTATAATTTATTTGTCTTAAAAGCTACTCACAGAATATGAATATGTACGTGATGACATTCCGGTTGTAAAATTGAGCCTCAGCTGTATGGTCTGCAACGTTAACCTCAGTTGCAAATGTTCGTGCACTCTGTGAGGGATCATCATCAACACCGGTCTAAACTCGTATGTCTCCCACTTCATGTCCAGAATGCGCTCATAATTAACTTGACATCCATGTTTATAACACTTAAAATGTTTAAATACAAACTGCAATTAATCACAAAAATTCCAATTTTATTTATTAACTAAAACGACAAATATATTGTCATGGTTTTGAAAGCAAACTGAATACTTTTCAGTACAGGGTATTCACGTATATTTTGAACTACCCTGTACCTCATTTATTTCTGATTAGAAAAAAGAATTATTAATAAGGATTTTAATGTTTTTTGAGGATTCAAAAAATGCTATCAGAAAAACAATTGGACATCTGAGGCAAAAAATATATGGTAAATTTAATTTTTCCTAAATGGAATACCCTGTATATTTTTCTAAATTTGAATAGATCTTTTTATTCTGATTTCAAAAATATGCAGTTTTCATCCGTTATCTCTTATCGTTTTCGAGATATTTAATAATAAAAATTATGATCACCCATCTTGGACATTAGGAATAAATAATAGAGCAGGCCATGGAAAAACAATTTTATTTTTGTTTTTGACGTTTGAAGTATACTATTACATTAATTGTTGCGTAAGTTAGTACGTTATAAGGAAATGAGTTTCTCTGAAAACGAAAGGTATGATATATTGCGAATATATTTAAAAAATAATAAAAATGCTGTTTCTGAGAATATAGTCTTTTTTATGGTGATTGAGTTGTTCCGTGCAAAAAATACATTTCGGGGTATTTATGCATTATTTGAAACGACAAAGACGTTGAAACGAAAAAAGCGGGTTGTTGCTCGAGATGAAAATGAAGAGCTGAATGTTCTCCTTTATTTTCAAGAAAATCCAAAAAGGTCGATTCGTGATGCGAGAAGAGATTTGAATGTATCTTTGGAAAAATATAGAATGTTCTTCATAATCATAAGACCTTTTAAATAATTACCAGTGTCTAGATTGACTGAAGCAAATGTAAATGCAAGAATAGAATGTTGCCGAATAATGGTTGATAGGTTGGACAATAATGCACATTTCTTTGGGGATAATTAAAAAATAAATGCTACTACGAATGAACCGAAAACATCGGTGAACTTCAAGAGCGCATCGCGCAACAAATATTACAGCTACAACAATGCTTAACATTTTATCATTATTAGTATACAGAATTTAAAGAAAAGATTTCGTATGTATTTAGAGAAAAATGGTAATCATTTTGAACAGTTTTTGTAATGTTTATTTTGTTTTGTTTTTATTATGTTGATTGTTAGGCTATTTGTTTTTTCTGTTTTATTTAATAAAACTTGTTTTGGTGTTGTTAATTGCTTTTTTTTAGCATGTTATGTAACAACGTAGAATTATGTTTCTGGTAGCATATTTTGTTCTTCAAAAGAAACATTAAAATCGATATTAAAATTTTTTTTCTAGTCAGAAATAAATGAGTTAAGGGGTAGTTCAAAATACACTTGAAAACCCTGTACTTCTAATCTAACAGAGAGACGAAGTGAACGAAGAACAGATAAGTGTAGTAAGATTGATATTAGTAAGTTAACAAATTCTGAAAAATATTGTCATATTATTATGTATTCAAGCATAAATTTTACATTAAATGTAATAATTCTATCTATAATAACGGAAAGAAAACTATTGTCGGACTACTTCAGGACATATTGTATGAATTATTTCCTCCAAACAAGGATCTGCATCCAAGTCTTTTATTTATTTTCTTGTAATATCTATAATATCTATAAAATATTATTTGTTGACCAAATGCGCTCTAAACTTACATTTAGCTAATTTATTAACAGTAAATCTGAGTTACTCAGTAAATATATTACCATAATAAATACTACTTTTCTATTGACAAATATTTTATCTTATCTGAAATGTTTTTCTCCAGAGTATTTGTTGAAATTTACATCCTTTTTCAATAATACCACCAGCTTGAAGTGAGCTGATATGTCGAAAATCTATATAGGGATAAAACGGTCACGTATTTCTACATATTCAACTCAATTTTCATACCAAATGGCATAATATTTTAAATAATTTTCAATATTCATAAATTCTATCAACGCGGATTTTAGCAACAGTAGATGGAATGAAATGAATTAAAATAACTAAATTATTGTACGTATTGTAACAGTTAAGTTTTAAAATTTATACTTACAAATTATATTTTCCTAATTCAAAATAAAACAATAGGGATTTGTAAATGATACGATCCGTGACACATTAATATATTTTTGCGGTTACCTAAAATATTAGCAAATTTAAATTTATGATGTAGGTAAATGTAGATCTCAAAATTGTCACCAAATTATATATTTCCCTCTTTTATAATTATGATATATCATTAAACATTTCCATTGTCGATTGAGGTTTCTAACATTTCGTTATGAGTTTCATAATTTCTTTAATATCTAGGTACTAGGGCACTTGAGCCAGACAGTGACGTCACCAACATGGCGCCAGTCGTTAAGTAGGGGATCTGCATTACCGGCAGGAAATTCAAATTGGCGGGAAGTTCAAATTGTACACCGGTTGGACCAGACAGTGACTAGGGATCTGCACCACCGACAGGAAATTCAAATTGACGGGAAATTAAAATCTCAGGAAATTCGCAGCAATGTAAAATTCAAATTGAGCGGAAAATTCAAAAAGCCCTATATCTACACTTCCCTACTAATACTTAACTCCTGTCACATAGTCAAATGATATTATTTATTGTATTACTATTATTTATTAAATACTATAGGAAATTCAAATTGGGGTGGAAAATCCTGTTACCATAGAAAGGAAGCAGATAAACATATGAAACAGTTAATTAATTAATTAGCGATAGATGTGTTGGGTTAGTTAGGTAAGTTAGGTAATACATAATCGAGAAATTGTTGAAAATTCTTTATTGAATGAAGAATGAATCAAGTATACATAAATACAATCAATAGAGAGATTGTCAATTTTTTAAATACACATTTGGTACTAAGTAAATACATATGTAGAAAGGTATACAAGAGGTACACACAAAAAAAATTTTCCGGTTTACAGAAAATATACTGATTACTATTTATACAAAAGCAAACATAGTTATAAAAATATATATAGTCACATTTAGGGGAGTTTTTTTTTTTTTTTTTTTTTTTGTGGGGGGAAATCCTCATGGACACCATGCGCTCAATCTCTATCACGTCATGGCCGTGTCGGACTTTTACCGACTAAAACCCCCCACCTTTCTCACGCTATGGGAGTCCTGGAATCGTCGCGAGGCGACATAACATCAGGGCACCCGGCCGTCATTTACTATCTCTTCCTATTTCATCCCACTCCGTTATACCTTTAGATTACAATTTCGACTTGCTCAATTTCTCTCTCGACAATCTTTTTCTTCTGTAGCACCTTTTTAACAAAACTGCATACCTTCCTCCAATTACTCGCGTCTCTAATCATCACGTTGATGATATTTTCTCTACCAATTTTGACGTCCAGTTCCTCTTGTAATTCCTGTCTCCATAGAGACCATCTGTCGCAAATCAGTATTGTGTGTTCTGCAGTATCTATACCACCGCAGTACATGCATTTGTCGTCTTGAGTTATTCCCATTCTTTTGGTGTAATATCTAAAGTACCCGTGTCCTGTCAAGAATTGCGTCAAAAAAAAGTCTAACTTCTTGTGTTCGCATCTCACCCATGGAAGGAGGTCCTGGATTATTGCCTTTGTCCAGGCTGCCGTGTCTGTATGGTCCCTCCATATTTCCTGCCATTTTCTTAAGGTTGTCTCTCTCTCCCTGTTTTTCACCGCTGGTAACTGGGCATTTTCGATGTGATACAATCTATATCTTTCTTCAATAAGCAGAGATAATGGTGGAGTTCCTGTGACCACCTGTATGGCACTTGTCGATATTGTTCTGTACCCACTAGCGATTCTTAATAAGGCTTTTCTTTGAATACCCAGAAGCATTTTTTTATATTTTAGTACATTTATCACCTGGTACCACACAGGCGCGCCGTATAAGACTACTGATTGGATAACTCATAGGATTGCCCGCTTTGGTCCACTAGGTCCCCCTACGTTTGGTAGTAGCCGTGTAAGAGCCGCCATTTTCACTTGAGCTTTCTCGATAGTATATTTGATATGGTTTCCGAATGTCAGCCTATCATCTAAGATTACTCCCAAATATTTTAATTGTCTAGCAGGTGTTATTTTTGTGCCCAGGATCTCAAAATGGATATGGTCTCTCTTACGTGGTCCCTTCAAGATAATCGCCTCAGTTTTTTGGGGGGCCAGAGCCAGTTCATTTCTCTCCATCCAAAAGTTTATTCTTGCCAACGACTCGTTTACCCGGAATACAAGTTCGCGGTCGTCTGCCGCTTCCACCATAATAGCTAAGTCGTCAGCATAAGCTATGCTGGTTGCTCCTTCCGTGAGGGGTAATGCGAGTACACGATCATATAGGATGTTCCAGAGGAGCGGTCCCAGCACCGACCCCTGTGGAACTCCCGCTGTCATCTCTATCGATTTGTACTTTGATATTACGATCTTTCTATTGGAGAAATAACTTTCCACTATGTTTATCAGGTATTGGGATACCTCTCTACTATAGAGTTCCTCCACTATCTTACTCCAAATCGCTGAATTAAAAGCGTTCTTTACATCCACAGCGGTCACTGCAAACCATCTACTTTGGGTGCTTTTTGCGGAGTCTACTATCACGTTTATTGCTTGTATTGCTGAGCGTCCTTTTCTAAACCCGTACTGCCTCTCGGAAAGCCCCCCTTTTTGTTCTATTTCTGTTTCGATTCTTTCTTTAATTAGCCTTTCGTAGTATTTCCCGACCATGCTAAGCATACAAATTGGTCTAAAAGAAGAAGGGGAGTCGATTTTTTTCCCTTTCCATATCAGACATACCGAAGCTATTTTCCACATTTCAGGGAATTCCTGGCTTACTAGTAAGCCATTTAAAATTTCCAGTATAGTGAAAAGGATTGCCTTCACTATTAATTTAACTGCCTCAGGAGGTATACGATCCGGTCCTGGAGCTTTACCAGGTTTGATCTTCTCTGCCGCTTTAACCAATTCATCTGCAGTGAAAGGTGGCACATCTTCTCGAGATTTTTCCCCTCTAATCCATGTATCCTCTTTCTCCGGGAAGAGTTGTTTTACAATCTCAGTTTTTTGATCTAGGGAAAGATTGAATGGCAAACTTTGGCTACCGAAGTGTTTCATGACTATCTTATAGCCCGACCCCCATACGTCATTTTCCAGTTCACTACATAGGCTCTTCCAGTGTCCCCTTTTGGAGCGGGATATGAGCTTTTTAAGTTCTTTACAGGATTCCTTATATTGCGTTTGTAGACCAGTTATTTCTTCATTTCCAGAAGTGTTTCTTGCATTGGCTCTGGTAGTTTGTCTTCTCAACCGCAAGCACTTTTCACGCTGGTTTTCGATCTCCATGTTCCACCAATATGGTCTTTTCCTTTCCCCATCGCGTATGGTAATCGTGCTTTCTCTTGTTGCCGTCCCTATCACTGTTATTAGGTCTTCCACGTTTTCTACCCCTCTAGCACTAAGTTCCCTTCTAATTGTTTCCTCAAATCTGTTATTATCAAAAAGCGTTTGGATATTCTGCTGCATCTTTCCTACGTTTTTCTGATGGTCTATCTCAAAGATTATATGATGATGAAAGGTTAGTGCCTCCCCTGAGAGTACTTTCCATCCCTTGACTTTTCTCGAAATATTTGCGGTCGCTCCAGTGACGTCGATATATGACTTGCTGTTTCCTCTTTCGAATGTCGGAGTTGTGCCTGTGTTAATAATAACCAGGTCCAATTCCGCTGCCCATTCGGCCACGTAGTCCCCTCTCACATCTGTAAAAGGGGATCCCCAGAGGCTAGATTTCGCGTTTAGGTCTCCCGCGAATATCGCCTCCACCCCATCATCTCTAATTTGGACCATAATACTATCTATGTATTCCTTAAAAGCTTGGAGAGGAATATTTGGTGAGATGCAACAGCAGTAAAGATGCCAGTTGTCAAATGTAAGTTTTACAAAACCTTCACCTTTCACCACCCTAGTGATACCAATATTTTTATTTCTAAGCTGTACTGTAACATCGTTTCTAAGGAAATGTGCCGAGGCCATATTTAGGAAGACGGAATACGAAATAACAATCTTGACTGCAAATAACACGGACAGGCTCAAGTCAGAGAGCAAACCTAGGACAACTAGAACCAAAGACCCCCAAACGGACAAGATCATCATTAAATCTGAGGGAAAAACGTATGCGGAACTATTAAGATCTGTAAAGACAAATGTAGACATCGCGGAAGTGGGAGTAACCATTAAATCCCTAAAGAAAGCAGAAAAAGGTGACCTGCTACTTGAAGTGGCAGGAGGAAAGGATAAAGTCAAAACATTGAAGGACATAATTATAGCTAAAACAAAGGATACAGAAGTATTTGTAAAATCCAATGACGCAACCCTTCACATAACGGACATAGACGCGGACATAAATGAGGAAGAATTAAAGAAGGAAATAATGAAAAGTGGGGCAGGCGTATCCGAGGAACAGCTGAGTGTGATGTCACTCAGGCCAAATCGGAGCGGAAACCAAACTGCAACGGTCAAAATGAGGAAAGATATAGCCGCGGAGTTGGTGAAAAGAGGCAAAATTAAAATTGGATGGGTGCTTTGCAGGCTTCGTCGTAGAGTTAACATCATAAGATGTTACAAATGCCTGGATTTCGGCCATAGAACATCAGAGTGCACGGGCCCGGACAAAAGCGACCATTGTATAAACTGCGGCAAAAGAGGCCATAAAGCGAAGGACTGCGAGTTAAAAGTCTCCTACTGCATGACGTGCAAGGAAGAGGGACACCGCGCAGACACAACAAAATGCCCTTATTTCAGGAAACTCATTAAAGACCAAGGGAACAGCAGTAGAAAAGCAAGGAAAGATACCCTATAAAAAAAAAAAAAAATATTACAAACCAATCTGGGGCGCTCGCGCGCAGCACATGATATTGCGTACGCTGAGGCATGTGAAAAGAATGTCGATCTTATAATAATAAGCGAGCCAAATGTTCACTTGACAAGAGACCGTAAATATTTGTCAGACAATAGAAACATTTAGGGAGTAGACCTCCCTGTTTTGTCGGTCCAACAATTTCACCGAAGCAAAAATTCTCTCTTCGAGTTTTGACTTTCGAAGGAAGATAATATTCTTTTAAAATAAGTATTAATAATAATAATAATCATAATTTATGATGCCAACACCCAGTGGGTTTACATAAGTCTAAAAGTACAATTGTGTATATTACATCACAACATATAAATAAATAGTATATAACAACCAATTAACGATAACAACTGAAACCAAAGTTTACAGAATAAATAATTATTTATTCTGTAAACTTTGCTGAAACTTTCGTTTATCGTAATAATAAAACCAGAAAATCCAGTGTCCACCATAAGTCGATCACCCTGTACATAGATAATATACTATGTTAATACATACTGAGAAATAAGAAGACAAATTTGATTTTAATTTAGCATACAGTTTGCCATTTAATGTAGACCACGTAATCACTCCCTGTTGTGTGTAACCGTCCCTAAACATCGAGATACCATCAAAATTATTTGCACCCTAGTATCCATTTAATTTACCATAATTATGGCCGTGACAATTTTGTTCAAAATTAACTGGGCCGTAGTCTTAGTCACCTCGTTTCGCCGTTTGCGATATATGAACAAGGACGGTTAATACATATAACGATGCTAATGAAAAACCTAATTACTATTAGAGATTACAAAATGGGACATGAGAACAACTAGCATTTCCCGTAGGAATTGCTATTCTCTGACTTAATTCTTTAGGAATTTAATGAAAGGCAATTTTTCAATTTTACAGCATTTAAACCTATTATCTGAAATCTTGCATTCTGGCAGGTACTAGGAATTATTAATGTCTGCTATTTATATTACTTTTAACAGGGTTTATATGCGTATGCATACGTAAGAAAGCAGTTTATCAGTATAAAAGTTAGGATGTGTTGACTAAGCGTAGCATTTATCAAAAAGTTAGGAGAGAAATGTTTATTGGTATCTGTTACGTGCAATGCGATTCATGTATAGGGTGTTTCGAAAAACATCTGCCAAATTTTAAACCAAGATTTTTGTACGGAAAATAGATCGTAAACTTCAACTGTCTTATTTGAAACGAAATGTGCGAATGAATTTTCCACGTTGATATCCAATTTTATCGAGAGCCAGATTCCTTCACTAGAAGCTCATGAAGTGATAATACTCTTCAGTGATGGATGTTGTGGACAAAATCGCAATAGTATTCTATCGAATGCATTGCTTTATACGTCAATAATATATAAAATAACAATCATCTAGAAGTATCTAAAAACTGGTCACATGCAAGTAGATGCTGATGCCATGCATTCGACCATTGAGCATTGAGCCATAATATTTTCTCAATTTCTCCAAACTGCAATACATAAAATCAATCAGATCTGGCAAAAGAACTGGTAACCATAGGGTTGAAGATATTCGTACCCTAAAGTATAATCCAGATGGATCAATTTAATTGAAACTGCGTCATTCAGATAGCTAGAAATCTCTTCCAGGTCGAGTCAACTTACCCAAAAAGTTAATGGAAGTTGTACCAAGTAAAGTATTACTTTAATTATGCCTTATAGTTGAAATGAACAATTATCTATTTCAGATTTGTATTAGGAAAGGCTGCCCAAAGTTCTTACTAAAGATAATCATTCATTATATAATGATCTTTCCTACAATAAATAAATTTGTATCCCTTTTTTGTTGTTTCTTTGAATAAACCAAGTAAATTAAATTGTAGTTATCTAATATGATGAAGAGAGTACAATATGTGCAGTATCATGGTTATAAGTCTAACAATATAGATTTACTGTCAGGAGTCCCGCAAGGTTCCATTCTTGGTCCCCTTCTATTTAATATATTTATAGATGACATAACATCCTCTCTCAAAATCGGCTTTCTAATGTATGCTGACGACATGAAATTGTATTCTAAAATCGACTCAAATTAATGATTGGTGTTTTACTATCTACCTCTTAACATTAAGAAATTCAATGTGATGTCGTTCAGTAGGCAATTAAATCCTCTAACCTTTGCTTATCAAATAGACAATGTAATCTTGGCTCGTCCCTGCTTTTTAAAAGATCTGGGAATTATATTTGATAGTAAACTGTCTTTTAATGAGCATGTTAACGTAACACTAAAAGTAGCCTATAAAAATCTTGGATTTGTAATAAGAAATAGTAAAGATTTTGCTGACCCCAGCACAGTAATACTCCTGTATAACGCATTCATAAGATCACGCCTGGAATATGCATTCATAGTATGGTGTCCAACATATGTCGCATACATAGACAGTATTGAAAATATTCAGCGTAAATTTCTCAAGTATATGTATTGTAAGGATAACAGAATTTACCCCACTATTGGCTTTCCCCGCGATTTGCTATTAAACTTATATCATTTTGTGTCACTGAAGGAAAGAAGATCCATGCACTCTATCATTTTTCATTTTTCTGCACAAGATAATTAAATATGATTTTGATTGTTCACAAATTCTCCAACACCTTGACTTTAACGTACCGAGATTAGCCTCGCGCTCTCCTGAAACATTTCATCTGTCCACTCCTCGAACTAACATATTAAAAGCATCGTCACTCTTTCAAGCTTGCTCTAATTATTCAGGTTAAAAACAATATTGATATATTCAATTATACAATAAAGGAAATAAAGAACAAATTCTTTAAAAATTAGCAACTTACCTGATAGATCTGGACTACTTAGTGTATTAGTAATCTGTTTATTAATTTTTTTTTTGTATTTTTCCTCTTTTTTAGTATTATTAGCTACTAGTCACTTTGTGTTAATTTAATTGTTTTTATAACATTTTTTTTGTTTTTTTTTCTATAATTTTGTCTCTCAATCATTTCTGTATTATGTTATATACTGCTATTTTTTGTAAAATAATGTATTTAAATGTTGTAACTATCGGCAGATATTTTGTTGCACTATCTGTTTATAGTTTGTGTTCCTATCCCGTAATTGGTAATTTACTGTGGGATAGTGTAGTTAAATAAATAAAATAACTAAATAAATAAATAAATATTTTAAATCTCTCAAATCCAATTCAATCTCAAAATAGTAGCGAACTCCTCGTATATCCACATTATAGTAGACATTAACCATAAAGAAGTAAGTTTCCTTAAAAATATTATCATCAAGTTCCCTATTAACAATTTACCAGTGAGCTTAGAATTATTTCCATAAAATCAACCGCAAAAAAACTGTTCTTTGGCTTTCCTGAAAACTTTGTAAATTTGGATTTACGAGGTTTCTTTATTAGTGTAACGATTTTTTATTGGAAGGTACTGTTGAATAATGTTATTTTTTGCAGTTGTATCAAAATGTCAATAAATTTTCTTATTGAAAATTATCGAACACTCCAAAGAGTATTTTTCTTTGAGAAGGAAAAAATTTTTCTGGCCTAACTGTGTCATAGAAAATGTCCCATTCAGTGCTTATCCCAAATTTTAATTAATTATTTGTTATGACAGCCAAGTTATCAACCCTGAAAATAGAACATCTGGTATAATTGTATAAGACTAACCAACAATATTATTACAATAAGTTATAAAACTCTTGTCAATAGTCCCCACACACCAGCGGATAAGTTGGACCGACTTGATCCGCACGGATTTTATCGGCGAATCAGGCTCGGCACATACCAAATCCGTCCTTACTTATACGGTTCGAAGATTTGACCTCCCGATTGGATCTGTCAGTTAAAGTTCGCTTGTTAGTGGTACAAAACTCATCACCTTATAACAGATTTTACTCGGCTCGTTAAAAATTCTTTTCCCATATAGCGCGTATCTGAAGCCATTAGTCCCCCACACACCAGCGGATAAATTGTACCGACTTGATCCGCACGGATTTTATCGGCGAATCAGGCTCGGCACATACCAAATCCTTCCTTACTTATACGGTTCGAAGATTTGACCTCCCGATTGGATCTGTCAGTTAAAGTTCGCTCGTTAGTGGTACAAAACTCATCACCTTATAACAGTTTTTACTCGGCTCGTTAAAAATTCTTTTCCCATATAGCGCGTATCTGAAGCCATTATTATTTTGGGTACAAATTTGAAGGTTTAACTCGTGCGTCGCCACTAACTACCACATTGGAACTGTCAAGTTAAGACTTGCAGACTTAGTCGGTGCGATATGGGAATAGGACCGATGTACCTCGGCTTGTCACACTAACGCAAAGTTTTATCCGCTGACTTAGTCCATGCCGCATCAAATCGGTCGGGCCATCCGCTGGTGTGTGGCGGCCTATTATTATTTAGGGTACAAATTTGAAGGTTTAACTCGTACGTCGCCACTAACTACCACATTGGAACTGTCAAGTTAAGACTTGCAGACTTAGTCGGTGCGATATGGGAATTGGACCGATGTACCTCGGCTTGTCACACTAACGCAAAGTTTTATCCGCTGACTTAGTCCATGCCGCATCAAATCGGTCGGGCCATCCGCTGGTGTGTGGCGGCCTATTATTATTTAGGGTACAAATTTGAAGGTTTAACTCGTGCGTCGCCACTAACTACCACATTGGAACTGTCAAGTTAAGACTTGCAGACTTAGTCGGTGCGATATGGGAATAGGACCGATGTACCTCGGCTTGTCACACTAACGCAAAGTTTTATCCGCTGACTTAGCCCATGCCGCATCAAATCGGTCGGGCCATCCGCTGGTGTGTGGCGGCCTATTATTATTTAGGGTACAAATTTGAAGGTTTAACTCGTGCGTCGCCACTAACTACCACATTGGAACTGTCAAGTTAAGACTTGCAGACTTAGTCGGTGCGATATGGGAATTGGACCGATGTACCTCGGCTTGTCACACTAACGCAAAGTTTTATCCGCTGACTTAGTCCATGCCGCATCAAATCGGTCGGGCCATCCGCTGGTGTGTGGCGGCCTATTATGTTCAATTGTTAAAGCATGTCTTTTATCATTCTAACATTTTGCTTATAGAAATATCTACACTTGCAGGAGGGCAATAGTAAAATTTTTCCACAAATTGATAGGCAACCTATACGTTTTAAATAGTTGTTAATATTTAGTTTATTATTCGTAACAAGGTTTTCTCTGGCGTAACGTTGAATGCGTGTTTTATATATTCTAAAGAAGTCTTCAGGGGTAAAACTTTTTAATTAAAATTATTGTAAAACTTTTACTGTTTCCAGTGGACTTTTAACCAGTAGACTTACTTAATAATGGTTTCACCGAGGCAGCATATGAGGAAGCAATCAAGTGATTTTAAAAATTGTCTGCAATAAGGATTACATAATTTGTAAGGTGTTACTAAGAAGAAACATTTTGGTTAATTTTTGAGGAATTGCCCATATTAATAGTGATCTTTGTGCATTTTTATTCTTAAATGTTTCTTTTTTTGATATTCAACACTGGGTTTAACAAAAGGTTTTTATATATGTATTCAACAACATGTGTGACTAAACTTATTTTTGTTATCTTTCTGAAGATATGTTACTAGCAGAGGTCGGATATACCAATCGGATATGACGTAAAACCAGGGTGGTTATGTGTCAGATTTGCGTGCACATATGAAACGATATCTTACCTTGACATTTTTTTTAGTGAATTTCGTATTATCCAAAGTTGATAAAGTGTTATAAACACTCACTTAAAGAAAACTGGAGTTATAGAGGGATGTACTTAACACTAAACTACCACACACAAGTATTTTTCACTGCTGGTTACAAGAATAAAAGTGTGTTATTAATATCTGTTCTAAATGTTTTGGAATTAAACATCGGCGCCTTTCGTTGAACATCCATTTATATTGCGAGAAGGATCGCAAAAGTCACCAAATTTTTACCCGGTGCACTACTTCTTTGCCGTTTTAAAGGTCTACTACACCTGTCATCGTAACAAATCGGGGATTTTTTTAAAACAGTTTGGAATTTTGCTTGTACCCTCGCAGCAATTTAACTCTGTATTTGAAAATTATCTTGTCAAATATCGAACAAAACGTTTATTGCATCAACTATAGTAAATTTTGTTGATGGCTGATATTGAAGGTACCGTATGGCTATGATCAACATTAGGGTGGCATCCCGTAATAGTTTCAACAATCCTGTGAAGCCCATATGCTAAACATGTGACGTGATGTATATTCTGATATGTTTTCTTCAAAATGTTTCCAGCAGCTTACATATAAATCACTTCATCGGTAAGAAACAATAAGAACTTGTTCTTACTTTCTGCATATTTGACGCTCCAAAACTCTTGCAGACTTGATTTCACTACCTCCGCTATAGTGCGAGAATTTGTAACTTCTACAACTTTAGAGGCAATCAAGTGTCCTCTCATTGAACAATTATCCTCCAATGCACCCAATTAAACATTCGCTACCTTAAACCCGCAAGTATTGGCGGTTTCGTTAAGACAGATGTACTTCCCATTAATCTCAGAAAAAATTTTCTAATATTTTCACACTCCGTTGATAAATATTTTTTTTTAGTGTAGACTCCGAAGGCACGTTAACATTGCTATATTTTTCACTAATAGGTTTTTCCAAAAATTGTCTAAAAAGTGGATTGTCTAGTTTCCACCACGGTATGTTACATCCTATCATAAATTCCACTAAATCTAAGTTAAAATTACGTTGTATGTCACTGTAAGTAAAGCCACCTACGCTACGTTTATGGTTTTCTGAGGAACTATTTTTATTAATATTTGTGTTGCATGACCACGAAATTGATTTGTCACATCTAGTGCAATACAATTGTCTACAATCAAATTGTAAATTGGTAATATCGCGAATCCAAGAATTTACTGTAGCTTCCGTCGGTTTGGTACGTTCTGACATTTTAACAACCCGTTTTTAGTATCTACGTCCGAATGAATCCACGTTATGTAAGATACTGTTTGATTGTGTTATATTTTCTCCTCTCTACGCAATAATATAAACTACCAGTATACCGTAATTTAAAAGAATCTATTACGCATTACGTTTTTATTTAACATACTTAGTGCATTCCCCGACAAAACTAAGTTACGCATTAACATTGTTAAATTAAATAAAATGCACTTAATATGTTGAATGACTTTCTTTTTGTCATTTGAGAATGTTTCAGTAAGTGTTTACAATATATTATATCATCTGTAAAAGTCGTCCCTGGAATCCGATCGGTAAATCCGACCTCTGGTTACTAGTAAAAGATTTTTTACCAAATAAATTTAAATCCTTCTTGAGGCCGTTGCGTATACCATTCGCAGACCGGTTTCTGGTTATTACCTTCTTCAGTGCGAAACAGGTACACACAACGTTAACAAGGAGGATTTCAGAATCATAAGTCTCTATGTGATAATGGAGTACTAACGATTTAATGGTAACTCCATCTAAAAGTTTATTTGGTAAAAATCTTTTTCTAGTGGGCAATCTCAGTTAAATCATAATCACTTTTCTTTGTATGATACAAATTTATAAATGGTCAAGAATTGTATGTAGGAGCTTTATTTTATCTTCAATAATTAAATAAAATGAGACGATCGCGACTTTGGTACCTTGTATCTCACCTCTGTTAATATTTTTGAATATTGTGGTTATCTAATTTTATTATACCTTTATTATTTTTTGTCCCTCCTTGTTACAGTTTCCTTTGTTTTTTTTACAATCTTTTAATGTGTAAATTAATCCTGTCTCTAATACGATACTTAACGCGTTGGATGTTTTATTATAAATAAATAAATAAATAAATAAATAAATAGTAGATAATAAACGAATGAATGAATGAATGAATGAATGAATGATTGAATGAATGAATGAATGAATGCATGAATGAATGAAGGAATGGTTGAATGTATGAGTGTATTAATGAATGAATGAATGAATGAATGAATGAATGAATGAATGAATGAATGAATGAATGAACGAACAAACGAACAAAGGAATGAATAATTAAATAAATATATAAATAAATAAATAAGCAAATAAATAAATAAACAAATAAATAAATAATTCAATAAAAAAGTAAATTAAATAAATAAATAAATAAATAATAATATATAAGAATGATAATATTTATTTACCAAGACAAGTATAAATTACAGATAAAAAAATAGTAATATATTATAGTATTACTTGCTTCAAAATAATACATAAAAAGAAAATATTTGTAAATAAATAAACCTACTCGATAAATGTTATAATAACACTTACGAGAAAATTACAATAAGTAAATAAATACATGTAGAATACGTCTACATAAATATACAAGTGTTTATACACTCAATATATATACACATATATACATACATACACACATATACCTATTCATACATGTACATAACATCCATATAATATATACTTAATAAAAAATATAATAAATATTGCATTAATAAAATACATGGTGGAAAATAATAGAAAATGTAGCTGATGCTAAATATCTAGTCACATTTGTGTGGAAGAAAGAAGTAATTATGGATTATTTCTCTAGATAAAGAGAGAGTGAACGATTTTAGTTTAATTTTAAACGAAAATACGGACATCCGTTTTATAATTTCCGGGATAGTATTATACAATTTTGCGCCTAAGAATATAAAAGACCTCTGTCCTATGGTCTTTGCCATAAACGGAGATATATGTTGGTGTTTATTCCTTGTATCATGGTCATGAATATATTGAAAGAAGTGTTTTTCAATCATATGATATTTTACGTTGCTGTTATAATAAAATAATTATCTTATGTCAAAAATCTCGGCATCGCAGTAAACCAGATCACTGGGGTAAATTAATTTTTGGTGTAACATTATTTTAAAAATATTTTTTGTATAATTTCAAGTGGCTTTATGTGATTTTTTGCAGCTCCACCCCCAAGCTAGGATACCATAATTCAAATGGGTTTAGACTAGAGCATTGTATATCGATTTCATTTGTTTTTTTGTCAAGTACGTTACATAACTGCCGAAATTTGTATAAAATAAATTGAAGTTTTTTTTATGACAAACTGAATAAATGCCGGTCAATAATTATTCCTAAATATTTAAAGTTTGTTCCAGATTGTATGATATAATTGTTCCCCGGGATTTCAATTCTTTGAGAATTAAGTCGTTAAATTTGACTTATTACAGCTAATAGACAGGTAACTTGTTTTTTGTAGATTCAAAGTTAGCAATTCTTGATCAAGCCAACTTTTTTATATATTATAACAAATCATTTTCCACCATTATTTGCAATTCATTCTAAGTACTGGCCTTATATATAATTGCAGTATCATCTGCAAAACCTATAATATTTCCTCTACTGGGCAAGATAAATAAATCATTTATATATATATGAGAAATAGTACGGGCTCCAGAACTGAACCTTGTGGTACACCATATTCTATCTTTAATTTATTGCTAGAGACACTTTCTACTTTTACACATTGGTTTCTATTAGATATATAATTTTTAAATAGATTTAAACATACTCCTCTTATTCCAATATTTTTCAGTAATTGCAATAGCATAAATAAAATCTACTCTCTATTTGGTAACATAAAATTTGTATTTTTTAATGCTGCTTGTGAAAATTGCACCAGAAGTTAATTTCCTTATCATTCTGTATAATTATTGCATATCCGAGGATTTTTTCCCCATTTGTTTTAGTAGGTGAAAAGATACATTATTATTAATGATATTATTTCATCACCTCTGTTAAAACGTTTGTTTCTCCTCATGTAATTTTTATGTCTAACAAGGGTAACATCGAGAGACCTAAATGTTATAACTCACGTAGTGTTTATTACGTTCCACGCGTGTAGGATGAAAATCACGTTGTAGATAATAATTTCACATTTGTTTTTCCAAGATACGAGTACCTCAAAGATGTTTTACTGAAATGTAGAAACATATTTTTGCTCACAAAACTATAAATTGTCATTAATTTGGAAGAAAGAATATTTAAAAAAATTGTGTGTGATATACATCAGCTTCATTTGATGTATTATAGATAGATAGATAGATAGATATCACTTCATTCATGAAAACTATATAGGATATGAAACGTCACACAAGAAAAGTTAACAAAGCATAAATAGTAGCAATAGCTAGAAATACACTTAAATTATATTACCCGACAGGTAAACCTTATATAATATACATTAATTATTTGCAATTTTAATTTAGATTATATTCTTGTAAGGAGCAAATACATTCACGCAGATAAAGTCAGACAACTGATTCTTAAATTTGTTTAGTTTTCGTTTCATTTATGTTATGTATGAAATGTCCGTCAATACGGATCGGTAATAA
Organism: Rhamnusium bicolor; assembly: GCA_029963845.1. NCBI lineage: Eukaryota > Metazoa > Arthropoda > Insecta > Coleoptera > Cerambycidae > Rhamnusium > Rhamnusium bicolor. The sequence continues at coordinate 125,962 of JANEYF010004414.1, read as the reverse complement.
TAATCATGTAATGCAATTTTAGCTCAGAATAGAGCAAGTGTGGACTGTTTTGTTATTTGTTTGTAATAAATACTAACAAAAAGATACAGAACGGCGATCGGCAGAATTCAACGGCTTAAGGCTTGCGCGCACTAGCCGGCAACAGCCGGCAACGGAACGCACCACGGCAGCCGGCAATTTAATTCATCAATGCATTTTAAATGGAACAGCGCCCACTAGTCAGGAACGGACCACACGAAGAAAAACTAATTATTCTTGTTAGCGGATACAAGGAATTGTACGATATGGCCGATAGAAACTACTCCAATCAGGAGCGAAATAATAACTGCTGGAAAGAAATTTCCGAGCACATGAGGCAACCATGTAAGTTCGCAAATAATAAGCATTTTCTTTGTTTTTATAATATATTTCCAACCCTAAAAATTAATAGGTACATAGCCTATATTTATACAGTGTATTTAAAATTTATTCTCAAATTAGTACTTAACGAGGTAATACATATTGTGTTAGCTATTGATTGGTGTAACCTCTTCGTATCATATCCGTTTGCCAATCTACTACCCCTGTAGTACAAAAGTAATTTTTAAATTCTTCGCGGATATGCAGTGCTTCTTCTGTTGCTTTGCCGCCAACATTTCTTAGATCTTGGATTGTTGATACATTATTGGTTTGTTGGTTATTATTACTAGGGTCAATTTCTATCGCATGTGAATTACCTCGAAGGAAATTATGTAGACAACAAGTTGCTAATATTACATTATCTATGTGCTCTGGTGACATCTGCAGTCTCCTCTGATAAATTCTAAACTTCTGTATTAATATACCGAACACATTTTCCGATAGCCTACGAGCACGGCTCAGTCGGTAATTAAAAATTGCCTTGGTCTCATCATGTCGTGTCTGTATTCCAGGATATGGACGCATAATATTTTTATTCAAAGGGAAAGCTTCGTCTCCCACGATAACATGTGGTAAAGTAATAATAGTACCAGGAAGAGTTTTATTAGAGGGTATTGATAGTTTTCCATTTAATAAGGCTTGTCCCATAATAGAATTGCTAAATAAATATTCCACCATCACTATTTTTTCCATAGGCTCCAACGTCAGCTATTATTATTCTATAATTAGCGTCTACTAATGCCATTAATACTATACTAAAGCTCTTTTTATAATTGTAATACAGGGATCCGCTATTGGGTGGCGCTTCAATAATTACATGTTTCCTATCTATAGCACCCACACAGTTTGGGAAGTTCCATTTTTTCATAAAAATCTTTTTCAATTATTCTCCACTTATCTTCTGTTGGAGTAGGCATTTCAGTTGGTTGTAGTCTTTTCCAAATCGAAATACATGTTGAATGAACAATTTCTCTTATAGTAGTGTGACCCAGTCTATAACTGAATGATACCGTTTTAAACGAATCTCCAGTTGCCAAAAAACCTAAAACAAATATCTTGATTAGCTATAAATCACCGACCCCGAAAGGTAATGCACGTTTTTTATTTTCAGTAAACAATTGCAGAGAAAGGTGGTCAAGATTGCGTGATAACTATAGGAAGGCATTAAAGTTTCGAAAAGGTAAAAGTGGAGATGCTGCCAGTAAAGTGAGGCCATATAAATTTGAACGGGTGATGTCATTCCTGCAAAAATATTTGCCAGATCGAGATCAAAAAAACAAATGTTAGTGAAATGGACTCTGTTGCTAATAGCCCTACAACTTTTGAGGATGATGAAGCTGATCGGATTGAAGACACTGATAATATGAGTGCATCAGAACCCTTGACTTCTGCATCATCATCTAACAGCACAACATTTCGAACAACACCTACTTCAGTTCAAAGCAGAAAGAGAAAGCAGTCCCAAAATACGCAACCCAATTCAGTTGCTAGCGTTCTCGAAAAATACTTACACTCTACTACAGCTACAAATTCAAATTCAGGAGGCAATAGTTTAAAGCAATTTTTCATTGCAATGGCTGAGACAGCTCAATCATTTCCACCTGAACCTCAAATACAAGTTAAGTCGTAGATTTTTAACATCATACAAGAAGCGGAGTTAAAATGCATACAACTCAAAGACGCCACACCGTTTAGCAATGTTAATTCTACTGGATTTCAAAGGTTTCACTGGAATCAACATTTGCATCCACAACATACGCATTCTTTGGGAACACAAAATATGACATCTTTACAATCACAACACATGCAACATTCACAAGACATACAATCTTCACATCCACAACACATGCTAGCTTCGCAACCACAACTCACACTTCTCCAAAACATACAACCATCTGTACTACAACATATGCAGTCAACATATCCATCAACATTAACATCTTTTGTAGATTCGCCAAAACACAGTGACAACGAATGAAGCTTGAACATATAAAATTAAATATTAAACTGACATATGAATCAAATGTAAATGTGTAGATGCCAAGCTCTAAATAAATATAATCTAAGAAAAACATGTCTATGCTATGAAATGAATAAATAACAGTAATAATAAATAGTAATAACTTACCTTAGGGTTACTGCTAAGCGTTCTGCTGGTGGAATGGAGCTCCTAAACGTAGTATTCTGTCTTGCCAGATCGGGTTTTATAATTGACAAAAGTTCTTGAAACTTTTCGTAAGACGTTCGGAAGTACTGAAAAAATTTTTCTTCGTGTTCTATTAATTGAGGAAATAAAGTTGCAAATTCACTTTCGATATTCCTCTTTTTACAGATTTCATGTATCCATTTCCGCTTTCTTTTGTTTAGTGCATTTTGTTGTTCCTCTTCCTCGCATAGCAAACTTACAATTATAACCTTTGCATCCATTTTCAGTCAAATAAACTGAGCGACTGATTGGAAAATTTCCGGCTAGTGGGCGCTAGGCTAAAAAAATTTCCGGCTGCCGTGATGCGTCCGTTGCCGGCTGTTGCCCGCTAGTGCGCGCAAGCCTTAACACTTTCATTTGTCCTACAGGTAGCAACTTCTGGGGTCCTGAATGTCGGCCGGCCGGCGAAACGAATGATTGTAAAACCATAAACAAATAAACAAGTTCTGCACTTTATTATTAATAGGCACTGATCACTTCAAAGTTTAGATTTTAAGTAAAGGCACAGGCGCGTAATTATTCCTGTTAGCAACGTTCAACAAGTTCAAAATCTTAATATTAATATTTCTTGTCACCACACATTTTTAAACTTAAGTTCTAAATTCCCTCTCTAGAGGGCAGTAGCCTTCAGCCACTGGAAACTGTCATGGTCATGAAGATTTTCATGTTGAGGAAATTTATATTCGGGTAACTTAATGAATAATGAGGCTTCGTAAATAAGTATGGAATAAAATGTTAGAATATTTTTATTTTGAAACACTGGCCGACACGAGTCGAGATGATTTAATGAGAAAATTAGTCTTATTATACGTTTCTGCAGAATAAATATCCGCTGTGCGTTTGTTGATATGCCTCAGTATAACATTAAATATTTTAAGTGGAGGTATGCTAAAGCGAAGTACATTTTTAAGAGATACTGCTCTCCCATAGAATATTTAAGATTTCTTACTGCGAAGTAGGCTGAATTTATTATGTTTGATATATATTCCACTTATACAGACCATGAAAGATTTTCATCGATTTGTATTCTAAGAAATTTTGTGTTGTTTATTTTTTTCTAGAGATATTATTTATTTTTAGCGTGGGGTTTTGATATAATTTTCTCAAGTGAAATAATATGTATTTTGTTTTAGGTGTGTTTTACTAATAATTTATTTCGATTACACCAGTTGTAAAATTATTCCAGAACTATATTTGCTTTTCTTTCTAGTTCACTGGGTGTATCCGCTGTTATACTTATTGTAGTGTCGTCGGCAAACATTACTAACGTTATGTCATTTGGTAAATGTAATTCTAGATCGTTTATAAAAAGCAAGAAAAGTAATGGAGAAAGCACATTACCTTGGGGAACACCAAAGTTGACGTTATGAGTAGGTGAAGAGTTTACTCCTAGTTTTACAGTAATTTTTCTGTTAGATAAAAATGAGGAAATCCATTTGTTTAAAGACTCTCATATTATAAATAAAAATTTAATGAAAATATTAGATCAAATTAAAAAAAGAATCTAAATTAAACGTAATGTTTATTATGCTTTCTGTATGAGTATTATGCCGTATCGAAAAATGAGATTAATAGAATAGTAATGTAAAAGTAGAAATAATACAATTACAAACAAATTACAGCATATTAATATATATACAAATTTATTTAAAAAAAAATTCAGTTTGGAATCGAAAGGAGTGTTTTTTACTTTTTTCTCTAAAACCAAAAAGAATTTCGAATATGACGCAATAACATAAATTGAAGCTAATTAATACCTTTATAAGAAATCATTAACACAGTTTATGTACAGGGTGAGGTAAAAAAATATTCAAGGAAATTAATGTTCTTTTCGTAATAATTTTTATTTTTTTTTAATCTCCCTGTATGTATGTTTAAAGGCTTTAAAAATATCTACAATTTGATGTGTCCAACATGGTCGTAGCTTAAAAAATAAGAAAGTTACGAGTCTGGGGAGTTTTAAGTGGCACACCCTGTATATATATATATATATATATATATATATATATATATATATATATATATATATATATATATATATATATATATATATATATATATATATATATATATATATATATATAGTATATATATACAGGGTGTTCCAACTAAGACAGTTTCTTCCTCTTTTATTATAAGTTCAAGAAAAAAATTTTTCAAACAAAAGTTGCACCGAATCTTGCTATGCATCGGCAGATTACACATGATGTTCCATGTAGCCTGGGCGCTACACAATTTCATATCATTTTAGGTTAACTTTATGTATCATACATGATGCCTAAAACATATCGTTTCCGAGATATAATGCGTTTTTGGAAAATATCACGATAACAACGCTCTAGATGTCATTTAAACCATAAAACTTAAACACTTGAGATTTGCGCAGTTCGTTTCATCAAAAAATTATCCAATTATTTTCACAATTAACAAAATTTGTCATTGATACAGAATCGTAGATACTGGAAACTATATTTGAAAAACTTTCAACAGAAATAAGTTTTTTTTTTTAATAGAACAACCCATATTTATTTTCACCGTTGATGCGAAATTAAATTCCCTTTCGATTGACTTAAGGCGTCAAATCTACCTGTAGCAGTTTTCGAGCAAAATGCGTTTCTTTTCTTGAAAAACGTGCTGTCTACAGTACAAAGTAGAAAAGTTAAAGACCATTTCCAAAGGCTGTAGCAAACATAACGTAATTATCGGTTTGTTCTTGAAAAATTTAAATCATTATTAATGTTTTACTTTATTTAATGAAAGTAGCAATAAATCACAATTGATTTTGACTAACATTTAAAAAATAATAAAAACTGTTTTGATGTTCTTTTCTGTTATCTTAAAAGCCGTTGACAGTAGGTATGTCATTAAAAAACTAAAAAATTAACTGCTTGATTTAATTATTTCCGCATTTTTTTACAACAAAAAAAGGAAAGATAGCAGATAAATACTGAAATAAAAATTGAAATTTGTATGTCTACATAAATTTTATTACAAAATGAATCTTGCAATTCGTCCCCAATTTCTTTCTATAAGTTCAATTCTGAAATCAGGTGTTAGAATTTCTATTGACATCTATTAATTTTCTGCACTTGTGGCACACACAAATAAAACATCAATTATTTCGTTGGTCGGAGCGACACAACAAGATAACCTTTTTTGTAGTAAAAACTATATGAGTTGAAAAAAGCTCTTAAGTATGCGAAAAAAATCAAAGCTTAAAAAGTCATTGACAAAATAAGAGTTGTCACCTTTGGATTTACAATCCTAGAGGGAAGCAACGACATTGTAAATTACTCTACAATATGAAACCTCAATGTATGTTCCCAAATTTTGAAGCTTCTTTTCAATTAACTATTACTATGCAATTGCTAAAAAGTGCTTTTTTGATTTTCAGTTTCAATGCTTTTATAGCTATTAATGCAACGAGATTATTATGTGATTTATAATAATCGAGGACGTTGTCAGACGACGAGGCTATAGCCGCATTGATACAATTCATTAAGAAAAAAAATGTGGAATATAGAGCTAAAAAATCGAAAGTATTCACGAAAGAGCAGGTTAGTGAATTTGTACTGCCCCAGACGAGACATTTTTAATGGTGAAAGTAGCTTTTTTAATTGGAATTGGCGGAGCTTGTAGAACCAATGAATTAGCAAAAATGTCCATGTAAAATGTTGAAGTTCTAGAGAGCAAGCTAGTACTCACAATTCCTGACTCAAGAACCCACAAGAAAAGGTTTTTTGCGGTGATATCTCATGGAGACATTAATCCTGTGGCTTTATTTAAAAAATATAAAGCATTACGTCCAACTCATACTCCACGTAGAAGATTGTTCGTATCATATAAAAACGGCAAATACACCGTTCAGCCTTGTGGTATCCATTTCTTTTCTAAAATATTTGATAAAATTGCTATGTATCTCAAACTTGAAAATCCAGCTATGTATACTGGTCATTGTATCAGAAGATCTTCAGCAACTTTTCTTGTTAATGCTGGTGGAGACATATTAAAGTTACAAGAACTTGATGGTAGGGAATCGAGCAATGTTGCAAGAGGGTATTTAGAAGATAACTTGAGTAAAAAAGTTTCCATTGCGCGAAAAATTCAAGTTGGAGACGTTTCTGTAAACACTGTATCATGTACTATAGAGATCATTGAACTGAAAAAAAATGTTGTTAGGCAAGGTTCAGTGGACATGCCCATCATTTTGGACAATAATGGTGTATCAGGTGTATCTATCAAATTTGAAAACTGTCAAAATATTCACGAATGTTCATAAATAATAGCTATAAAATAAAATTCGTATCTAGGGTATTACGATATGGTAACCAACGTATTATATATTGTAACTAACGTATTATGTGCTAAATTATTGTGAATTTGTTGTAATGTTATGATATTAATAATTATCAATAAAGATTTAACTTAAAGAAACCTTAATTTTCAATGATACGATAAAACTTTTAAATTACCCTGTACTTACCCAACAATTGTTTATAGTTTGAGAGCATATTTATATCATTATTCTCACTTCAACTCATAGTATCTCTCCCTTGTAAATACTCGATAAATAGGATCCATACGAATAATCCTCATAAACCAAATTTACTGTTTTCAACAGATAGTTATATTTAATACTAATAAAATTTAATTATGAAAAAAATATTCATTTAAAAAATAATAAAAAAACGAGTTCATTTATTTTCACAATCTTTCGATTTACGCATTTAGCTAAATACGATGTAAATACTTCATTCTGTTTTACTTTAAAATGTTTCAGTTTATTTCAGTACAAGATAAATCTTATTATCTTTATATTTCAGCCATGCCTTGGGGAATTTACATCACAGTCGAAAAAACCTCAATTCGGCTTAATATTTGAAAAGGTAAAGGGCGCAAATGGGGTTGTTATGTATACCATAAACTGTGGTCACTTTATAGCACTTTTTCAGAGTCCTTTTACACCCTTCTAAATTGTTATCTGTTTGTTTCTCTTTTGTGTACTACTCTACGATGTCCCCTCTTTGATTTGAAGAATACTATAACAATGTTACCATTTTATTATTTTTTGAGATCCACTAATTGTGATTATCTCAATCAACTGTACTTTTTATTACTTCATCGGTCAACCATGTATATAAATTTTAATTATTAAAAAATCCTTTCTATTTTATTAAAAACTCACAGAATGTTGTACGTTCGATTTTCAGTTGTCTGGAAAAATTGACAACAAAATGACGTAAGCAATGTAGAATTATAGAAATAAGGGCACCGTAGGTGCAGGGCTGGCACATGGTGTCTTAACATTTCATGAAACCTCCTGAACCATGTTCAAGGTATTAAGTATATATTGACATCAGCGTGGACTGCATCAGGTTTGAACGATTTGGTCAATACATCACCTTGTATAGGAAAAAGGAGCGTTCTACATCGACAGATGTCAGCGGTGCAAATTTAAGATGGTTGCTCCACGAAAAATCTTAATAACTGCTTAAAATTTTCTACATTTTTTGTTAACAGTATAATTTATCTTTAACAGCAACACCACGACCCACAGTGCAGTGATCTAAATACTTACTTTAGGTGGTGAAATTATTTTTAGCTCCAAAAAAAATTTTAATAAGACAAAAAATGTATTTATAACAGAAGCACAGCAGATATCACTGAGATATATGCATAATTTTATATTTATCAGGGTCGGCGTGAAATGATAGTTTCAAAAAGGTTTACCATTATTATAAAATAAATTAATAGCAAATTTCAAATACCATAAAACAGGCCTGGTTTTCTTTCTTAGAAAAATGTAACTTATTGCGTCACTTTTTATATTCTTAACTAAAAACATTTAAAAGTCATCTTCACTATCATGAGATGGACTAATTTCTAACTAATCTCTTTTAAACACGTTTCATCATAGATTTTTAAATCACTGTTGTCTAACAAATACTTGAAAACTTGTTTAGGAAATTATCATCAATGTTTCACCAAACATTGAATAGTTCATCTCGCAGAATTCCTTCCGCCACCACTGAAAAACAAAACAACACAAAAAGTTGCAATTCGTTTTTTAATATTCGAATTAGTAAACTTGTGACTATAAAACGGTAATAAATAACCAATACTTAACAATAGCAAGTTTTCTAATCCAGAAAACTCGAAAATATTTGTAGAATCTATAATTTAACGTACATAACTAGAAATTGTCTGGAGAGTGGTAAGCATGTGGCTATCAGCTTATGCGATCTCTCCAAGGCTTTCGACTGTGTATCTCATGAGATTCTTTTAGATAAGTTAAACTTTTACGGTATCAGATGTATCTGCCTAAATCTCTTTCATTCCTATCTCAACAACAGACAACAATGTGTATCAATAAATGGTATAAATTCGGAATTTCTAAAAATTAACCATGGAGTGCCTCAAGGTTCTGTACTGGGACCCCTACTGTTTATTTTATATACTAACGATTTCTTTCACTTTATGTCTCCGGTAAAATGTATTGCATATGCAGATGATACATCTATTTTGAATCACAATCCTAATATTAGCAATTTACACAATGACTGTGCTAGATCCCTCCAGCAAGCTTGCGAATGGTTCTCTTCAAATAAGTTAAAGCTAAATGAAGATAAGACTCAAAAGCTCATCTTTTCTACTAGTGGTCATTTAATACAAGGAGACAGCATCAAAATCCTAGGTGTAGTTCTTGATGACAATTTAAGTTGGTTCAACCACATTGAAGAACTATCAAACAAATTATCTAGTTTAATCTTTTTGTTCCGTAGGCTTAAAAATTTAGTTTGCCCTAGCACTCTAAGAACATGTTATTTCTCCATGTTTCATTCTTACATTAGTTATGCAATACTTCTGTGGGGTGGATCATCTCACGCAGTTAAAATTTTTCGTCTCCAAAAGAGAGTGGTCAGACTGATTAGTGATGCTGGCTGGTTAGATCACTGTCAACCAATATTTAAGAGATTTAGTATAAGTTCCTTCACTCTACATGTATACTATGTTATTAGAAATTCATAAAAATAAAGCCAAATTAGCTACAAATTCAAATTTCCATAATTATAGCACCAGATCTGCTTCCCTACTCAGACAGTTTCATCTTAGATTAACAAAATCGAAAAAAAAACACATTAAACCTCCAATTATATCATCATGTTCCTACTGAAATAAAAGCTCTTAATTTTAATGGCTTTAAGGCCAAGATTAAAAGGCACTTTTTAAATTATTGTTTTTATACAATAGAAGAATTTTTTAATACGCAATTTTATTAACAAATAATTCACAGATTATTCTTTTATAAGCCTTCCTGCATACTTGTGATGCTCTGAATTGCACATCATTAATAAATCCACCGGTTTTTTTTTTTTTTTTTATACGTTTGTATTTTTATTATTAGTCTATTATGTGTACATCTAACTTTTATATGTTTATACATGTTTATCTATATATGTATATATTATTATTTATACTTTCTTGTAGTCTACAAAGCAATTACTTTGTTTTTAATTTCATTTTTTATTATATGTATGTATATATTTTTTATTTGTTTCAAATTATTTTGTAACCTGTATATTTTTTTGTAATTTTGACCTGCCACAAATGTATCCCTATATGTAAAGTGGTTAAATCTATCTATCTATCTATCTATCTATCTATCTATTGTAATTTTTTCTAAGAGTGAATATGAATAGTTAATTTTATATATTAAAATAAAGTGTATATATATCCATAACTTAACAGAATAATAATTTTATTTAAACTAAGTGTACACGACTTGATATCTCTATACTAATTGAGCGATAGCGGACCGAATGATCTGAGTCAACCGAGAAATCACGTTTCTACTTATTATATCGTGAAAACAACGCGTTTAATGTTTAACTTGACTACAGTTTTGAAGTGCCTATATATTAAACTAAATATTTATAACAAAAATCGTAAATATGCAGTGGGTAAATTTATACCTTTTCATCGGCTAACATAATCATTTAGACCACTGTGTGACGGACCGATAAGCCCCTCAGTAAATTCTGCACATTACGGATATTTACAGATTCCTCCAGAGGTAGTGTAGTCTATTCTAGTTTAAAATGTTAATTTATTATCGCTCAGGTGTAGTACGTAACTGCTCTTGAACGTCTGGTACATGAAATGCTGACTAGCTTCGTAATATAGCGTCAGATTCTCCGGAAGTCAATTCCATTATAATAAACTACACTTTTAAAATGTTCGATATAGTAGACTGCAGCTTGTAAGCATGTGCACCATCGTGTACATACTACTTGTAATGGCAAAGATAATCTAGAGAGGCGCTCCTTACATTGTTGTTGGTGCGACCTGGCCTTTACAAATACGTCTTCTGTGTTTGCAATTAATCAGTTGACTGCAGGATAAGATAAGATAAGATAAGATATTCTTTATTTATCCATAGATAGATAGTATGTACAAAAAAAATATAATAGATATAAAAATAATAGTTACAAACTAGTACTAGTTTACATAATATAGACACATAATATAGAGAAAAAAAAAACAAACCTCAAGCAACATCAATTTGGCTGATATGCATTATTTTTTACAAAACATAAAAGTTGACTCTTAAGTTGGTTAACGGTATTAGTAGTCTTAATTACGTGATTAAGAAGATTGAATTGTGCAACTCCTTTGTCGAACATACTTCTCATTGTACTACTCCTAGAAGTTCTTTTAACATAATAGTTATTTGCACTAGCCGTTTGTATGTTACACGTGTGTACGTCTGTAACAAGCAACAATTGTCGTGTGAGATATTCCGGTAAAATGTTAATCATTTTGAAAATAAATGTCATAGTTTGGAAGAAGATGAACTGTTTAATGTTAAGCCATTTTAATGTATTAAGCATTAGCTGACTGCTACTGAAGCGGTTGCATCTTAGCATTATTCGCATTGCCTTATTTTGGACAACCTGGAGTCTACTGAAATTTGTACAACTTGTGTACAACATAGAACAGCAATAGAGAGGATGTATTAAGGTATTATACACAGTTAATTTTGTAGTAGTTGACATAAATGGAGCCACTCTGCTAAAAAATCCGATCTTTTTGCCGATTTTCGTTGATATATATTCTATATGTTTGTTAAATTTCAGTTCACGATCAATTATTAGGCCTAGATACTTTATTTCCTGAACAATTTCAACTTTTTTACTATTTAACTCGATACCAACATTTAAACTAGCAAACTGTTTAAATAGATAATTATTACCCACGAATATAAATTTGGATTTTAATTCATTTACTTTTAGTCTATTGATTTTAAATTTTTCTGTCAATAATTTTAGTTCTAAATTAACAATACTTAGCATTTCCTTAAAATTTGTACTCGCATAGTAAATAAGAGTGTCATCAGCAAAAAGATGGATTTTACATTTTTGCAACACATTGCCAAGGTCATTAATTTAAAGAATAAATAATAATGGACCCAGTACACTGCCTTGAGAAACCCCAAAGTTGTTTAACTTGGCTTGTGATAAATTCTCATTCATTTTTGTTACTTATTTGTTACCTATTTGTTATATAACTTGTAATCTAGTATATAACGGTGTTCTCAAATCCTTTTCTCTTTAGTTTTAATAATAGTATATTACGGTCAATTATTTCAAAAGCACGCTTAAAGATCAATGAAAACTGCGCAAATCCCAACTCCTGCTCTGTCCAACAACTGCTTCCAATCTGAAATTACTAATTGTCATGCGGTTTCACATGAATGTTTACCACAAAATCCCGATTGATATGTGCATATAATATTATTTGAATTTATGTACTTGATTACTTGATCATAAACTATTAATTCTAAGAATTTTTCATAAAAAGGCAACATATTTACTGGTCTTAACTGTTCGGCCAGATTCGTATTGGGTATTTTTGGTATAGGTACCACTACAGATGTTTTAAAACATTTGGGCATAACACCCTTTTCCAGACACAAATTAATCAAATTTAAAAAAAGGATACCCTATTATGTGAAATTTTTTTTTTATGATATTACGTCCGATTTCATCAGTGCTATATTTTTTTCTTGTTTAGTCACTATTTTATTTAGATCTTGTAGGATTATAGCAATAAATGATGTCATGCTAGAATTTACACCCGGTAGAGATTCATTAATTATATCAATATCGACATCATCTGTCCCTATGCTTATGATAATACTCTCAATACTACCTACATAATACTGATTCAGTATAGTCACCAAGTTGTTATTATATGTTACTCCATTACAGTTCATACTTTGCAGAGCGTGTTCCCCGCGTTTTTTCCCAACTAACTGTTTTAAGCTTTTCCATATTAATTTTGATTTGACTTATTACTATCTATATTTCTATCATAAAATATTGTTTTCGCTTCCTTGATAACTTTCGCAGTATTGTTTCTTGTCTGCTTGTAGTAATTCCAATCGCGTGTAAAAACAAATCTTTTGTAAGCCCTATTTCAATTTGCAATAGCTTCCCGACACTTATCATCTAACCATCTATTTTCAGCTACCTTTACTTTTATAATCTTTTTTGGTGCTACTATATTTAGTATATCTAATATGTTATTTACAAATGTGTGACTAACAATATTTACATCTGTGCAAGAATACTCCCAACCCTTTTCAATTAACAAAATTGTCATTTCTTCAAAATTGATCCGAGATCTAATTTTCTTTGTTTAATATTTTGAAAAATCCCTACCGTTTTCTACTTTTACTTGATTTATTGAATGGTCTGTTATGATAATTTTGCTCTATATACATATTTATTGTATAATCATTACAATAAGATCAATAATTATGCTACTAGAATTACTTCTTACTCTAGTAAAACTTTGTATAAACTGTTTCATGCCATAATTCTTAATACTTTCTTTAAACCTTCTTTTTACATAATCATTTTTAAAAAAATCAATATTAGAATCACCTGTGAGGATTATATCATGTGTATTATTTTTGTCAACATAATCATCTAACCGTTGCAAAAATCTATTAAGAAAAAGTGTTATATTACCACTAAGCGATCTATAAGCCACAGTCACACTATATAGGTCATTTTTAACTTTTATATCAACAGATAATAACCATCATCTACAATTAATGTTTGCCATTTTATTTATGCCATTCTTAATGAATATTAATACTCCACCTGTGTGTCGGCTGCTCGAGTCGCAACAAGCAAATTCACTTTCGATAAAACTTTCAGTAATACTTGTTTCAGTGAGACACAAAATCAAGGGTTAATATTTAAATACATACTCTGATATTTGGTCTTTATTTTTATAATAACTTTCAGGGTTCATGCAAGACAGAAATAGCGCACTATCATCCTGTGGTTGCTATTCGTTATAGGCTATCTTGTTCTTTATTGAATCAACAATTTTTAAGTAACAATCACATTTTCTATCAAAAGTAGCATGCTGGATATTCAAGTTAAGATTTAGTTTTTCATTTGCACAATTCATACATTTTTTATTTTCAAATCTGCAAGCACTACTCTGGTGTTCTTCTGCACATAGTGTACACGAAACTTTTTCTTTACAGTTTTTAGCCTTGTGATTGTATCCTCCACATTTAAAACACCTTTTTAACCCAGAAATATTCATATGTATTGTAGTTATTCCATCCAACGTGTAATACTTGCTCTTCCTTATTCATTAGATGTCTAAATATTTCAGTATCGACCTCTACATTCCAATTAAATATTCCTTTTCGCACTTTTGTTTTATAAATACTTTCAAACCTAAAAGTGTCAGCTTCTTGAGGTATTTTATTTTGCCTAAGAATTTGCTCAATCAACTCCTTATAATCTACTTTATTTGCCAATTCTTCCTGCGCAATACCAGTAATGATAACCATTGGCTTTAATATTTTTGGAACATTAATTTCATAATTATTTCCCAATTTCGTTTTAATGTCCTCCTTTACAGTATTCAGGGCTTCAGCATTTGAACACATTAAAATTACTTCTCCATTGCGTGTACTTTTGTGAATATTTAAACCCACTTGCAAGTCCACAGGATTTATATTACTTCTTAAATCGTTTTTAATTTCATTTGTTTCTTTTTTTTATTTTGGGTTTAACGACTAAAACATGTTCCTGTTTACCAAGAAATTCAGCGTACGTTGGTTGTATGTTTTTAGATAGTGCTGTTAATTTATTTTCTTTTACTTCATTTATTTCCTCTCGCATTTCATTAATCATTATATTTTGCTGCATAATAACATTGTAACACGCCTCTAACTTTGATTTAAAATCATTCAAAATCTCTTTAATTCCCACACATTCACATGCCGTTATTGTTTCCAACTTCGATCTTGTACTTCATGCTGTCATTATTATTATATGGCACTCGGCAATGTTTATTGCCGAATTTCGTTATTGACTGACAGATGTTGATACCTATTGAGTCGCTACACAATAACAATAAAACACTTTGTCCTTTGTCGGTGGAACTGATCATGGTTTTTTCAGCACTATAACTGTTTATTGAGTTTAATATATTCCTCTACATTCTTTTCTTTAAGGACCTTAAGCTCTGCAATCTGCTTGTTCACTCTTCAAAAGTGCAGGCAGTACCTGATGACATACTTGGTCGGCTAGGATACATGCAAGGCATGGTGCAACGTTCAAGTCCCTATGAGAAGCGTTACATGAAACCAGCTGTCCTGATGACAGTTGGGTATGCTCCGGCCAGGCAACAGTGGAGACGGGCGGAGTTCCTTATTAATTTATTATATTCAAATATATATATCTGCACTCATTGCAGATATATCTGGGCGCCAGGTAAATTTTAGATTATCGTCAATACCCAAAAAAAATAAGTAAGGTAACTATCAAACTTACCAAACAAATTACCAAAGGAAACGACAAGCTAATTATCATAAATTTATTCCACTGAGTAGATGATTGAAATATATATATATATATATATATATATATATATATATATATATATATATATATATATATATATATATATATATATATATATATATATATATATATTTTTTGTATGTATACACACAGCGGTCTGCACCGTTCACTAGTGTAGATTGACAATTTACAAAAATAATAATAAATAAAAAACAAGGCACGCAGTACTAGTAATACCTATATACCATAAAGCAGAGAATACATTAGATTTATACGGCGTAGCTTAAGCTTAAGTTTCCCCTGTATATAAATAATAAAAATATATTGTGACCAAATAAATATATACCAGTACCCGTGCTTAAAATGTTGTGCCAAAAGTAGCTTATTACTAATCCCTATTTTTTTATTGATATTTTCAAGTATTTGTAAGAACCAGTAATTTTAAATAAAATATTAAAGACAAATATGTTCAAAAAAACTTGCGTAACTCCTGGTCCCTTATCATAGAGCAGCGATGTCCAATCGTTTGGTAGTATGGTCTGAAGAGGCTGGATCACCAAAAGAACGTTGACTATAGATCGCACCTCCAGGTGGCGATATCCCAATGAAACAACTCGGACTCCCCTCGTCGACAGCAACAAACGAGGAGCGGCTCAATGCCACACCATGATAGGTCCCAAAGCAACGGACAAACGAAACAGCTATCGTTATAAAATAGCACATGGAAAATGACTCCCAAAAAAAAAAACCCTATAATAAATATATAGAAAATCCAAATTATTATAGTACCTATATCTAATAAACAGTTACGTACCTTTTCCAAAGGGTTTTCCTCAAAATACAAAACGTATTTGACAAATAAAATTTATGAAAACGTGTTCACACGTTGATGGTGCAAAGTGGCAAAATAATCCTCTTAACGAGTGTGATTTTAATAAACTATGAATCAACCCAAATACCTTGATTCCTTTTACAATAAAATCACAAGTAAAATCTACACAAAGATTGCTCCCGAAACGGATGAATTAAAACATTCAAAAACTTTGAGTAGATACTGCCACTAGCACGTTAGAGAAGAGAGTGTCAAAATTCTACCAGAACACCCCTGAAATTTAAAATCCTATATTGAAAAACCGCCCTAGCATTGATAAAAACCCGATAGCCTAAAAATCTATATAAATCAAGCTAATGTTTCAGCTACTCTCAGAAGATGGCTCCACACGTAAAATTACTTCTCTAAATATTTACTTTACAAAATATAAAAATGTGCTCTATTATTACCTATAAGATTAAATGTTTGTGTTTGTATAAAAATAATTGTTCATTAATTGATTATTTATTGATTTACCTTTTACCTAAATAGTGGAAAGTGGAAATAGTGTTGGTCAACCTGAGAAATATTTGACGTCTGTCAAATTGCATAAAAAGTAAAAAGTATGAAGTTATATAAATTTGTTACAAATAATTATTGTAGAAACTAAAAAGGAATGACTTTTATTTGTTCTCAGAGGTTGGTTTTATGGCTAAAGGTAAGTAAAATATAGACTTTCATCAAAATAATTTACTAGAAATATACAGCTACTAAACAATTTATTTATTCTTCTAGGTATGCCAAAGTTTTATCCTCGTGGATAGTAAAATGAATTTCAATAGATGCAATTATTCTACAAAACACTGGAATTTTGAACAATACAGAAAAATAGAAAGATTTTATTTACGAAAATTCAGAATTAAGTTCAACTATGAAATGGTAAAATATATGAATTTAAACATTATTTTAAAGGAATGTAATCCCCAATTATTTTAGGTTTTAATCAGAACTACTACATGCAGTTATAGCCACTAAATATGTCTGTTATGTAAAAATGAAAAATAGAGAAACCAATTTTCGAGGGATTTTGTCACACGAATGTTCAGATCGGAAACTTAATAAATTAATAACCCTCTTCAAAGGTACCTCAAACTACACATAAATAAATTTTATATCTACAACTTCTACAAATCTAATCTAAACAACAAATTCTGTTCCAGGTGCAGGTTACAAGTAAAAATCCTGTCCCAGGAATCAAAACCAACGAAATATACACACTATTTTAGGTCATTTAAAAGCTGTGCCCTCCTAAATAGAATTAGTAGGAAATTTAAACGTTACAATGGGCCAAACAAGTTATGCGAATCATATTGAGGGGCAATCGTAAATTGTAAAAGAGTGTCAGCTTTACACATATATGCCGCTGCGTCTTATACAAGTGATAAAACATTTTCACTTTTAACACCCATATTACATAACACATTTCCCACTATTTTCGCCACTGTTCGTACGTTGGTTTCCAACACCCATTTACTACATCTTAGCAATAGATGTGCACTCTGAATGGTACTTAAAATAGTCATTACAAAATACACATTAATGATTTTATGTCCCTTAAGATCCATGGCTTCGTCAACTCAAAACCACACGTACTTATTTTTCGTGTCCTCCGTGATATTGTCCATAACATTGTTATACACTACAGGAAGATACTTTTAGCGCATATCCGCATTTAAGGGTGGTGGTCATGCGGACATGTACTTCTCACAAAAGTTTTTAATTCAGGGAGCTTTAAGAGTTAAGAGTTCCCACGATAAATGAAGTGGCATAAATCTTAAAGAAACGTGTTATATGCAGGTAATCCTGATATATTTTGTACTTTAATACTACGATGAGCTTTTGATTCAAGATGACGTTTGGCGTCGTTAGTATAGTAAAATATTAATTTTCTTACATACGGTACAGTTTACTACAAATCCATCAACCTGAAAGTCATCAAATCGAGAAATAATTTTGTTACTTACTATTTATTTTTATCCTCGCATCTTAGCGCCGTCCATACACTGCGAAGTTTGAATATAAATTGAATAGTGAATAAACAGATTCTAGATCTTGCTGTGCGTGCTTACTCACTGTGTTTTCCTATGGAAACTCGGACAGGCGGGTTAACAAGCGGGTCTAGGAGTCACGGACATTTTCCCGTGTTTAAAAATGCCAAGGACAAACTTTAACTTACCATAGTATGGTGGGAGCAAGTATGTATTTAAGAAATATTTATTGGCGTTTAGCCTTAACACAGTATTTTGATCGGACATGCTCACACGTGCGCCTGTCTGTAGTTATTGTTACCAAATCGTGTTGCCGATAATGAGCGTAGGTTAAATGATTGTGAAGATTTACATATACCCTCAGATTAATATCAATCTGAGCATATAGTCCCAGTCGAACACCGCAAACTTAAAAGGTAAAAATGGTTGGAAAACATGTAGAAAACATGTTACGCCCGCCAGATTAATAAAAATTTGTTAATTGCTATTTTTAGTGAATTTTTAAAATTAGATAAAAAAATGAATTTGCTTTTCATAACACCTGCTTGAAATTTACACAATTTATGGTATGTATCATTTTTGAAAACATTTGTCTAGCTGACAATTTTTGTTAATTAACATCTGACAGACCTTTTTGTTGGAAATTATTTTTTTCATGAAAGTACACTTCATAACAGCTGCTTGGTTTTTGTTTTAAAATAGTTTGAACTATTAAAACTAATCTGGCTGGAAATTTTTGTTAATTAACATCTGACAGACCTTGTTTTATAAATTATTATTTTTAATAAAAGTACATTTCATAACACCTTTTTGTTTTTGATTTAAAATGAACTGTGAGATCTTTTTTATGCAAAAAAATTTGTGTCATCGAAAAAAATGTTATTTACTTTGTCAGACTTAATTTTGAATGCGCAGTATCCACGTATATGTTGGAATGTAACGGTTGTCATTGAAATTCTTCTAGAAAATAACCGTTACCATCATCATAAAAAATACTTTTTCGATAAAAAACAATTTTAATGTATAAAACGGATCTTAGACTTTAATTTAGAATTAAAAAAAGAAAACATTCTTTTAATAATTGAAAAACGTGTGGTGCTTAAAAAATTGTGTCTTGTAACGAAGTGATTTTTCCTTTATTAGCTTTCTATTGTAATCAGACATAAATGTTGTTTTCATTCTTGGTTGTTGGTTCACCCTGTATACGATAACTTGTGTTAATATTTCTTTTAAAACCGTTTGGAAACAAAGTTAAATTTATTTTTGCAAGTTCAGTATTTGAAATAACCATTTTTTTCTCTAATATATTTATTTCAAATCAGTTTTTTTTCAGGGTAATCGTAGTTTGTTTAATATTCTAATGATAAATCATTTATTGATAGTAAAGAAATGCATTTCTATTTGTTTAATAATGTACCGAATAAGTTATTAATTGATTTATTTTAAATATTAATACATGGCAATTTTAAATTATTTCTTGTCGAAAATATTGTTTGGAAATTGTGAGAAAGCGATTCCCAGCCTTGAAATATTTTATAAACATTTGTTTATATGAATTAACGCAAGGAATTTGTTTATATAAGATGCGCAATGATAAGCTGAAATAACGTTTGACACGGACAGCGGTCGACCCTCTTGCGCAACGCACAAATTCCCGCCTTTCTATAACAGGCATTTGTATATAAATTGAATGCCACCGCGTGAAAGAATCACTTGTCTTCGACTTGTCTGCGACTTCCTCGACTCATGTCCAGTGCACTCCACAATCAGATAGTGGTAAGAATTACTTTGACCATTTTACTCTTTTTATTTTTGCATTGCTATCATTTACCATTTGTGTCCGAATTTACCCTTTCTATCTGAATGTCCGAGGTACCTGTCGTCCGAATAAACCAGAGATATTTAGGAAATTCACAGAATCATTGATAAAAGCAGGGTTATCTATTTAACCATTAGCATAGAGAATCCGTGGTTATCATTTGTTGTAGATGATGTAGAGACAGAACGCTAACGTCTTGTGTGTGGATAGAGTTCCGTTTCAGTCATAGTTACACTACCAGTAAGGTTTTAATACCTCGTGTGTGGATAGGACCTTACTAGGTAAACGCGGAGTGGCATACGTGAGATTTTAATATCTCGTGTGTGGATAGAATCTTACGCCGTGCCCCGGAAATCAGGTACTAACAAATTGGTCCATGAGCCGTGCTCACTGAATTTAAATTGTAAAGAACATAGGCTTGAAGTTGATGTGATAACCTATCGCCTTAAAGCATAAGTAATTACCTAGTGTTAACGTTCATACATCCACGCATATCTCTGACCTGGTTAGTTTGACAGACAGTTTATACTAAATACGAGTCCGTAAACTGAACCGCCGTACTATAGGTTTAGAAGGACTACGGGAACATTCGGTTGTCATTGTCTTTTGTAGCAGACGTAAAGATAGAACTCTAATACCTCGTGTGTGGATAGAGTTCCGTCTCAGTCATAGTTTCACTACCAGTAAGGTCCTAACACCTTGTGTGTGGGTAAGATCTTATTAGGTAAACGCGACACACTAGTCAATAAATCCCAAATCAGGGATACGAGGCGCTACTCCTAAACTATAGCACGCTCGCGATTATACAGTCAAATATACCGCCTGTCCCTGAACTGACCTCCTACACTCATGTCTTGCCAGTACTTCGTAACCACTTACCACTAACTATATTGCTGCACCGACCGCTTACCGTAATACCGCTTCATTAACCGCTTGCTGTAGCTGCCAGGAATAGTAGTTGCCGTACCCTTACTTTATTTTGAATCATCGCTTGCTTGCTTGTGTAGATGCTTGTAGTAAGCAGTTGGTAGTAATATTATAGTAATAGCATCCATAACTTAGCTGTACTAGATATAACATAACCGATCACTGCTGTTTGCATTTGCATAACATCTTGCCTGGTTCCTTGGTTACTTACATGTAATAGTGGTTAATATTTACATTGTATTGTATTACAAAATAACTGTTGTGTATATATTTGTTTATTTTTTTATGTGTGAAGAAGTCTTAAATAAATAGAGTAAGTTGAACTTCTGCCTTTTATTTAAAACAAAGATATAAACAATACATTTGTTGGTACACCGAGAATCATTTTCGGCAGGTAAGGTGAAGTTGTCCATTGCTACGCAAACCTCAACCACACAGACCGCCTGGCATTCCGTTTCTTCACTGAGTTACCCTAACTTCTATCCTACTGCTGATAGAATAAAGTGGTGTTCCCACACTGTACAATAGGAACTGGCGCTCGAGACCGTTACCATAATAAAAGTTCAAAGTACCGCTACTGTACTGAAGGGTGCTAAAGTCACACGTCACACACACACGCATACACAAATAAGCATTGTGGTGTTAGCAATACGTCACAGTCTGTCATAGTAAAAAACATTTTTTCGCTGATAGACCAATTTTTAATACGCTTTTATTAGCGTCACCTGTATGTTTGTGAGTTTGTTTGTTTGTAGCCGACTCTTTGGACTCGATTTTGACCCATTTTAAACGGACAGATTTAATTGAAACTTTGTACACTTACGAAGAACCGGTAACAATACAATAATTTGATAAGTTTATATCATTATCCTGATCAGGATCGCCAGAATTAAATAATTTCCTCACGTATCCTCTGCGTGAGAGCAAGTGGCTTATTACTGTTAGTACATTCCGTGATTCTCAGTTCGTTCGTTGGCCGAGCGGGCTAAGGCGCAAGTCTTAGTCGACGCGAAACGACGGACTCCTCGGGCGTTCAAATCCCGTCTATGGCTGAAAAAAAAATATTTTTTTTTCAGAAGTATCTGTTATAATATCAGCATCAATAAGCAATATAAATATAGTTTAAAAAAACTAAAAAACACGCTTTCATAGCACATCAAACTAAAAAGTGAAAAATAAATATAGTTTAAAAAAACTAAAAAACACGCTTTTAAAGCACATCAAACTAAAAAGTGAAAAATAATTATTAATATAAACTGAAAACAATAATGTACGAAAAATACTAGTATTATTGTGAAAAAAAGCGTGGGGCGTTTTGTGCCATATTTTTCGTATATCGAGCAACCCACGCTTTTTTCACAATAATACTAGTATTTTTCGTTCATTATTGTTTTCAGTTTATATTAATAATTATTTTTCACTTTTTAGTTTGGTGTGCTTTAAAAAGCGTGTTTTTTAGTTTTTTTTAACTATATTTATTTGCATAAAGGAGATCTAAACTTTATAAAAAAAAAGGAGGTGTTATGAGATGTCAGCAGATGAGCTGACAAGGTAATTAACGAAAATGTTCAGCTAGACAAGTTTTAATAGATAGGGAAGATCTCTAACTTTATTTTAAAGCAAAAACCAAGGAGCTATTATGAAGTGTACTTTCATGAAAAAAATAATTTAAAACAGAAGGTCTGTCAAATGTTAAATAACAAAATTGTCAGCTAGACAAATTTTTGCAGAAATGATACATTATTTACCATAAATTGTGTACACTTTTGTGTCATAGGCGCTGAGACAACCTCTTACTGTTGGTAACTAAAAAAGTGTGGATGAGCTCGATTATACATTTGCAACATTATCAAGATCTCCACAGTCTCTTCATTGAGGCGTATACGTTGGGGTGAATAAGGTTTTTGTAAAAGAAAATAATCGTTCTCCATCTACATATGTTATATTTGAAACAGTAAAATATTGTTTAAATTCATTAATGCATTTTGAAGGAATCAAATATTTAATATTCCATTATCACAAACTAATTTAAACGTAATAGTTAAATGCAGTAATTTATTTGGATAATTAATTGAAGTATTGCAGAAAAGCTGAAAACTGGATGTGTTTATTTCAAACTGAAATAATCAAATAACTCACATCGTAATGGATCACTTACACGCTAGTACATTTTATAACAAAATAATTTATAAATAGTCTCTCAGTAATATACAAGCTAAAAATGATATGTGTATTAATAACATGCGTTCCAAAAAAATATCCTCGAGGATAGCCATGGAACTAAATCATGTGATTCGTAGTGGCATCGGTTGATTGAACTATCATTAATTTGAATACATTTTTGAACTGTCAGTCATTTCAATTTTACATTCATTCAATTGTGTTAGTTTTGGAAAATATTTAATGTCTTAAATTGTTATAATATAATTGTTGGTGTTATTGTGTTTAATCGTCTTATATTTGTGAATTTTACTGGGATTTTTGTTTATTGGTCACAACGGGAGCCAGAGCTATTATAAGCTTGATTAATTAGATGAGATATTTTTTCGATCATAATTCTTTATATTTATTTATTTGACATAATATAATGTATCCTAACAGCTTACTTGGAAAATAAGTAGAGTTTGGAATTTAGGTATTGTAGGTTATGTATCAGCATGTAGAATTTTTCATGCATATATGACAATATACGAGTGGGGCAATAGTGTGTCGGACTTCGATATCTCGAGTTCTATGATAGCTAGAAATAAAAAAAAATACAAGTAAACTAGATAAAAAGTCTATAACCGGAAATTATTTTCAAATATACAGGGCAACCCAAGACAGGATCAAGTGCGGTGAACCGTGACCCACTAACCAATAAAACGGGCTATTTGGGATAGGCCCTCTGTCACTATTCATACTATTGTTACAGTTTATGATTTCCAAGCTTTCAAATGCATCCAGATGTCTAGTACTTGTTACATTCCTAATTAATCTTAAATTGCTAATATCTATTTTATGGTTGTTCTCAAACGCATGTTTTACTACACTAGACTTATCTGTTCTACCATATTTGAGATGGGCCATATGCTCTTTGAATCTAGTTTGAGTTGATCGTCTAGTCTGTCCAACATATTTTTGATTACAGTCCTTACAGCTAATTTTGTAAATCCACTTCTTTTCGTTTGTTTCAATTTTTTCCTTTGGATTACCTAAAAGTTGTAGTAGTTTGTTTCCCGATGAATAAACCACTGTAATACCTACATCTTTAATAATCTTACCAATACCACAGGTGAATCGAAGATCGAATGGAATCGATACAAATTTCGAATTTTCTCTTTCATTTTGAAAGGTCGAGGAATTTAGAAGCGACTCTTTAAACTTTCGTTTTCTAATTATTTTATCAATTAAACTTACAGAATATCCACTACTCGCAGCTATATCCTTAATCAATGCCTTTTCTTTATTTAGGGGGAAAGCTTAATAGACGATGGACTAGAAAATTAAAACTCGCCATTTTGTGTTAAGCACAATGGTCAGAGTTCTTAGGGATATATCTTAGAGTACTGTTATCTTTTCTGTATATGTCAAATTCTTACTTATTTTCACTGTTTCTAATTATTAATACATCTAAAAATGGTAGTTGTTCAGAGTTTTTAGTTTCATATGTGAATTTATTTGACGTGAAACGACTGTTTAATTTAAATACAAAGTTATTAATATCAGCGACTTTTGTATCGAACACTGCAAAAATATCATCCACATACCTAAGCCAAACCCTGAGGAAATACTCGAATTCTTCTTTTGCTTCCGTCTAGAATCTGTTCATGAAGAGACTGGCAATGATTGGTGACAAAGAGTTACCCATTGCTTTTCCTTCATGTTGTTCGAAGAAATTATCGTTGAATCGAAAACAATTTTGTTTCATGCAAAGTTTAGTGAGTTTAAGATATTTTTTTACTACATCTTGACTGAGACTGTTTAATTCGAGTAGATCCTTAAGGTGATCCAAGGTCTGTGGTATCGGAACACTTGGAAACAATGAAGAAACGTCAAAGGAGTGCAAAATGTCACTTTCTTGCAACTGAATATTTTTCACCTTACTAACACATTGACGGACACTCAATTATCCAGTATGCGTTTAATACGGCACTGATGGCATTTGCCGATATGCGGCATTATGCGCCTATGGACCCTGACTGGATATGTCGTCCTAAGGTAAAATCGCTTCTACCAACACTGTCGTTATAACCAGTAGATTTTGAATGTATATTTTTATAAGGTGTATCACTAGACACACATTGTGCAATATTGGTGGCAATTGGTGCATTCCTAATAAGAGGTAGGGATCAACTTATGATCACGCCATATGCTAACTTATTGAATAATCTCCAGTATCTACATAGAGTGGGTATTCTTTTATTACGCGAACAATGGACGACGCGGAGAGAAAAAGAGAAAAATAATGCAATGGTATGAGGCTGATAGTGATGAAAATTATCTACGTTCAGAGCATGATCCATATAGTACAGATGATTCTGTGGGTGATCCTGAATACCAAGTTAGTGAAAATGGTAGCAGCAGTAATAATGATGACCAAACTAACTGGAATGATTTTTCACGAGACGAAGGTCAAGGTAACATACACGGTGGTTATGAAATTTTTCAATAAAAATTATTGTAGTCTAACGAAGTTAATTCAGAAAATGAAGATATAGTTAAACCCTTTCATTATAATTTGATACATTTTTGCTAAAATCAGTAATTTTATCTTAGGCCACTGGCAATCTAGTATGGGAAAATATAATAAAAAGATCCAGTGAAGTTGGTTTTTGACGCATAGCAGTCAGGTGTACAACAAAATATTGAAGACCTTACAGCAATTCAAGTTTTTGACCTAATTTTGAACACAAAAATTTTCAATCTTATACTAGAAAAAACAAATAAATACGGAGAGTCACTGTTATTTGCAAACCGATCAAAAAGTAGGAACGAAAGATTTAAAACTTTCAAACCAATTGATTTGAAAGAACTTTTTTCAGTTCATCTAAGCTAATTACCTTAGATGAACTGAAAAAGTTCTTTTGGCTTCTGTTTGTTAGCAGAGCACTTGATATTTCGTTCTATAAGAAGTTTGTTCAGTTTTGATCGCCTCTACTATCATCCGATATTCTCAGCCACTTTATCTGGAAGACGATTTGAACAAATTTTGAGGTGTCTAAATTGTTCAGACGAACACGAGGAAGATGGTCTACATAAAGTTAATCCGCTTCTTAGAAAGATTATTTTAAATAGCCAAGCTATCTTTAACCCAAATGAAGCCTTGTCTTTGGACGAATCACTTTTATTATTTCGAGGAAGATTAAAATTTCGCGTCTATATAAAAAATAAGAAATCTAAATACGGAATTAAATTTTACGAACTGTGTTCAGGCGATTGATAAGTTCTATATTATAGAAATATACAAAGGCAAATATAATAATGACGATGTACGAAATGAATCAAAAGTGAATTCGACAGTCTTACGGCTAATGAAACCATATTTAGACAAAGGTCATTACTTTTACATGGATAACTTTTATAACAGTGCTGATTTATCAAACAAGCTACTTGCTAGAAAGACACATACGACTGGTACACTTCGCAGTAAGAGACGTGGAAACCCAAAAGAAGTTACACAAGTGAAATTGAAAAAGGGACATCATATTTGGCGACGAGCAGGAAGTATTTATATCTCAAAGTTGAGGAACAAACGAGATGTGTTATCTATTACCACTGCTTACAAACCAGAGTTAGTGAAAGTTACTAACCGACACGGCCAGAAAAAAATTAAGCCGGCTGCTATAATTAAATACAATGATAATATGTCTGGGATAGATAGGGCAGACCAGATGATAAGCTACTATTCTTGCCCTAGAAAAACTAAGATGGTATAAGAAAGTTATTTTTCATCTCTTAGACATTGCAGTATGGAATTCATTTTACCTTTATAAAACCAATGTAAACAAGAATAAAACAAAATTCCATGCTTTTAGGGAGTTGCTAATCAAATTATTATTAGATGAGAAGAGAATTTGTAGCAGATATACCCATAAAAACTAAAAGAAAAACATCAAAGAAAGGTAGTGACAAGCAACATATTTTGCAGGCTATACCAGCCCCAAAAGTGTGTGAAGAGAATGGGCAAGTACTACAGGATGCAGGGCATTGTTCACAAAATCAAATCAGGAAGGAGACGCAGACGGCGTGGCAATGTAGGGGTTGCGTTGGAAAATTCCCCTTTGTATTGGCACCTGTTTTGAAATGTGGCACAAATAAACATGAAATGTATTTTTTTAACTTTTTCTTTTTGCATTTTAATGTTTAATTAAAATGTTCTTTGCTGAAATAAACTTGTTATTTGTTCTTAAATTATATAGAATACAGTAAAATGACCAGACGGCATATAACATCTGGTGCCCCAGTGTGTAAATGAGTAGATGCTCAGTGGGACATGACCTCATATGACGCATGCCATATTTAAGCTTAGCCTTAACCTAAAAACAATAATAAATCCATAGCTTCAAGTTATGTTGTTCTATCTAATAAAATAAGGAAGTTATGATAGTGTCTTTTTTGGCGCACACAACTTTTTTTCAGGTGGCGAAGCGGAAAATCTAGCAATGACATGATATCCCGTCAATGTCCGTTAATGTGGTTTTCGATTTATTAATTTCTAAGATTTCTATATTGAAAACATTTTCTTTCTGCGTATAAAATTTTAAAATTATCATTAGAAGAATTGGTTTTTATTGATAACTTATTTCATGTTCTGAAAGTGTTTTTCTAAATGTATTTCGTGTCTGCCTAATATATACTTTAGGGCATGTACCAGGTGATCCAAATAAGCCTCCCACTCCAATTTATTCCATTATTTGGAAAGATATGAAGAAATCGATAGAACGCTTTTTTATAAGGTTTTTAAAAATAAATCCAGATGCATTAAAAGAATAACAAACAATGATCTTCAACTAAAAAAGATGGAGGCATTTTTTTTTCGGAAGTATATTATAATATCTTCAATAAATATTCCGATAATCCATTATTTTCAACTGTAAAATACGGCGCTTAACAGATGTCAGAAAATATTTTCTAGGTGGCTATGATACTAACAAAAAATGTTAGATTGAAAGAATGATTATTATAACTACTAACTTTTTTGAAAGAAAAACAAATATCAAATATCCGAATTTTTCATCAGCCCTAAGACCTGTTCCTCACAATAAATCACACTTACCAGTGCCAACTGCGTATTTAGAGTGGCAAAATGTTCATTTGGGAGGTAATGGAAACATGAACGACTCTTCAAACAGCCCAGATCAATGTGCCGATCCTTGGCATATTCCAGAAAGTTTTAGTGACCTTCATTTAATTGCTAAAAATGAATTGAATGATTTTGTACATGACTTGGAGCTGTCAAAACAACAAGCAGAACTTCTTGGTTCCCGACTTAAGGAGTGGAACTTACTGGCTAAAGAAACAAAGATTTTTAGAAAAAGAAATGCAACAATTTCCGTATTTTATAATATAGAAAATTCGCTATGCTTGTGTATTGTTATTGATAGTTTAATGTAGGAACTAAATATCGACATTCCCTTTCTAAGTGGCGTTAATTCATAGATTTCTCCAAATATAGTTTAAAAGCTGTCTCATTACATAATTGAAATTTAAAACCATCTATTCCAATTGCCTATTCAGTAATAATGAAAGAGGATTATGACAATATAAGCATAATTTTAAATAAAATTAATTACAATAAATAAAAATAGCAATTATAATGAATGTATATTAATATTTGTATAAGAGGCTTATGCTGTACAGAGAAATTATCTAATTTTTATGATTCTTGAAGCTTACATGTGGTACATTAATTTCCCTAAAGTGTATACTGGACAGGTGGAAAGAACATTCGGAACAGGAATTACGGGACATGGATAATAAATAAATATAGTTTAAAAAAACTAAAAAACACGCTTTTAAAGCACATCAAACTAAAAAGTGAAAAATAATTATTAATATAAACTGAAAACAATAATGAACGAAAAATACTAGTATTATTGTATACGATATACGAAAAATATGGCACAAAGCGCCCCACGCTTTTTTCACAATAATACTAGTATTTTTCGTTCATTATTGTTTTCAGTTTATATTAATAATTATTTTTCACTTTTTTAGTTTGATGTGCTTTAAAAAGCGTGTTTTTTAGTTTTTTTTAAACTATATTTATTTTTCACTTTTTAGTTTGATGTGCTATGAAAGCGTGTTTTGTAGTTTTTTTAAACTATATTTATATTGCTTATTGATGCTGATATTATAACATATTACGATCCAACAGATATTTCTGAAAAAAAAAATATTTTTTTATTTCAGCCATGGGATTTGAACTCACGCCCGAGGAGTCCGTCGTTTCGCGTCGACTAAGACTTGCCCGCTCGGCCAACGACCGAACTGAGAATCACGGAATATACTTACAATATTAAGCCTCTTGCTCTCACGCAGAGGATACGTGAGGAAAGGAAATTATTTAATTCTGGCGATCCTGATCAGGATAATGATATAAACTTATCAAATTATTGTAATGTTACCGGTTCTTCGTAAGTGTACAAAGTTTCAATTAAATCTGTCCGTTTAAAGTGGGTCAAAATCGAGTCCAAAGAGTCGGTTACAAACAAACAAACAAACAAACAAACAAACATACAGGTGAAGCTAATAAAAGCGTGTTAAAAACAAGGTTAAACATACGTCTACGTAAAGAAATTTATTAATTTAAGGATAATTTTACAATTGCACACGCTGAAAATAAAGGGTCGGATTTGTCACTATAAAAACCCTTAGAAATAAATATATAAAAAAAAACACTGAAAAATTGTATATATCTAAAATGTTTAAATATTCATTTTCTGTCTCGCATAATAAAATATTACATACACAGGATGTCTCACCAGGAACTGCATCGATCGATATAGGGAAAAGTACTCACCAGAAAATTTTTAAAATTTAAGGAATTACTAATGGCAGTGTGGCCAATCCAATTAAAATAATTACATGCATCTGGCACTTCCGGTTATACCGGAAGTCGACATCAACTTCCTTATTTTAAACAGGATACTCTATATATTTTAGAGCATTCGAAAAGAGCATAAGATTCTGAGCCAGTAAAATGTAGGATACCCTATGTCTAAACTTAGCCGTTTCAGAGATATTTGACATTTAAAAAAATTTTGACAGGTGTAATGGTTTACAAAAACCTTTATACATTTCTTCGTGTAAAAGATACTCATTTGCTTTTTGGCATGCAGAAAGACCATAATGTGACCTATGCTCTACAGTTTAAAGACCTTCAATAATAGTATACCAAGTGTTTCATTTTTGACGTTACATTTTGTAAACTTCAAACCGCGAAAACTTGTTGAAGTCAAATGGAATACCCTGTATTTTTTTGCATCAAGATATGTAAAATTAAATTCCTTTTGTTTCTATATTAGGTTTAAGTTATAACTTTTTGAAATATTTGCGATTTTCTTAGAAATTCAAGAATTTTTAGTAAAAATTTTAGCAAATTAGCCATGATTAGAAACAATCAGTAATGTCAGTCATTCTCTTATGTCAAAAAATGCCACCGCATTTAAATTACACCCACGAAGACTTTTTGAATTTGTTTGTTATTTATGGAGAATGTGATAAAGTAATATCAAGAACTTGTAGTACATTTGCTACTCGATATCCACAAAAAAAGGAAACCGTCACCAAATACAGTAAAACGCATACTGAATAATTTTAAAAACTATGGCTCTGTCAAGGCAAGATTTCAAAAGTGGAAGCCTATTGTTGATGACGAAAACGTAGAAATAACAATTCTGGGATATTTTCATGCATTTCCAATGATGTCATTAAGACAACCTGCTCTGGAATCAGGACTGTGCAAGGATTCAGTTCACAAAATCTTAAATAAACATAAATTTCACCCGTTTTCGTTCCAAATTGTTCAACGATTAAAACAAACAGATTTCCGAAGAAGAGAAAATTTTTGTGAATTTATAGTAGTAGTAGTTGTAAAATAGCTATGTCGAAGTTAAAATGTCAATCTCTTTATGCAAACTGCCGTCTGTAAGTGCCTTTGTGGCTAGCCACCACATTTCTTGTCATCCCACATCATTTCCATTGATTTTCTTGTTTAAGGGCTATTTGGCTTTTATTTTAGTATACAATTTAAGTTATTCATTTTCAACAAAAAATATTCAGTTAGAGGTCGCATGTTTACTGTTTTTTTAGTTCTCTCTTTTACTACAGCGTATTTGGTTTTTACAAACTACTGAGCAACTCAGGACAATTGAAATTTATGTGACCATAGGTCGGCAAATATCTTCGAAATAATACTTAAAAAAATTACGCTAATTAGAAAATAAAAAAATATATCGATGACGGACTTCCATACATATTGTGTTACTAGAAAGTATAAGTTATAATCTGTTCTCTTATGGACATTTGTAGCCTCAGGTAATACCAATTTTGAAATTACAAATATATTTGTTAAATCCGGGAAGTAACGAGAAACACTACTAGCAACTATGCTGTGTAACCTATGGTCTTCCGTTTGCTGAAAGGTTATTTACATAGAAGTTAAAATTAATACCCAGAGCATTTTTCCTCACAAATTGTGGAATCTGGTATTGTTCCTCTTGCGTTTTGTTGACTATCAATTTGGTTTTGTTTGTGTAGTTCCGAGGTTTTGTTATTTGTTGACGTTGATATCAAAATTACGAAATTAATTCCAGATATGAAAATATGTATCAGGTTGCAGCAATAATGAGAGTCAGACATGTTTTATTTCACTTAATTCTCTCTACAAGAGTATGCACCATTTTAGCAAAATACAATTCTAATAAGGAGCACCAACTAAAAGTTTTTTCCAACATCAGATTGATAAAATTTGATTGATAAATCTATTAAATTACTTTCAATCATATTTAACAGGCATACAACAATGTATATTCTACAATAGATATAAATCGTCAATATACTTAGCCACTTCCGGAGTGCCACAAGGTTCTAACCGTGGACCTTTACTATTTCTATTATTTATTGACGATTTATGCACTGAATTGAAGGTTGACAAATTAACCTTTGCAGATAATTTAAAAATCTTTAAGAGCATAAATTCTGTAAACAATTGTGTATATCTTCAAGAAAACCTTAATATAGTCAGCAAGTGGTGCAGCCTGAAAAAATTTAGTATCAATGCTGCTAAATGTAAAGTAGTGTCTTACGCAAAAAAGAAAAATTGCTTTAACAACAACTGCAGCATTAATGACAGTGTTTTAGAGCGCATACAAACAATTAAAGATTTAGGTTTATATTTTGATTCTGAACTGAGTTTTGTCAAACAAATACATATTGAATAAGCCTTATGCCTTTCAGCGGGTGCGTCTATAAATTGTTTATCGTGGACTGCTTTTCTATAGAATATTCCACAAATAAAGGTATAAAATAAATGTCAAAACTTACCGAATTGCAGGGACGATGGTGGTACTTCCAAATCGGCAACAGGATTAAGGATAGGCAAAAAAAAGGAAATATTTCGACATTTTAAACTATTCCCAAATTTGCAATGTCTTATTAAAAGAACTCTGATATTATTGATTATAATTCACTCCGAGACTTTACACTAAAACGAATATGCGTCAATTTGGTAGCAGACCCAGTGGCGGTCGTACCACTAATGCCCAACTTTGTTGGTTCTCGCACTCATGTCAGCTGATTCTTCGAACCCATTTCTTGTCCTAGTTTTTACGAATTCTTAAAAACTATATAAAATTTAACTGAAATGTTAATTCATATAATTTCGTGAATGTCGCGTAACCATTCCCCCCGCCTTGAAAAAATTATTTTCAAATATACTCTAAAGAAAAAAATAAAAGAGAAATTTACTAAGAAACACACATATTTAAAGAAAAACATTATTCAAATGCTATTGATTAGGTAGTGGACATAACTTTACAAAGGACCCTTTGTAAGTAGTATTTTTAGTGCTAACACGTGCAACATGACTTACTCCATTGTTACCTTAAAATACCTCTTCAATAACACCTAAAGGCCATTGTAGGGGGGGGGGTGCATTTTCTTGTCAAATAAGACCTAATGTCCCCATGGTAACGGGGCACATTGAAGTATTCCATTTTTGGCGGCTTTGTAAACTGTTCAAGTATTCCACCCGACACCTGTTCCAAAAGGATTGGACTAAGCGGTCAAGAAGAGATTTTCGCGTAAGCAAGTTTTGATTTATTTCGGTGACATCTATTGCTGGCAAAGATTTTAATGGGGTTGATGTGAGAAAATGCGCAGCAGTAAGCCAGTGTTTCGGACAGGTTACTGCTCAGCCAACCTAATGGCCTTGAATTTAACAAAGCTTCAATCTGTGCTAAAACTGTGAGAAATTCCTCAAAAGTAAGAATTTGATTACCTACAACTGTGTATAAATGTATTTTTACAGACTTGACATTTGCTTCCCAAATACTCCCGAAATGAGGAGCAGAGGGAGGGTTGAATTTCCATTCTATATTTTGCAAACTTAACTTCGCGCTCATACTAAGATTATATTCACTAGATTCAATTAAGTTGTATATCTGATCAAGCTCGACTTTTGTCCCAATAAAATTTGTTCCGCAATCAGAATAAATACAGCCACGACGTGCTAAAAGCGTTTGAAACAGCCAAGAAAAGTAGCGGTTGATAAATCAGAGGCTAATTCTATGTGTAGCATCTTCGTGGACAGACAGACAAACAGACACATGTAAGCTTTTTTGCTTTTTAATGCCCCTACGTCGCCCTGTGATATAGAAGGAACCGAAGTAATCAACCCCGCAATTTAGGAAAGGCCTAACCTCCATCACTCTAGGAGCGGGTAGATCAGCCCTTGGCGGAAATACGGTTTTCGGTTTAAATTTAAAACAATATTTTACCCATTTTGATCCGATGACATACAAAATTTCTAGCAGAATCGTTGTCGAAGTAGCGATAGTAATAAATGTGGACCCGTGTTTAAATAAAGGCGGTGAAAATGATCAATTAAAATATTAACTGAGTGATGTTTTTTGGTAATAATAATGGCTGTTTTTTAACGTAACTATTTTGTGCGTTTGACAATCGATCTCCTACTCGAATGCACCCATTATCTAAGAGTTTATATGACGTATTAATTTCGAGGGACATTGTCCTTTTTGTAAAAGTTCAAATTCTTTCGCGAAATTTAATTTTTGAACACCATCGTATAAGCTCTAATTCGGCTACTTCTAAATGTAGAGCGGATACGTTTTTCGAATAGGCAATAATTTAAGAAATATAAGTACATACACTATAATTCTACAAAGTTTTGACCTCCTTAACATGAGATTACGCAACGAATTATATTCATTAACCATAGCAGCCAAAACCACGATTCTTTCCTCAAGTAAGATTGAATTGTTTTTTATGACGGAATGAATAGGCCATTTACTAACTTATAATTTAATCCAACAAGATCCGTTAGCCAAGTAGCGTGTTGAAGCAAAAGCGACGGCGTTAAACCACGTGAAAGACAATCCACTATATTGTTTTCACTTTCTACGTGATACCATTTGGCTAAGGGTATAGAATCTTGAATTTTAGCAACTCTCGTTAGCAACAAAAGTTTTCCACCTATGTGAATTACGATTCCAGTGCAAAACCACTGTAGAGTGAGCAAAAACATGCTCTATTTTAATGCAAGATGAACACGTCTCTATAACTGATTTAATTAATTTTGCCAAAAGAACAGCGGCACAAGGTTCCAGTCTAGCTATTGTACAAATCCTTAATGGCGCGACTTTCTATTTTGCATACATTAAATTAACTAGAATGCTATTATCAGGTGCAATAATTTTTATATATATACCATGGCACCATACCCTCTTAAGGAACTATCTCCCCCCCAGCGTTGCGCAGGAATGTTGTCATAGGCTCCTATATGACACGGTACCAGAAATTGCGACAGAAGAGGAAGTTCTTCATAAAATTCTAACCATTGTTTTTTAATTTTTTGCGGCGGTTCTTCGTCCCAATTAATTTTCAAAATCCAGAGTTCCTTAATAAGGAGCTTGGCAAAAAACGAAATAGCCGATAAAAATCCCAGTGGATCCTAAATAAAGTAGACAAAATATTTCTTTTGGTACAACTTTTACTTGGAATATTTACTGCGAACGAAAATGAGTAGTTTTGAGGGTTCCACTGTAACCCTAAAACTTTTAGTGAACAATTAATTTCAGAAGTTTCTGTAAATTCTATAGTTTTAGATAAGCGAATATTTTCGGGAATTTTTCGTAACACGTTTAGTGAATTTGTGCTCCATTTTGTATGGGTTTTGGGGGCCGGGGGGGGGGGCGCGGCCGGGCCCCGCGGGGGGGGGGGGGGGGGGGGGGGGGGGGGGGGGGGGGGGGAGGGGGGGAAAAAAAAAAAAAGGAAAAGGGGAAAAAAAAAAAAAAGGGGAGGGGGGGAGGAGAATAAGGGGGGGGGGGGGGGGGAAGAACGGGGGGGGGGGGGGGGGGGGGGGGGGGGGGGGGGGGGGGGGGGGGGGGGGGGGGGGGGGGGGGGGGGGGGGGGGGGGGGGGGGGGGGGGGGGGGGGGGGGGGGGGGGGGGGGGGGGGGGGGGGGGGGGGGGGGGCGGGGGGGGGGGGGGGGGGGGGGGGGGGGGGGGGGGGGGGGGGGGGGGGGGGAGAAAAAAAAAAAAAGAGGGGAAAAAGGAGAAGAAGAGGGGGGAGAAAAAAACAAAGGGGGGGGGGGGGGGGTGGGGGAAAGGGGGGGGTTTTTTGGGGTTGTGTGGGGGTTTTGTTGGGTGGGGGGGGGGGGGGGGGGGGGGGGGGGGGGGGGAGGGGCCGGGGGGGGGGGGGGGGGAAGGGGGGGGGGGGGGGGGGGGGGGGGGGGGGGGAGGAGAAGGAGAAGGAGGGGGATGTTTTTTGTGGGGGGGGGGGCGGGGGGGGGGGCCGGGCGCGGGGGCCCCCGGGGGGGGGGGGGGGGGGGGGGGGGGGGGGGGGGGGGGGGGGGGGGGGGGGGGGGGGGGGGGGGGGGGGGGGGGGGGGGGGGGGGGGGGGGGGGGGGGGGGGGGGGGGGGGGGGGGGGGGGGGGAGGGGGGGGGGGGAAAAAAAAAAAATTTTTGGGGGGGGGGGGGGGGGGGGGGGGGGGGGGAGAGGGGAGAAAAAAAGAGGAAAAAAAAGGGGAAAAAAAAAAAAAAAAAAAAAAACCCCCAAACCGGGCAAAAAAGAGGAAAGAAAAAAGAAAAAGAAAAAAAAAAAAAAAAAAACAAAAAACGGGCGAAGAGGAAGAAGGGGAAAAGGGGAAAAAAAAAAAAAAGAAAAAAGAAGGGGGGGGGGGGGGGGGGGGGGGGGGGGGGGGGGGGGGGGGGGGGGGGGGGGGTTTGGGGGGGGTGGGGGGGCGCCCCGGGCTTCCGCCGTGGCGGGATTTTGCCGTTTTTTTTGGTTTGGGGTTTGTGGGGGGAATTATTTTTCTTTTTGGGGGGGGGGGGGGGGGGGGGGGGGGGTTTGGGTTTTTTTTATTTATTTGTTTTTTAAAAAATATTTATACTAATACGAAGCCACCGGCTGAGAACAACCCCACTAGCTGATGATAGAGTTCTATCGCGTGCGTTTCTCTTGGTATGCTTACTACTAAATCATCTATATATATAAATCGGTTTCCACAACTTTAGACGCAAAAGGAAATGAATTAGCCTCATCGCTTGTTTATCGGCCTTAAGGCTGTAAATGGGGATGATTTTAAAGCGAATACAACTATGGTTAATTCATAAATGGCCAAAAGGTTCATCTCGGGAGAATCTCCACAAAATTCGTTGAAATTTACAATGCTCCGGGCACACCTGATTATTTCGATACATTTGACGTATATCTGAAATTAAAGCTGTCCAAAAAGTCTAAAGTTAAGTAATATTTTAAAAATATCTGTTTGTAATTTCAGCGCGGAATATAACACATCATAATTAATGAACGCGAATTTGTTGTTTTTATGGAGGCATCGAACACAATACGCACCGGAGTGCTAACACTATCTTTCAATACTGCAAAATGCGGAATATAATGCGCGTTACAATCAAGTTGACTGTCTGCTACCAGCGAGATCATGGTCATGTGGCTCTGCTTTAAATAATCTTTGATAACCTCACTGTAATTATTTCTATGAATCGGATTACTTTTAAATTGATTTTCTAGAGAATAAATTCTTTTACAAACCATAGCAAACGATTTTCCTAATACAGGGGGATATTCCTTAAATGGAAATACTACTGTATATCGACCAGTCTCATTCCGCATAGTGGTGGTTCTAAAAATGTTTTCACATTCAGCGTCCTCCGGATTGAGCACAGAAGGCGCTGGTATCTCTTCCACTTCCCAAAACTTATGTAAAATTTGTTCTAAAGAAGGTTCTACTGTTGAACAAAATATCTGCAAATTTTCCACTGCGGTTGTGGTGGATATCTTTCCCATTACAATATTACCTAAACCCGTCTTGTATTGCCATTGGAAAATAGGCAACTTATTAGTGCCCAAAATCTGTAAAAATAAACTGGCTCCAATAATACCGTCAATATTTAAGGATTCATAAAATCTATCATACGATAACTGTAAATATTTTAAATGGGTAAGTGATTTGACTGGTATATTACTCGTTGGAAATTGGTCAGCTATTTTATTTATGACTAAAGCGCGGATCTGATACTGTATATTCGAATCAAACCGGAAATGTAAAACAAATATTGTGATATTTTTGAAAAGGTAACTTGAGCCGTTGACAGCATTTTGATGTAATAAAATGTGTTTGACTCCCATTATCTATCAAAAAATGCGCGGGTTGAAAGTCACCAGACACAGACCTTATCTTGACAACTGCTGTCGAAAGTAAAGTTGTGTAACTATTTTTTTGAAACCATGCAAAAACAATAGTTATACAAATTCTCACCCACCTCATGTGTTGGCAATTGACTAGTAGATTCTAAGTTTTCTTGGTTATTATTATTATTAGTAGCTTAAGATGATTTTTCAAAATGTAACAGAGAGTGGTGATGTAATTGACACATATTGCAAACCCTTGTTGATTTGCAATCGGCAATTTTATGTATTGATCTTAAACAATTTAAACATAATTTTTTTCTCTCTGGCTAAACTATATCTTTCATGAGGGGCGAGTTTCCAAAAATCAGCACATTGAAAGACTGAATGTAATTGTTTACAAACGGGAAAATTACCTGTTATACCTTTATACACTTTTTTATGTGTTCCGCTGTTGTACGTGACAAATGATTGTGTAACAGGTTTTGACCTGTGTACGCCGCTACTGCTGCCATTAAATTTTACCAACCTAGTATGGCTATTTTTTTAATGGCTACGAAGTACTTTTCTTTGATTTTTAACAAAATCAACAATTTCTGTATAAGTTGGAAATTCCAAGTGTTTGGACATTTCAAATAATTTGTGTGTCTGACTGTCTAACTTCGAAAGCGCTAAAGAAGCTATAAAAAAAAAACTGCTAAATCTGGGATATCTAACTGCTTAAGGGCATTAGCTGATGTGTCAATTTTTTCTAATAAAATACCAAGACACGATGAGGACTCTTGTTGGGCTGGTGTTCCAACATTTGACTAAAATATCTGTCAGCTAATAAACGCTTATCTTGGTTATGTGGTTACGCTTATCGCGTATTCACATATGAAATCTAAAGAGGCAACCAAAATGTTAGGATTTATCATAAGAAACTGTAAATCATTTACCAATTTAAATTGTTTAAAATCATTATATTATTCTTATGTACGATCAAAACTTGAGTACGGATCCATAATCTGGAACCCTAACTATCTAGTTCACAAAGGCGCGTTAGAGCAAGTTCAAAGAAAATTTTTAAAATTTTTATCATTTAGAGATAAAGGAATATATCCTGAGAGGGTTATAGATAACAATTATATCCTGAGTGGGGTATAGATAACAATTATCTTCTAAGTACATTTCATCTTGAAAGTTTAGAGTATCGGCGAATTTATTCTATGCTATATTTTCTGTACAAATTATTACATCATAAAATTGACTGTCCTCAAACTCTTTCACAAATTAATTCTTTCTCTCCAAGAATACATTCTCGACAAAATCCCACATTTTACACTAAAGGAGCCAATACCAATATGTTGTTAAAATCACCAATACATTGTATGTGCCATTATTTTAACAAATTAAGTCAACATTGTGATAAAAATCTGTGCACACAAAATCAACTGGTAAAATATGCTAAGCAAACTTTTAGTATATAATTTTAACTTACTGCTTATTTTATTGATTGTTCTTTTGCATGTTATGTAAATATACATTTTTTTCTCGTCGTTATTTATATTAATTTATTTTTTGTCAATAATTAGTTCTTAAGGTACTGTTACACGAGCAATTTTTATAGCAATTAGTTGCTGGGCGACACACTGGAGCAATTAATGGAGCAATATTGCCCAACATTGTGCGATTTTCAACAAGTATTTCGGCAACTTATTGTCATATTGTTCTACATCGTTTATAGTTGCTTGTATCTTTAGGTTGAGTTGCCGTATATCCATCGTGTTTGGAAAATTAAGGGCGATTATTATTTCCATCTCGCTTGCCCATATACCTACCTCCGTCATATTCTGTGACTATTTGCTTTGTGTTGTGCCGGTGAAAGATTGCAAATTGTAAAAAATGTGTGCTTCGTGGAGCAACGAGAAATTAATAAGCTTTATCGACGCAATTCATTTACGAATTTGTTTATGGTATGTCAATAATTTAGAATATAAAAATCGGAATCTGAGGAAATCAGGATGAGACTATAACAACAACGTTATGTTGATTAGTACAATTGGAACTATAACTTTTCTATTACTTTATAACTGCATATATATATATGTATATATATATATATATATATATATATATATATATATATATATATATATATATATATATATATATATATATATATATATATATATATATATATATATATATATATATATATATATATATATATATATATATATATATATATATATATATATATATATATATATATATATATATATATATATATATATATATATATTATCACATTTAGCAATATTATAAATTATTATAAAAGATTTAATAAATATAGTAGCATGCATACATTAAAAATGAACAATTTCAGAAAACAATTTTAATTTAGTTGTTAACATATGTGTAGAATAATTAAGTATTCATTGTTCATATAAAAATGTAGTTAGTTGTAAGGTATTTGCAAAGCCAAATTGGCCATAAAAATTAATGAAAAACAAATAAAAAACAAGAAAAAGGTGTCAAGTCGAAGTCCTGGATCTCCACTGGCAGAGCTGACGAGAGACCTATTGTGTATTTCCTGCCATCGAAAAGGTGTCACCAATGTAGTCCCATATAAAAATTTCACTTCAATTAACTCCAGTAGTATTAAAAGTTGCATAATTTCAGGGGAAAGATTTCACCTATAAAAGAGACAATTGTTATAGTATATACTTTTAAAAGGGGAAATTTATTAAAAATCTAGTATAGAGTCAATGTAATTGAACTTTAGATAAAAGTTAAAAAACGCAACATTCAATAAACAGGGGAAAATATTGTAAATTATCTTAAAACTTTCATAACGAAACATAAAAGGTGCATGGTCTGTAAAAGTGAATATAAACTGTAATAAAACTTACCAAACAGGGGTGCAGTAATGTGTTTAGATGAATGCCATAATAATTTTTCCAATATTGGGGTTGAAACATAAACATTTCTTGATTTTTGTATGTGTGACAGCATAGTTGAACTATATTTTCATAAAAAAACTAAACAGGAAATCCATTGATGTGCAAAGACATGCCATTAGGACAAAGAAGAAACTCAGTGCTTCGTGTGTGAGTGGGGGTAGCTCAAGACACAGTGAAAGTGTGGTAAAAGGGGTGAAACCAATTTCGACAGCCTACAAAAAGTAGAAACAAAAATATTAGTTTTTGAGTAAAGATATGTTAACCTAGATATAAAAAGATTTGTTATCAGTAGTTATTTAGTTCTAGTTATATAAAAAGGAGTTTGTTTGAAATGATAGGGCACTCGTTAAGAAAAAGTTTTAAAATGAGATGTGAAAGTTAAAAATTTTTATACTGAACGTAACACATGCAAATTTACAGAAAATTCTCAGGAAAGTATCAAGAAAAGAATATTGTTTTAAAAAGGCAACAAAAAGGTAGTATAAAAGTTTTTATTTTTCAAAATTAAAAATATTTGACATTAAAAAAAATAATTTGTCACTAGTCAATTTTGAAATTTGGTGATTTTACTATATACAAAATTAAAGTAATCAGAGAAAACAATGGATAGTGGGTTGTTATTGATAAAAAAGGAGTAGGGTTAAGAAAATTTGGAGAATGGAATAAAATTAATGAGAAGAGATACTAATAAAATAAAGGTTAGGAGTAAAATATGGTAAATAGAAGCTTGTAAATTAAGATTCAAGCCAGAGAATTAAAATAAAGAAACAGTAAAAAAGTTTGTAAGTACTTACCAGTTATAAGAAATCCAGCTACACAAAACACAAAATTAAAGTAAATAAACTATACAAGCATATCAGGAAATTGGAGCGGCCATATCCAAACATTAAAGCGTGGTAACAGCTGAGAAGAAACGACAGTTCGGCCAACCGCAAGGATAAAAATATAAGGTAAAATCTCGAGATTTTAAAATTTGGTGGGCTAATTTAAGTTAAGATTTGTAAATACATTTGTTAAAATTTTTAAAAATATTTTATTAAAAACAAACTCCTCAATTGTTTTCTGAAAGTGTTTAGTTTTTTTTTTATGTGTACTGATTTTGTGAATTTAAATTTTGAAAATATACTAACTAGAAAGAACAAAATTGAACCTGCATCCTGAGTGAGAGTAAAAGAAAATAAAAAGTAAGTAAAATTTTGTAAATTAAAAATCTGAGCTAGTTTGGGTATACAAGGGCATAAATAAAAATAAATACAAATTTAAAATAAAGGCGTCAATTTTCATAGATTTTAATAAAACACAAAATTTTCAATTCTATAACTGTTTAATAAAACAATTCAAAATTTTTACAAATTATATAAATAAATAAAAATACAATAAACCTTATTATCACAATAATATATATATATATATATATATATATATATATATATATATATATTTTTTTTTTTTTTTTTTAAAAAAAAAAAAAATATATATATATCTTACCTTTATAAATTCACGTAGAACTTCAACAATAGCCCTGCACACTGCAGGTATAAACTTTGAAATACAGGAATTGGAAACTCGAAATTGATATATTAAACTTCTGTATGAATCTCCAGTAGCCAAAAATCTGAGAGTTAATGCCAATTTTGTCATCACAGGTATCGGATCTCTTATATTAGTGGTTTCTTTTGTAATTATGGGACCCAATTTGTTCACAAGTAATTCAAAATCACTTCGGGACATTCTGGTGAAGTTTTGGAATAAAAAGTCGTCTAAACGTAATTCATTACAAAAAATAGGGGTCAAAAATTGTGGCTAAATATGGTGGTACCCACATTCGTCTGTTTCTTTTCTTTTTTCTTGTATTTATTACATGCATAATGATAAAAGCACTTAAAGCGACGAGATAAAGTTCATCCATCACCGGGAATAGTTGCTCTACTGAATTTTGCTGTGTACACATCTATTGTCTAATTGCTGAATATTCACAAATATCGGTGGGAATTATTCAGCAACTTATTGACGAACAGTTGCGTGTTGTTGTAGTTGCTAGATGTTGTCGTGACGTAAAAGTCGGCAAATATTGCTGGCAATTAAGCAATTTTTATTGCCCGTGTAACAGTACCTTTATTTTGTTTCTTCTGAACTATTAAGTACTATCTCACTATTTTTTTTTTTAATTTTAAGTTTTCATTCCTTTCACTAACATTAGTTATACCTTTATTTAATGTAAAGATTTGTTACTAAATATTATAAAATATTTCATAGTATTTAAGAGAATTTTAAATTGTCCTGTTGGGCAAATAAAGTATCTTCCTCCTGCTGTAACTCATTAGTCAGTTCATTACATATTAGACTTATAAGAAAATGTATGTACAAAAAATGTAAGGAATTTTGTCTTATTTAATTTTGTCCTTGACATTTTTTCCGTTGGATCAACCGTTGTGGAGTTATTTAAAAAAAAAACAATTTTTTGCACCTTTCATGCAAGATGGCGGCTGGCGCCTCCCCCCTCAGGGTCGAAAACTTGGATTTTTCATCAAGGTCCTGACCTAAACAACATGTATTAAAATGATTTCGATCTCACCTTTTGTAAAGCAAAGGTCCCTTTTGTCTCTACTGAGTGGATTATTGTGTTGTTTAAAATTTTCGAATGGAATGGTCTATAGGAGAGGGGGTTAAATTGTAATAGCAAAATTGGGATTTTAGAAACAAATCTCTGAGGATTTTTTCCAAAAAAAAATGTGTGTTATAGAGAAACATAATTTATTCTATCCTAAATTTCCATACTGTATAAAATAAATATTTACACAATGTCCTTTCAAATTAGATGTATATTGATTTCATTATGTGGACGAAATCATTGTTCATGTCTCATGATACGGCGCTCTCTTTGTATTGTTGCAGTAATGTGCGTACTTAGTGAGCATCTATAATTTAGACGATTCTAAGCTGGTAGGCATTTACAGAACGCCTGCCAATCAAGCTAGAATGCTCAAATCAATCGGCGGCCTTTGTAATTTAGCTGTCAGAGCATCAGACTGGAAATTCGAGGAACTCAGATACAATTTGAAATTATTTTTAATGAATATTATTTGTATGTCGTCGATAATTTCATAATTA
The DNA here is from genome assembly GCA_029963845.1 of Rhamnusium bicolor. NCBI lineage: Eukaryota > Metazoa > Arthropoda > Insecta > Coleoptera > Cerambycidae > Rhamnusium > Rhamnusium bicolor. Next base: position 81,923 of record JANEYF010004414.1, on the reverse strand, counting down.
AAAATGTTTGAAAATTTTAATGGGAAAAACATCATATTCATTACATTGCAAAAACAAAAAACAAAAGATACCTAATTAAATATTTCTTGTATTTTCAAGTCCAAGTTTCAGTTTCTATGAAATAGAGCTGTGCAACAAATTACACACATGCTTATTTTTATTCTTACGTTTAATCTTTAAGACTTATCAGATGCAATATTGATTATCAACAGACGCCGGAAATATTTGCCATTTGCCAGGGCCGGCAGTTATACAAAATATAAATATAAATAAACTCCCCACATAGAAATTCATATGGTGTTTATTTATATACCTGTAATATATGCAACCAGTTTTATATGGCCACAAAGAGATAAAACAAAAAGTTATGGCGAAAATTCTCCCTCACCCCCTCTGCAATTACCATAGCAAATCATGACATTTAGATAAAAATTTGACAAAACATGTGACATTAGGAAACTAATAAAAGGTTCAAATTTAATTTTTGCAACTATGTAGTACTTACCCCCTTTAAGGGATTGTAGCTCCCATATGAAGTGATATAAGTCAAATGGTTATATACAAAACTCAACTAATTTTTAATAGTTCTATCACCCCCTTGAAGGAAGGTACTTAATTATGGAACATAATGACTAGAAATGTTGAATAGGCCCGACAGAACGAATCGCCATTTTTAGCTCCTGCGGAGTGCCGTGTGCCCTACGGTCCTTTATTTGGCCGCCGTGCCGTCCTATTTCCCTCCATATGGATCGTCTGAATATCCACTGTAGATGGCTTAATTTTGTGAAAATGTCACTTTTTAATTTGTTTAACACCCCGTATATGTATTTTCCACTTTAGAATGATCGAATACTATAGCAGACTAATTTTTCTCGAGAAGTAATTTTTTTTCTGTTTTCCAACACCGTATTTTTTTTCTCAATTGCGTTATTAAAAACAACTCATATTTTTTTGAGGTCACTAATCGAGTCAGCATATAGTCGGAATCCGGAATAAACAAATTTTGTGTTTGTAATACCGGGTATATGATTTTTCTTTAGGCAACCATATACAGGATGGATCGAATTAGATGGGATTTGGGGTTTTCTCTAAAATGGCAGATAGACAAAAACCAATATAGGTGTCCTGAGCTCGATTTTCGACAAATAAACAATAGCGCAAACCGCGATTTTCCATCTTTTTCGACTACCGAGCTACAGAGTGTTTTTTGGAAAATTGGCATTTCTGGATGACCTCTATATCTCAATTACCACGTGTCAAATCGAAAATCGAGTGGCACTTTTTTTGAGTAGAATCCTTTAATGATAAGAAGGAAATTATGCATGTTTCTGTTTTCGAGATATAGACATAACTTTTGTTTTTTTTTTAATGGAACATCCTGTAAATTATTTCATTATTCGATCACAACTTAAATTAGCTTTCAAACGATATATCATATATCATATTTATCTCTAGAAAAAGTGATTAATTTTCGAAAAATTAAATATATTTATGAGGAGGCCATTGACAACTATTAACAACAACACTTCTTATAATATTATGGGTATGGTAGCCGAGTGGGTCAAGCGGTTATAGCTATTTACTCGGTACCGAATATCGATGGTTCGAATCCATCCCGGAGCAACAAATTTTATTTGTAATTTGCTTCAGATTAAGATGGGAGTGAACTGTCGATGCCCTAGATGTGGTTCGAACTCCACAATAAACTTTACGGCCTCGTCTCTCTTTATTCAACACAAAATCCTAGGATTTTCTAGGAGTTACTTCGGTGACTTGAGAGGCGGTTAAGAAAACATTTTAAGAAAACATTTTTATTTTAATATAAAATAATTTTGCCAAAAATAGGAAAAACTAAACTACAATAAATGTTACGATTACTGGTTTAAATAATAGGTCCTTTATCTCACAAACTCTTTATTAATGCTACCGGTTTCGTGATATTTATACTAAAGTATTACCACATCTTCAGGCAACAAGACTAAAAATTGTTAGAAAACATTAGAAGAAAATAAATTGTAGAAAAAATGACGAATATAAGGTTAAAATTGTAAATATAAAACTTACGTTAAAATACAAATATACAAAGATTTGTCCACATTTAAAAGCAATATACAGCCAAATAACAAAATACATCACTTTGAAAAAAATTAATTTTAGACTGTAAAGTTAAAAAGTTAAAACAAATTGAACTGTCTATAATATATTAACATCTGTTCATAGACTAGTGACAGGTGAATGTGGGGACCTCTATCTTAAAATACATATAAAGTGGTCTTTCAGTTATATGTCACCATGTGAGGTTTCTTACTACTATATTTAATAAGAATTAATTGAAAGTAAATCTAAAATTCAAAAAATAGCTCAACAAAACCGCAACAACCAACACTCAAACCCCAAAAAATCCTTCTTTTTGTAAAAATAAGTTCCGCATTCCGGGCGTTGCCTACCGCGGTCCCGGTGAGCTAGTTTTTTGGAAAAACAATTGTCGATGACAAAAGACAAACTAAAAACTATGTGGAGTTACCGAGCAAACATCAAAACAAAACTGAAAAAGTCGAAGTGGAATCAGATGTTACCTGTGAATTGAGTGATGTAACTGTGTTTGACTTGATATATCGAAGGATTTCTAAAGATTCCAAGTTATTAAGCAATCCGCCTCTACCAGCCAAGTGTAGTACCTCAAAACCAGTCTCTTGATTAAATGTGTGGCTCTCATTGAGTAAGTGTTCGGCAAACTGTGAAAAACCCGTTTGCAGCCTGAAGCATCTAAGATGTTCTTTTAATCTTGTTTTGAAATTTCTGTATGTTCTACCAACGTAAATACTATTACAGTCGTTACAGTTAAGCTTATATACTCCACATTTGTCCAGTAATGGAATTTCATCTTTATTGTGTACAAAATATTTATTGAGAGAATTAGATGTTTTAAAAGCAATATTGCAGTGGTTGTTAAATATATTAGCTATTCTGTAAGAAACTGGTCCTATGTATATAAGTGGAAAATATGTTTTGTTGTTATTTACTGCGGTATTATAATATTTTGTACACAATAAAGATGAAATTCCATTACTGGACAAATGTGGAGTATATAAGCTTAACTGTAACGACTGTAATAGTATTTACGTTGGTAGAACATACAGAAATTTCAAAACAAGATTAAAAGAACATCTTAGATGCTTCAGGCTGCAAACGGGTTTTTCACAGTTTGCCGAACACTTACTCAATGAGAGCCACACAGTTGATCAAGAGACTGGTTTTGAGGTACTACACTTGGCTGGTAGAGGCGGATTGCTTAATAACTTGGAATCTTTAGAAATCCTTCGATATATCAAGTCAAACACAGTTACATCACTCAATTCACAGGTAACATCTGATTCCACTTCGACTTTTTTCAGTTTTGTTTTGATGTTTGCTCGGTAACTCCACATAGTTTTTAGTTTTGTCTTTTGTCATCGACAATTGTTTTTCCAAAAAACTAGCTCACCGGGACCGCGGTAGGCAACGCCCGGAATCCGGAACTTATTTTTACAAAAAGAAGGATTTTTTGGGGTTTGAGTGTTGGTTGTTGCGGTTTTGTTGAGCTATTTTTTGAATTTTATATTTACTTTCAATTAATTCTTATTAAATATAGTAGTAAGAAACCTCACATGGTGACATATAACTGAAAGACCACTTTATATGTATTTTAAGATAGAGGTCCCCACATTCACCTGTCACTAGTCTATGAACAGATGTTAATATATTATAGACAGTTCAATTTGTTTTAACTTTTTAACTTTACAGTCTAAAATTAATTTTTTCAAAGTGATGTATTTTGTTATTTGGCTGTATATTGCTTTTAAATGTGGACAAATCTTTGTATATTTGTATTTTAACGTAAGTTTTATATTTACAATTTTAACCTTATATTCGTCATTTTTTCTACAATTTATTTTCTTCTAATGTTTTCTAACAATTTTTAGTCTTGTTGCCTGAAGATGTGGTAATACTTTAGTATAAATATCACGAAACCGGTAGCATTAATAAAGAGTTTGTGAGATAAAGGACCTATTATTTAAACCAGTAATCGTAGTATTATGGACTCACACGGGTACCACTTCCCTAATTTTACAATAAATGTGTAATACTACATTTGGCAGTTAAGATTTTCGACAACATTTTAGGTGACACATTAAATTTGGTGAATGTGGTACCACCAGAAGCGAGATGATGAATGAAAGAAGAAAAAGATACAATTTTGGGAAAAAAAATTAAAAACTTTTATTGCATTTCTGGACAAATCTCGACAAATTATAATGAAAAAAACTTTATGGAAAAAAATCTATCGGCATGTCTGTAGTATCGCGATAGCAGCCACAGTTTTTGAGATAAATCTTTCAAATTTGGTACACTTGTTCTAAAGGCCAAAGATAATGAAAAATTCGGTGAAGAGCAAAATTGGCCAGCTGAATGGACCCAAAATTTTTTGTATTTGCCTTTACAAAAAAATATATTCTTGATGGAAGATTATAAATCATGTCTACAATATAAAGCCAATAAAATATATTTTCCAAGTACTTAAATAAAGCTGATGTAAACTGAAATATATTACACTTTTGGCCTCATAAAATAGGGTTAGAATAAATTTAACAGTTTGACATTTGAAAGGTCTAATTTAGTTACAAAAATTGCAATCTCAATAAGAAGAAATTATTAAAATATATGACATGAATTATTATTGACAGTATCAAATGACGCTGATAATTAATTATTTAAAAATTTTAATGAAACGTTTCAAGGTACGCTATTAAAATTGAATTGAGGTAAGTGAAGAATTAAATAGAATGATTTTTTTAGATCAGGATGATAGAAGGTAGAAGAAAGTTGTATGCTGGCCACGTCAGATATTTTTAATCTATAACCACATTATTTATCGTAGTTATGTTAACTAATTGTAAGTATATTAATTAATTATTATAATTACATCAGTATTAGTTAGTAATTTGTATATTTATAAAAATACCTACCACATATGCTTATAGTACATTAGAGTATATACAGGGTGTTTTTGGCCTCCGTACATACAGAATATTAAAGATAACTAATTTTTTTTTCTCAAAGCGGCTCGAAATATCGCTTTTGAATTTTTTGGACTATCTCAATAGTAAATAAACTTAAGGGGGGAGTAAAAAATGTATGATTTAAAAAAACACCTATTTTTTTACATATATCTATTGACATTTAATCCAAGACACGACAAACTAATTACGATTAACAGTTAATGATGGACTATTTGACTCTTAATTTTAATTAATTGTCTTATGTTCATATCGTAGTATTAGTCCACAGGAATTTTTATTTCGCTTAAAGCTTTATAGAATAAAATAGCATTCAAAAATTTCAAATATAAAAATTGGCGCGGAAACACGAGCCGCCATGTCACTGTCTACCGTGACATCATTCTTGTAGTAAACAAACAAGCGCAAATAACGCTCGGTATCGTATGAGTTATGGATGAGTGGACCTGCCTGTGTCATCATCTTTCAAAAATGATGTAAAACTGTGGTTCCATGTAACTGCGATGCGAGCATTTAAAAAATTCCTACCCCATCTAAGATAAAGTGGGGCTCGGTAAATTTCCAGGTTAAAGACGTCTATTCTGTAATTCACGACGTTCTTAACTGTCGTTAACAAACGACTTGCCATAAAATAACGGAGGAATCAGATAATCGTATTCTGTATTAATACTTTTATCGTTATTAATCTTTTCATCATTAAGAGAATGTCGTTGGGAGACAACAGCCATTCAAGATGTCTGTAGCTTTCATTGGTGGTTATTTGAGCGACAGTTTTGTGTTTTCTAACCTCATTGTGTTATTGACAAGGAATATGAAATGAAATGTGTTATTATTGGCATTTTTGCAAGATATGTAAAGAAAGTATTGTTATTAAAGGGGCGCTGGTACTATTCAGTTTCAGCGTAATTTGTGCTTAAGGTTTCTCTAAAATATTTGGTTTTGCAGATTCGTATTTATTAATACGAATTTAGAAACGAAATATTATTTTCCAGCTCTTCCAAAGTAGATTGCTAACTGCTACAATCCTGGATTTACTACTTCTTTTCTTTTGTTGTTGGTACACATAATATTTTCGGTGTTCATACTTATTTCTTTCCAAACAAAGATAGGAAGATCACAAATTGTCATATTTGACATTGAGACAAAAAATCAAATCAAAGTTTTCAGAACAGAGAGTATTCCGAAACGTCAATCTTTATAATTTAAAAAATTTTGTTCATGGACAAAAACTTTTTTTTGAAAAGCAATGACTAATCCTTTTGATGCAGAGGGTCATTTGACAAATTTTTTAAATAATTTATAGGACAGTGGCTTAATGAAAACCCGAATAAGGTACGAGGAAACACAAATCACCGATTTGATGTGACAATTAAAATCAAATGTCAACAAGTATAAGGAACATTTGACATCTTAGGTACAAAAAGAATTCCGGGAACTTAGCTACTTGTGTACCCATTTTACAAATATAAACAGTTATCATTATCCAACTGAGTAACGACAATATCTCAAGACACTAGTTACTAAATTAGAATTTTTTACAAGATCGTTCAAACTATCGTTAGAAAATGGTAAACAGCAGTCGTTATGCAACGATACTTTACAGAATAGACCTATAAAAGGGTGCCAAGGCTTACACAAGCACTAATGACTTTATCTACTAGAGTAGGTGATTGGCCTTTGTAATGGAAATAGACTGACATTAACTAACCGATTAAAGAACAATAAATAAAAATAAAAAATAATAATTATAGACAACAAATAACTTGTGATGTTCAAAATAAGATTCTACTATAGAAAATATTCTCAGAGGAGACAATTTCAAAATAGACTTTTACCCTTAAAATGTAAGCCTCATTATGCAAACTGCCGTCTGTAAAATGCCTTTATCCACAGCAACCACGTTTCTTGTCGTCCTATATGATTTTCATTGATTTTCGTGCTAAGAGCACTGTTTGGAGTTTGCTTCTGTCTACAATTCCATATCAACTATTTAGTTTTTAATGAAAAGTATTGTCGACTGCTAGTAAAGTACTAGTAAAATGTAATATATACAAGGAGTAAACAAGAATTACAAATTATAACTAAAGAAACAACAAATAAATTCTTTGCAAGTACAGAATTTCTATGCCACGTGACAAAACACCACCGGTGAAAAAAATTTTAAAATTTTGAAAAAATGTAAAAGCGAAACATGGAAATAAAATGTCTGATAGAATACAGAGGGTAAAAGTTAATACCTCAAAGGTGTTCCATAGGGAGCAGTACTGGGACCGATTTTATTTTTATTCTACATCATAACAGCAAATTGAAAACACAACATAATCTGACCAACGTGGTTTTTGCCAAAAAATGCTCGAACGAGTCGATTTTCAATTTTGAATTGGCACATTTTGAATCATACGGCAAGTCAGTGTCAGTTCCGGTTTTTTCCGGAAGTGACATCAACTTTGTTATTTTAAATGTAAAACCCTGTATTTTTGAAAGTATTTGTATAGACGATAAAAAAACGTTTTCAAAGATGTAGTAAACACGTTTTTATTATGAATAATTTTTGTATTTTTACAAACGTCTGCACTAACTGTCAAAAAAATATTCTAAGTTAATACATGTTCAATGTGTTGCTCGTTTACTTCAATGCATTTTTTAATTCGAATAATTATTTCTTGTTGGACACTGAATCATTTCTGGTGAGATTAGTCGGATTTCCTAGCGTATTATTTCTTTTTAAGACATTAAGGTTGTTAGGTCGGTTCACATAGCCTTTGGTTTTAAATAACCCCATAAGAAAAAATCTAAAAGGGGTTAGATCAGGTGACCTCGGCGGCCACTCAATAGGTCCACTCCTACCAATCTATCTATTGGGGAAGGTTGCAACTAGAAATTGACGAACAGCGATCGCATAGTGGGGACGTCTTGTTGAAACCAAATTATATCATTTGGTACGTCAGGGTACTCTGGGTTCGGAAACAGAACAGCTAAAGCAGGAGTAAGTTCGAATTGAGGAAACTCCTAAATAACTTTTTCCGTTTAGTGTTCCTTCAAAGAAATAAGGTCCAATAATTCGATTGCCGACAAATCCTGCCCATACATTACTTTTCTGAGGATATTGTGTATAAACCTCTTGCATCCAATGAGGATTTTCTGTCGCCCAGTATCTGCAATTTTGTCTATTTACATGATCACCATAGAAAGTGGCCTCATCAGAAAAAAGAATGTGTTCTATTAAATTAAAATTTTCATTGTGCATTCCATGTATTTGCTCGAAGAATTTTTGATGCTGATCCCGTTGCCAAATCATAGTTTCTTGAGAGTTCTCTAACCGTTCTTTTGAACGTGTAACTGGACATTCACCTTAATAACTTCATGTATCTTTTTTGGTCGGTCTTTAAGTATATATCCAACGTGGTCAAACACTCTAAATTTTTTCCAATTTTGTTCACATTAGATTGGCTAATCAGTGGACGGTCAGGACGATTTTCATTAAATACGTTACATACCTGCTGTTGAACTCTATCATCAAAAAAATCATCATAAGCACCTCAATTCGATATTTTTCCGTTAAATTAATTTTTTCGGTAAACAAATGTCACCTTAACTTACAGACACCTGATATTGGAAACCTCAAATATTTTTTTGACAACTTAAAAATCTGTTGAACGCTTACTATGTGCAGTAAATATCTCTCGTTTTTTGTAAATAATACAAAAAGTATTCAATATAAAAACCTGTTTACTACATCTTTGGGAACGTCTTTTTATCATCTATACAAAAATACAAGGTGTTATATTTAAATTAACAAAGTTGAAGTCACTTCCGGCAAAACCGGAAGTGAGACTGACTTGCCGTATGACTTAAAATGTGCCAATTCAAAACTGCAAATCTGAGCGTTTTTGAACAAAACCACGTTGTTCACATTATATTGAATTTATTCATTGTGAACGCACCGTATAAGATTATTACCCTACTATATCTAGAAAAATGTCAATTAAATGCATACGAGTTATGCTTGATCACCACTTTAGCGATATCCTCAAGTGGATTGAAACCATTGAAGTGAAACTAATAAAGAGGTGGCTTTTCGCAAATCAACACAACACTATATATTGCACACGATGCGCGTTTCGACAACCAAGTTGGCATCATCTGGAGATGATTAAAACTATTTTTATGCTAACTTTGTACTAACAGTATATCCTATTTTTGCCTAAATTGTCGTTTCCGTTCGGTGAACCATAATCCATTAAACAATTGAGCGGACAATATGGGATTGGCCCTCTGTCACTAGTCATATTATTTTTACACTTCGTAATTACAATGAATCCAGTTGTCTAGAATTTGTTACATTTCCTAATTAATCTTCAATTGTTATTGTATATTTTATGGTTGCCCTCAAACGCATGGTGAGTGTAGCAACTTACTTACTTTACTTACCTCGCTGAGGGCAGAAGCTGAGGAAAAGTTGTTGTGAGGTATCCATGGAAATAGGCCACAAAAAAAAAAGAATAACAAAAAAGATTTGAAGAAGAAATTTTGAGTGACATTTTTATATATATTGATACATAATAAAATATATAAAATATTTATTGATTATTAATATAGAATTAATCTATAGATGTATATAAAAAAAGGATTGGAAATCGTCAAAGGACTCAAAGTTGTAAACGATCCAGCAGAGAGAGGAGTTAAACTGATGCAAGATTACAATGATATCTTGTCAAGAAAAGAAGACGACAAACAGTTCATCCTCCAAGTTGTTTCGGAGTATCGACGTCAGTATCCAGATGTGAAAAAGTCTACGTTGATGAAAAATTGATTTTAATTCTGTTCGTACAAGTCTGTTCATTTTTTTCTTTACGTACTTAATATATTTATTTCTTTTATACTATACTTATTTAATATTTCTGTTTCCTAATAGCTACGGCAAATTGGGATTCTACTTGAGCAAACCAAATCTCCGGTTTAGAGACCCAAAATTGTGGAAATTTGACGGTAGTGACATATTGATCGTAAGTCGTAATTACGGGAGTATCAACTAAATTTTCGCCGATGGGCTGTGCCATCGCTAATTAGTCGATCGATTGATTATTCTTTTGTTCCAACAAGGTAAACGCTAACACAACTCACTCACCGTAACAGCAGCAAAAACTTGTCCCATATGACGTTCTCCAGTAATAGCGGCAGTGGGCAACACTAGACATCTGTTTTACCATATTTGTGCCAGAGCCATATACTAGGGAATCTGGCTTGATTGATCGTCTAGATTGTCCAACATACTTTTGATTACACTCCTAATTGCTAATTTCATAAATCTCCGACTATTCGTTTGTTTCAATTTTTTCCTTTTGTAGTGCCTAAAAGATGTTGATTGAGGATCGTATGGAATAGATACAAATTTTGGATTTTCTCTTTCATTTTGAAAGATCGAGGAATTTCGATGTGTCTTTGAATTTACGTTTCTTAATTATTTTAGTAACTAAACCTACAGAATATTCATCTCACAGCTATATCCTTAATCAAAGCCTTTTCTTTTTCAAACTCTCCTTATTGAAAATGAACTAGAAAATTGAAACCCGTCAATTTGTGTTGAGCAAAATGGTGAGAGTTCTTAGGGATATATCCTAAAGTTCTGGTATCATTTCTGTATGGGTTAAATTCCAACTTCCTTTCACTGTTTCTAACTATTAGTATATCTAAAAATGGTAGTTATCCACAGATTTTAAATCAATATGGGAATTTAAGTGATGTAAAACAGCTGTTTAATTTAGAAAAGAAAGTTGTCAATATTAGTGATTTTTATATCAAACACCGCAAATATGTCATCTACATACATAAGTCTTCTTTAAGTCCCAGCGACGAAATAAATTAAATGTATAGTGTTGTGTAGTAATCTTTAATATACAATGTAATTTTTTGCGAGTTTTTATATATTTTATTTCATCCGTATGCATATGGTACACTTGATTTCAAGAAAAAACTGGTACAACTCTTGTAATCGAAAATCTTAATAGTTTAGTTGTGTGCATATGTCTATAAATAGGGCTGGCCAGGCATGTCGAGAGGGGGATGGAAAAGAGGTGATTTACCCCGGACCTGGGTTTTTTGCAGGAGATCGGTTTTCTTTGTGTTTTTAAATTTATTAAACCTTTCTCTTTTATTTTAATCAAATGGAATTTTAAAAAAATAATTAAAAAATAACTTTTTCAAAACATTTTCAAGACTGCCATATTATTGCTTAGAAAAATAATATTTGTTACGGATAATTCTACTAATGGTTGTAATTAAAATATTAACTGAGTAATGATAATTCTATTTTTAAAATAAGAACACAAAAATATTTACCACTTGAGATTAAAAAAAATGTAAACAATGCAAACTGAACATAAAAATACAATAAAAAATAAAATAAATGAACTTCAATTACGTAATACAGAATTAACTAATATTTTGTCATTGCTCCATGAGCATCTAAAACTGCCTGAAGTCTTGCAGGTATGGACAAAATCAGATTTCTTGCAAAGTCAACTTCTTGCGACAAGTTCTCCCAAGCGTCTTCAATTATCCCTTCCAATTCTTGGGCATTATTTGAATGGTTATATGTTTCACCATTAGTCCCCATACATTTTCAATTGGATTTAAATTTAGACTTTTAGATTGACACGGTAACAACTCTATGTTTTTATTAAGAAACTATTGCCTGACACGATGGGCCGTATGTCTGGAGCAGTGGTCTTGTTGGAAAATAAAATTATTTTCCGGAAACACCTCTATTACTGACGGCAACATTATATTGTCTAATATTTCAATATATTTAATGGAATTGAGATGACCACCACTGTTCCAACACACACCAAACCCTTTTAGGCTTATCCAAGCCCAGACATTGACTGAAAACCTTCCTGATATTTGTGGATCGAAAGTATATTTTTCGTCGTATCTAGTGGAAGGAGGCCTATATACGCAAACATGTCCATCTTTACAGGATTTAAAAACCTTTTGGTCAGAAAATACAACTTGTCCCCAGAAGTTTTCATTATTGAATATATATTTGAGTGCAAAAATAATCCTACCCTGCTTCTTTTCTTCTGAAAGTTTGTATTTTTTAGCCGCTGAACAACTCTTCAAGTCGCTTTGTAGTTTTATTCTTTTGCAAGCAGTAGATACCGAAGCAGGGAAATTTGTCTCTGAAATTGCATTTACTGCAGTCTGAAAAGGATTTTCTATTAGGTAATTTATAAGATTTTCATCTTCTTGATTATTGCTCTTTCTGGGCCTACCGGAACCAACTTTACGGGATACCGTTTGATTGGTTTCCCATTGTTTTTTAACACTCATTATCGTGGTTTTACTCACATTGTATTCAGCAGCAAGTCTTCTTATGGACCAACCATCTTCAATTTTAAAAACAATTCGAAATTTTTGAATATCTGTTAGATGTCGAACCATTTTTAATAATGACGCCACTGATTAACGTCAAAGTGACATTTGTAAGATTATTAATATCAATCAAAGAACGAATGATTTACATAGCTAAAAGAAAGTGTACCAGTTTTTATTGAAATCAAGTGTACATACGGTATTGTATCCCTGGGTGAAAGTTAAATTACGATTCGTCTGTAAAAACTGAGGGCGTAAAAGTGTTTTTGGATTCTTCCAAGGACGAAGTAACCCTTCGTCCTTGGAAGAATCCAAACATGGCTAAAAGCTTCCTAGAAGAGAATGAACAACTACAAAATATTCTGTAGTATGTATGTGAGTTGCATTTTGTTTCCGACGAAGTTATCAAACTTGACAAATAAATAAATACCTGTTACCAGATGGAAATTATTGCCTCTAAACCAACAATAAAAAGAGAATGCAATCCCATCTATTTTCCCAAATTTACCTAAATATTTGTCAAAGGAAAAACCGATTGTTCGAAAAGATCCTGAATGTACTTGTAGACGCCGAAACTAAATCCAGCAACATGAAATTTTAATACAAAATTTTGAAAAGTCATTGGAAATTACGAAAATTTGTAAGTTATTTTTCGGCAAAGTTAGGCAGTTAAAATCGAAATTCCAATGTTAATTAATAACGGCCTCACCGTAAAAGTGTTTGTAAAGGACAATGAATTATATTTGAACGAGTTAAAGTGGATCTTAGATTTTGATATGAAAATTCACAGGTGGTCACAGGTGCAAAATTTATTAGCTTTAAATATACGTATTATTCAACTAGTTCACAAACAAATTCTATTCAAAATGCACTGCAGCAGCATTTAAAACAAGCCTTAGATTTTACTGAAAGAGATGAAATATTTTTATATTCTAAACAGCTAAGAATTATTGTAGATCAAGTAATTCAAATGACAAAATTAAAAATATGTATTCATTTTCTGCTATAATAATGTCATTTATGATATAATTAGTTACCCACTACATACAAAGTGTTACAGACTTCTTTTATTTTATTTTACCTACTGAGCGGTATCTACATTTCATTCAGTACTGATATTTCTCCAAATAAAAGAAAATAATAACAAACACTATCTGATTAACATGTCTGACTCACTTGCAGAGACTAACAAAATAGTAGCAGAGTACTTTTAATTGATGAAATATACAGGGTGGGGCAATAGTGCGTCTGACCTTGATTTCTCGAGTTCTATGATAGCTAGAAATATGGTTTAAAACATAAGTAAATTAGGCAAAAAAGTCTATAACTGGAGATTGTCTTTGAATATACAGGGTGATCCAAGATGAGTCTACAGGGTCAAGTAACATTTTTTAAATATTTCATTCATTCAATATACAAAATACAACATACAATAACTGAATTTTGCAGTTATTGTTTAATAAATCGAAAATGGTTACAAATATCCATAGGGATGTACATGCAAAAAAATTTTCGTTTTTCAATTCTACATCACATCGTCCAAAAATATGTAGGTGTTCCATTTGAAAGAATTGAGAAAATTCAGTTCAAATAGTTGTGAATTTAAAAGTTATTTTTGGCCACCCTGTATACTTTTAGGAAGTGACAATGGCTGAGTGTCCTACGCAGATATCTCATAACTGATACTAACATATTTTTTCTTAAAATCGATAATTGTGACTGTAGTAATTTTTTTAATATACACGTGTAAATGGCATAATTTCAACAAAAAAAATCGTTCCATCCAAGTGGTTGGCAGTGAATCAATAATAATACAGGAGTGGAAGAAGGCCATAAATAGGTTTCAAAATATGTTCTGATATACATGGCATTCCATTTAAAAAATGTTAGTTGACCCTGTAGAATTGTCTTGGCTCATCCCGTATATTCGAAAATAATTTACGGTTATAAACTTTTTCGTCTAGTTTATTTATGTTTTTAAATTAAGTTTCTAGCTATCATAGAACTCGACATATCGAAGTCGGGCGCACTATCGCCCCACCCTGTATATTAATTCCAGATTAGATTATCGTGCAAAAAGTATAATCGGGACAGCTCTAATTAAGGAGAATGTGGAGTTTGCCAAGACAATCTTGTCTTTCATGATTTGTTCAGCATTTTAGAAATTTTCGTGAAATTAAATTATTACCCTGGATCACTCCCTATAATCCACCGTTTTTATCCTTCCCCTGTTCATCTTTCCCCTTTTCCTATCTGTCAAAAATACGCGTGCTAATTTATTAATATTAGATATTTATTATTATTAACGTAGGTAGGTTGATCCCATATGAGTAATTATTCATGATAAAGCAAAAAGAAAAAATTCTCATAAAATTCCTTTTATTAATGTGACCGGTTTCGTGAACAAGTAATTACTTCACATCACATTTATAAAAATTCCTGTGTCTGATGATGTGAAGTAATTACTTGTTCACGAAACCGGTCACATTAATAAAAGGAATTTTATGAGAATTTTCTTTTTTGCTTTATCATTTATTATTATTGTTTAATTGAACTGAATATGCAATCGGTATACAGGGTGTCCCAACCAAAAGTAGGCACCCTGAATAACTTTGGAGATAAAATTTTTTTGGAAAATTGATGAAACACGTCGACCTTGTTTCTAAGGGGAACATATTTTAATGTAATACTTGTATACCTGTGTCATCTCCCTCTCCTACTCGGCCACCCCCTCAAAAAATTTAAACCGCAAAGGGGGCCGAGTGATACATCTTTTTAAAGGTCTTTCAATTCTCTACATAACTGTGTATATTTTTAAACTTTTATCGATTCGTTCTTGAGAAATAATTGTTTCATTATTTTAGGTTCGGGAAATAAAAATAAAAGAAGCAGTTTAATTTATCCTATGTATTGTTCAAAATGACCCCACCGACTTCCATACAGTAGTATAATCTGTCTTGAAATTTTGTACGAACATTTCTGAACACATCTGGAGTCAATAAACGGCATTCTCGAACAATTCTTTCACGTAACTCTTCCAGAGATGCGAGTTTTATTAGAAATATCTTCGATTTCAAATGTCCCCACAGAAAAATCCAAGGAAGTTAAATCAGGTGACCTAAGCGGGCCACTCCACAGGACCTCTTCTTCCAATCCATCGCTCAGGAAACCGTTTATCCAAAAATTGACAGACTGCTATAGGTTCCCCATCCTGTTGAAAAAACAGTTCGCCCTCTAAAAAAATATTGTTTTCTTCGAGGATTCAGGTAATCATTGGGTCGATGTTATTTTCTAACAGATCAATGTACCTTTCGCCATTTAAACTGTCAGGAATAAGAAACGGCCCGATAATGTGATCCCCTAAGATGCCAGCCCAAACATTTAACTTCTGAGGCCTTTGGGTATCAGTTTCCATGAACAAATGTGGATTGGTCTTACTCCAATACCTACAATTGTGCCTGTTTATCTCCTCATTTAACTGAAATGTCGATTCAACAGAAAAACACGTATTGTACAGTAGATTGGTATTACCATTTAATTGTTCACTAAAAATCTCACAGAATTCAAGCCGACGATCGGGATCATCTTCGTTTAATTCGTGTACCAATTTAAATTTATATGGATGAAATTTATGGGCCTTTGCAATTCGATGAACACTGCTTCGTGATACACTGAAAGCCTTAGTTACTTTCCTGATCGATTGAGTATTATCCATCTGCAAATGACCCAGAACAGCCACTTCGACTACTTCAATCCTAATCGGTCGCTAAGGTTCATAATTTTTGTTTCCTACAGGACCTGTTTCCATAAACGTTGTCAATAATTGTAAAACATACTGAGAACCAACCCTTCTATCTGGGTGATTTCTATTGAATATTCGCTCCATAGCTCTAGCACAATTATCGTTTTTAAAATAAATGCTGACAATTTCTATTCTCTCCTGAAGGGTATAAACCATTTTGAGAAATCACTCTGGTAAAATCTAGATTTAAAATTGGTTGTGAACTAGATAATGTTCAAGGGTTATCAAATACTTATGAGTCTTTTATTATTCTAAAACTAAACGGACAAGGAAAGTGTTTTTTGTCGAAAAAATTCGTGTTGATTTGAGAGCACTAAAAAATGTAGTTTTTTTATAAATTCCAATACCCAGTGCCGTGTATTTTAGATTTCTTAAACGATTTCGATTGTGTATAATCATCAAAAAATAAAATTATTATCCTTAAGAACGAATCGATAAAATTTAAAAAAATACACAGTTATGTAGGGAATTGAAAGACCTTTCAAAAGATGTATCACTCGACCCCTTTGCCATTTGAATTTTTTGAGGGTGTGGCTGTGTAGGGTAGAGGGATGATGATAGGTATACAAGTATTACATTAAAATATGTCCCCCTTGGAAACAAGATCGACGTGTTTCACCAATTTTTCAAAAAATGTTTATCTCCAAAGTTATTCAGGGTGCCTAATTTTGGTTGGGACACCCTGTCTATTATAGTATAAGCAATAATATGATGTTTCAATATTATTTAAGAGCTTATGTAACTCGCATTATTTTACATAACATATTGTAATATACGTATATAATTGGCCAAGCAGAGAGGAGTGCAAATAAACCTATTTTATTATAAAATTCAACTAGCCGGCAACCGCAACTGTGTGGATGCTGTGCCTATGCTCAATTTCACTAGGTCTACATCATCCATGCAGCACAGTGTTGCCATATTTAGTTCGTGGCCAGGACTTAAAAGAGGCTGTGCCTAAGCCAAACCTTGGGGGAAAAGTCGAATTTTTCTTTTGGTTTTGTTTCGAATCTGTTCATGAAGAGACTGGTAATTAATAGTGACGAAGGGTTACCCACTGTTGTCCTTTATGTTGTTCGAAGAAATTATCATTGATTCGAAAGCAATTTTGTTTCATGCAAAGTTTAGTGAGTTAAATTTTTTCACTACATCTTGACTGAGATCATTTAATTTGTTATGAATTTGGATTAACTAATTAATTTGGAAACTTTTAGGTATGTCAATTGACGACTTTCGACATTTTGCTCCGTTTAGAAGTTATTTTGCATAATTCATTCAAAAACATGCATAAAATTACTTAATAATCCGAGAATAATTAATTTTGTTTGCTATTTGTGTCAATTGTTTAAATTTCCCAACTTATTAAATACAATATCTAAACGAGATAAAAAAAGTGCGGCAGGCAAATTATAAATTATTTTTAATGTTGTTATCGAGTCTAAAATGTGAAAAACCAGATAAAAGATAAAGTATACTACTGCGGAATTGCGTACAAAATCAGATTTAAAAAAAGTGTAAATGTTGGGTCAGACCGACCAGTAACAGTCGGAATAGAAAAAAAAAAAGGTATACAGCAGCTGCTGTTTTACCTTGCATGTTCGCGAGAATTCTAGTAAATGTAAGCAACAAAAACACTTTTCAAACTTTTTATAAATGGAGGTGTCTATTCTATAGAAAACTGATGTTTTATTCCACAGTCTACAGTAATGTTTAACACTAGAATTAACTAAAAACGTAGTAAATGGTGGACGCGTGTAAATGAACGTGAATATTTTTGCCTTCACAACTTTTTCTTTGTGGTATCTCCAGACAATTTTTGTTTACTAGGAAAAACGTTAATGACGAACTTAGATACGGATTATATTCATTTTCAGAATATTGGCTCGTAAATTATAGAAAGTAATATAATCGAAATGGTATATTTAGAGTATGACGCGATACATGTAAAATATTTGTTTATCTGTACTAGCACTGAAGAATTTTCCACAAACATCAAACCACTCGACATCATACTCGACGTGTATTTCACTAACCAAGTTGGTATCATCAGGAGGTGATTAAATCTGAGCCGGGGAAATTCACCGAGTTATGTTATATGTCGCTGTTTTATTAGAGCTCTAAATTGACGAAAGTTCAGGATTGTCGCGTTCTAATGTTGAAAGATAGTAGCCACAAATAACAATATGCGAACTGTGGATGAAATCTGATACGATTTTCCTACTGACTGACGACTGCGCTTTTTTGCAATCTTTTAACATAGTTTTTAATTATTGGAATGCAATCACAGTCCCTTATTATTCTTATAAGGCGCGATTTTCAACATTACAGTAGCATTTTGTTGAATAGATTTGTTCGTTCGTTCTCGCATCTCGGACAGGTAGGATATTCTCACATACTTATTAGCGATTGGTGTCTGCTAAGCTTGAAATGACTTTTCAGGATTCTGGTCAGTCGATTCAGTCTTCTTACTCTGGCCGAGTAACCGGACTGACCGTAATTTGTTCAGCCAGTCACAAAATCCTAACTTGTCTACAGCCACTACTTAGCCCCCAATGTTCCCTTAATATACCATGCGCCCAATCTTTGAGGGTCGTAGTAGCCTGTCTCTTTCTAACACTTAACATAGGCTCCGGTCCGCTACAGGACTCCCCTGGTCTAACAAAATCGTCAACCTTCTCGTTCCCTGGAACCCCACTATGTCTCGGAATCCACACAAATTTCACCTCTTTGTCTCTAGCTAGCTCCTCCTTCCTCACATTCCTGAAAACGGCCGACCTCGTTTTAGGAGAACTAATCGCCCTCATAACCGCTTGACTATCGGACTATCGGAGCAAATATATACACTTCATTCCATATTATTTTTGATCCCTTCCGTGCCCGCTACTGGTAGAATGGCAAAAACCTCTGCCTGGAAGACTGTGGTATATTAACCAAGAGCAAAGTTTTTAAACGCTTTTTTTTGCCTTCCGGCAACTACAAGAGAACCATCTGCATGTCAAAGAGTACGGAGGAACTTTATTCACCCTTCCTGTCACTCATCTCTACTCGGAAGGGTGAGAGTATTCCGCCTCCCCCAACCTCAGTTGGTTTCTTGCTTCCGTTACCTGAAAAGTGGATATGGGAATTTCCCTGTCGGCCAATCCAGGATTGCTGCATGCCTTCAGCTCTGTCTCATCACCAACTTCCTGAGTTCTTCATTCTTAGGTAGGCCGTCATATCGTCCCTCTTTATCATCCAGCATGACCTCTAACACAGCTGGAGGTTGTCCTCATCGGACCTGTAATTCCATGACAGACAATTCTTTGGACCTTTACCAGTCTTTGAAATATGAAAATTCGGCCCACATACGGCCACCAGACTACAGACTCATACTGGAGTCTGGTTTCGACTACCGCCATGTAGAGCCAATGCAAGATTTGCAGACTAAGGCCCCAGTTCCTGTCTACCACTCGGCCTAACTGTTAAGAGATTGCCGTCGACTTTTCAACAATTCTTTCGAAACGGGTTCCCCATAATAGTTTCCTACCTAGAATCACCCCTAGGTAGCTGATCTCTATTGCAAATACTAGAGGTGTTTCATACTTGAGATCCTCTATTTTTTTTCTGCTTGTCAAGAGAATCATTTCAATCTTGGCTTCAGGGTTGACTCAGCCCAGTTATAGGCTACACGTCTTAATATACCATATTGTTTTTAAAAGAAGTTCGAAAGTACGGTTCAAATCATAATATAAAGTTACAGAATGTGTATTACTATTAAGTGATTCATAGATTACATGAACGAATTCAGAAATAGCCGTAATTGTAGATTTATTATTTTTAAACCCTTCTTGAGTAGCATTGACGCAGTGAAAAGTTTCTACAAAATTTGTTAATCTACTAGAGTATTCCAACTCAACATTGTTAGATAACCGGCTTTATTATTATTGGATTGCCCTAATTAGTAACTTCAAGTTTTGGGGCTTTATTTTATATACCGATACGCACTTTGATGCTTTTAGTAAATTTGGAAATAATCGTGTACCAAATGATTCGTTTATTAAATATGATGAAATTCTAGATAGTAACTGATTTATTGATTTTAATACTTTATATGAATATCATCGATCCCTGCGGCTGATTTAGTGATGGTTATATTAATAATTTTCTCAATTATTTTGTGGATGACAGGTATTACTGTACTGCTGGTTTTTAATTTTTATATTATTAGTATTTCATCTAGGACAAGGTTTAGTAAGATTGGCAAAGAAGTTGTTAAAATGATTAGCATCATTTATTGGGCTTGTATGTATTTGCCATCTCAGATATGCATAAACTTCTTGTGTTACTTATTATGTTCCATTTCTACATTAGGTGCTGTTTAACAAAACAACATTTCGCTGGTTCCAGTTTTATTCGATTTATAAAACTTTAGAGCAATTTTCCTTAATTTTTTTCTTATCTTACTATGCAAAAATTTCGACAACCCACTGCTATCCAAATCTAACGTTGGGGGACATAGTTGAAGGCAGTTTTCTCGTGTCAAAAGTATTTTAATGACGTAAAAACTGTTGTGCTTCTGTTAAATCCTGGTGACTCATAAACCAGCTCTAACGCTCAGCAATTATTTAACAATCAATATATTGAGGATGATATATACGTTATTTATAACTGTTAAACTACTTGATAGTGTACAAACTGTATTACAAACTTTGACAAATGTCTCAGGTATGCACGTTAGTAAGATACTTGACATTTTACAAAAAAAAATCAAGTGTTCAAGAGAATGTGCTATTAATCGGTGTCTCCGTGAGGAACATCTTTCAATTGATAATATACAATACAAATATGTTTACATTGTTTACACAATGAATTAGGCGTTTCTCTAAAGAAAATATAGAAACAGTATTGTCCACGCAAATACTCTCACGTGTTCTCTCTGAGCCTTTATCGTCTGTACATGACAATTGAAAGGTAAACACTTCCAATCACTATGTAACATTTACAATTGTATTACAATTGTAATCATTGCGCTGTAATCGAAAAGTAAAATTTATTTTTAATGCATTATCGGTTATTTACATACCATATGGAAGCCAATTGTGCGCCCCGGTCCGAGTAAAGAATGGAATAATGAGATAGATATACCTACGGTCAACCTAGTGGGAAACTGTCTCGGACTATTGCATGGAGCGTTGTCTGAATTGGTACGAAATTTGACTGAGTCTAGTCATAACTTATGTTCTGTAATTCTTTTACCAAATATACACTTTCAGGGCATGTAACCTTATAAATTCTCCTTTTATCTTCCTTTATTATTTTTACTCTTTTTATTTTTAACAAATTTCTATAGGTTATTATTTATTTTATATACAATCTTAATATTATATTTTTTGGAAAAAGTTTTGTTGGGTACGGGTTTTTATTTTGAGAAAAACTACTTCAAGAACTTGCCGACGTTTCGGTAAATTTTATTACAATCCTCAGGGCGCTACAAGATATAAAATTATGATGTATGTATAGAATTATAAAAAATATAAAATAAGAGACATGTATACAATATAACATGTAGAACAAATAAAAATAAATAAATAAACGGATATATGCACCTACATACATACATACATACACAATACACATGCACATACGTATAGATATTAAAAATAACAACATATTAACAATAATTAAAAATATAGGGCATCTAATTTTAACAACAATATCACACTTACTAAAACTATATGTGCAGTTATGATAATATCTTTAAAAGTAACAATACTTACATTAATTATGACTTTTTCCTGGTTACCATAAAAATTATATAAAACAGGAAACAGATAAAATTGGATATTACGAAGTATTTGCCGCTTATGTATTTATATAATATATCATACAGGGCGGCCCACCTATCTTCGCTCGGACCATTGCTGCTAGGCTAATGAAAATTGAGGGAAAAAATCGAGTGTACAGGGTGCAGCATAAATCCGGGGCATAACATTTGGTCACTTTTTTTAAATGGATCACCCTGTATATTCTTTCATTTTCAGAATCTGCTCCATGTGGGCTACACAAATCATTTTTATTTTCAACGATCAGATGTAACGTTGCCAAGTTATTCACATTTTAATCAAATTTAATGAAAAATCATGGACGGGGAAAAAATTCAACAAATCCTTATTATAAGAAATCAAATTAAAAATCTGGGTGCGCAAGTATCCAAACTATGTGCCAAAATATACACACTATTTGGAATCACGTGAAACACACAAGGTGTTCTGAAACAACGATCGAATTTCGCTATTTTCAAATGGCTAAAACAATTTTTTTTCAAATGGAACGCCCTGTATAAAGCTTCATATTCTGAGAGCTCATCTAATAGGCTATTCAATGGTACCATATGAACTATAATTTAATAATAGTTTTTGATAGGTAAATAACGACAAAATTGAAAATAGGTTAATCAACAATTATATTAGAAAAACCAGCAAACAAAAATCAAAACATTTTTCATTCTGAATTTTCAGAGTCAGAGATAACGAATGCTCTCAACATCCCCTATTATCTGAATAATATCAATAAGTATTTTAATTTCAAGAACAGTTGAGATCACTGGAAACAAAAGAGCATCTTGACAGTTCCTTCAACAAATTATAGTTGTGATATTTCACGAAGACTTAATCGGTTACAAACAGTTATTATTTTTCGTATACTGAATTATAATTTGATAATGAATTATTCAAAGGAAGGAATGATCGAAATGTTGTACATTTTGGGTAAATGTCAAAAAAACTGTCTTTTGGCAAGTAGAGTGTATGCCCAACGATATACACAAAGAAGACAGACAGACAGACCAGCTTCTGTTCTTACTGAAGATAATGAGATGATGGTCATGACGGCTGTGGTTGAAATCAAAAATATTAATACCAGAGAATTAAGCCAATATGTAGGCATTTCAAGAACTACAGTACAACGGATTTTAAAGAAGAATAAATTTCATCCGTTTCATATTCAATTACACCAGGAATTTCTACCACAGAATTTCAATCGTAGAATAGAACATTGTAGGTGGTTAATCAATTTGATAAATAAATACTGAGAAACACTTTTCAAGAAAAATGCTTTACTCAGATGAGTCTACATTCCATAAAATGGAGCTGTGAATCGTCATAATTATCATTATTATTCAGACCAGAATCCCCATACATTCAGAACCATTTCCCACGAAAGGTCTCTAAATGTTTGGGGAGATATTATAGATAACTATATCATCGGCCCCTACTTTTTTGACAGCGTAGTGAATGGGGTAATAGTTTTAGATTTTCCTCAAAACCATTTGAGAGTGCTGCTTCAACATGTTCCCCTTAATGTGTTGATTAATATGTGGTTTCAACTCGACGGTGCATCAATACATTTTGTGGCATCTGTTCGCCAATGGTTGAATGAGCAATTTTAAGATAGATGGATTGGTAGAGGTGGTCCAGTACAGTGGCTCGCGAGTTCACCAGACTTGACACCTTGCGATTTCTGCCTATGGGGTTATGTCAAAGATAAAGTTTATTCTGAACCAGTAACGACAAAAGAAAATATGAAGATGAGAATAAGGGAAACTTTTGCCTACATTACATCAGAAATGTTGTCGAGAGTAAGAAATTTAATAAAAGAACAAGCACAAAAATGTATTCAGCAGAATGGGAGACATTTCGAACATCTTTCAAATTCATTTTATTCAGATACTCAGTTTGATTTTTATTTGTTTGTTGGTTTTTTGAATATAATTGTTGAGTAACGTATTTTCAATTTTGTCGTTATTTACCTATCAAAAACTATTCTTAAATTATAGTTCATATGGTACCTACCATTGAATAGCTCATTATATGAGCTTTCAGAATATGAAGCTATATTCAGGGTGTTCCACTTGAAAAAAAATGAGTTTTAGCCATTTGAAAATAGCAAAATTCGATCGTTGTTTCAGAACACTCTGTGTGTTTCACGTAATTCCAAATAGTGTGTATGTTTTGGCACATAGCTTGGATACTTGCATACCCAGATTCTTAATTTGATTTTTTATAATAATGAATTTTTTTCTCGTTTATGATTATTCGTTAAATTTGATTAAAATGTGAATAACTTGGCAACGCTGCATCTGATCGTTGAAAGTAAAAATTATTTGTGAAATCCACATGAAGCAGATTCTGAAAATTGAAGAATATACAGGGTGATCCATTTAAAATAGACCAAATGTTGTGCCCTGGATTTATGGTGCAGGGTGTACACTCTAAGATAATTTCAAAGAGTAGCACATCAAGTGTCCAATAACTTCCAATTAGATTTTTTCATAAGCCTAGCAGCAATGATCCGAGCGAGGATAGGTGGGCCACCCTGTATACAGGTACTAACATAAAAACTTTAGTGTGTATTGGTAATGACACGAATGAAATTCTTTCTTAACGTTATAGTATACAAAACACACGAGAACAGCTAAAAACCATCATAGATAAAAGACCGAGAATAAAAAAAACGTTTATTTTCAATACTGGCAAGGATTGATTAATTTGTTTAATATTTTGTAAATAATACATTTTAAATTATAGTTATTTTTTACCTAACCCATTAATAAGATTAAAATAACATGCGTTTAAGTTCTTAATGTGTTTCCTTGAATTAATTAGCTTAATTTTCTTTATATTGACCATTTCTTGAAATTTTCTTTTTTTTCAAGATTATGCAGCTTACATAGTCTTGTTGTTTTATCAAAATTAAATTCGTGAATTAAACATTTACAGTTTTTCACTAACGATGTTGTATTTATTTTATTTTTATTTTTAACGTCTCTTAAGTGCTCTTTCCTTCTGGTTTTTAAGTATCTACCTTTTTGGTCAAATAGATCTTCATCTTCAGTACAAAAATGTATTATAAATTACTTAACGGTGCCAAAATTTTTTAAATTCTCCATTATTTGTTTAATGCTGTTCGGAGACGGTTTTTGTTTCTCTGGACATCTATTAGCAAATATTTCACATGTTCTTGATAAAACTTTGTTACATTCTCCATAGATTATAAACAAATAATCCTCGTGCGTATAATTTAAGCGCCCTAGCATGATAATTAATACTTGTCAAATGGTAAATGAGAGCTACATATGTACATTTGTTTAGCACCCAACGCCGTCATAGCCAACTAAGAGTAATTGAACTTAAAAGACATAGCAAAATCCCCATATAAAAATATTGAATTGGCAATATTTCGAAAACTAAAAATTTTCGGAATAGACATCCATACACAAACTTACCCTTATTTTTAATGGTAAATAAGATAAGATTATAAAAATTGGGGGTGTCCATTTGAAAAAATTGATTTTTGACAGTTTTCTCAATTTCATTTTCATTCTTATTTTTTGAACACTCTGTATTAATACTTATCAAAATATTATAAAAACTCTATTAAAGTAGGTCTTTTCCATCAAAGAATCTAACCCAAATTAAATAATAAAGGCTTCCTTATAGGAAAAATTGATAATTCTTTTAGTGCCTGCAAACGTCATTTTTGACATAAGAATTGAAATATGTCAAAAACGGAGAGACTTAGGTATAGGACATGATACACAAAATCGGCTCAGAATTTTGCATACAATCCAAAAATATAATAAAATATAGGATGTCCCATTTAAAATAAGCAAGTTGACATCTACTTCCTGTATAACCGGAAGTGCCATCATCCTGAAAATTTTAGCCAAGTTGCCCCCGACGACTTTAGTTTACTACCAAATATTCAAAATTTTCCAATATCTACTTTTCGAGATATCGATCGCCACAATTGGTCGTGGGACACCCTGTGTAACATTATTCACCATCCTTGCACGGTATTTTGTAAATGACATTTGATTGTAATGTTTTTGATGTTTTCACTTTTAAATTTGTAAAGTAACTTTTTTTTAATTGTATTTTCACTCTTGAAAGCAATATTAATTTTATCTGTAGATAGTACCTTCTTTACTCTTTCAGAAAGGTTGATCGGTTTTTAACATATGGTAATTTATAATACATTTTTGTATCTGAAGATGAAGATCTATTTGACAATAATAACAGTTTGTCAACTATTTATAAACCGGTCTAAAAACTTTTCTATTATATTATTTGTTAAATTCATTCGATAATTTCTCCGAAGGTGAACCAATTAAAGTCAAATCATTGTATGAAATTTTAATAGTCTTCAAATTTTCTACTTCTAAGTTACTTAAAAATCTTCTGTATCTAGAAATTTAATCTTGTACTTAACA
Source organism: Rhamnusium bicolor (assembly GCA_029963845.1). Taxonomy (NCBI): domain Eukaryota; kingdom Metazoa; phylum Arthropoda; class Insecta; order Coleoptera; family Cerambycidae; genus Rhamnusium; species Rhamnusium bicolor. Next base: position 55,441 of record JANEYF010004414.1, on the reverse strand, counting down.
GCTGATGAAGCTACTGTATGGTGAAACAATTAATTGTTATGTAAGAATAGAAATCTGTGATTATCAAACATTAAATATATTTTTGCATTGGGTGTAACACGGATTTTCAAGCAAACTTCAAATCAATTAACTAGTAAATAATTATTCATATGATTACATGTTTTAGGAAAAAGAAAAATATTATGTCCCTTTTAGTTACCTGCTTGAAAAATTTATTTCAATATAAAAGAGAAGAGAAATTCCAGTTTTCAAATTCATTCCACTACGTTTAAGTAAAACTTTAGCTATTTGACCTAATTAGACTTCCTTAATATAACTTACTTCATCTCTTATGCCCTTTACTTTCATTCGACAGAGAGAAATGCATGTCTTGATTCAGTTTGCTAAATAGATTGAAGTATTATATTGTTATAGTTACCAGTCATGAAAGTATGCTTCAAGAAACTAATAGAGACTAAATAGGATTATTAATAATATACGCTGTTCCATTTTTGTGAATCACTGCTTCATTTACAGTAGCTAAATTAGAGCTAAAACAATAACTAAATTACTTATAGCTATTTTGAAAATCTGTATACAGAGTATTGAAAAAGTAAGGAATAAATGAAAGAAAGGGTTAATGGAATTCAAAATTAAATAAAATAAGAACTAGTATAACATACCCTAAAATATTAAACACAACTGCATCTGCTGCATGTATTTCGGAGTTATTGCTCCTCATCAGCGCAGTGTCCTATGGAGTTAGATCTAGGACGGGATAGATTAGGAACAAGAACTAACGTAAGGTAAATTACAGTATAGAGTACTCAATTAATGCCCTTATGTTCCCCTTGGTCATATTTTGTGTTAATTTTTGTTCGACAATTATTACATACTTTATTTATCAGAAGTATCTCTAACAGAGGTTTTGTTAATTCAATGTAGGGTTCAAATTCCGCAGGTTTTTACAATGTTTCGTCGAATATTAAAGAAGTATGTTTATTCTTTTGTGAAACCAATATATATTGTATATGTAACGTCTACGACGGTAAATCTATTTCAGATAATGTGAAAATATGAATAAAATTCATATTTATTAAACATATAAGTTTTCAAGAAAAATCACTGGCAGATCGATTTTCTTTTGGGACTAATTGCATCATCAACAATTTGTTTAAATAATATGTATGTCGTTTGCAACATGATTTTAAGACGATGATTTTTATTAATATTTTATTTTCTTTAATGAGAATTTATAACTAAAGTGCAAGCATGTTGTATTAATGTTCAAAATGATTCATGCTAATTGACAATAGTCGAGTATTTCATGAAAATGTTGAATTACTACTCTGTTTTCTGGCACCTAATCTTATTTGGTTTAAAAAATCCTCAGTATTTTTACGTCTATTCTGGAACACGCGTCCCCTCAACTCACCGAACAGAAAATAGTTCGGTGTGATTAGATCTGAAGAATGGGCTGGCCACCACAAAACCACTTTGACCGATTCAGCGATTCTAATTCAATCACCACATTTAGCATTATTGATATTTCATTTCTTTGATTTTCAGATAAGCCAGCCATTTTCTCCTAACTTGTAAAGGCGCTTACAATTCAGTTCTAGAATTTTAATAGACCAGACTTTATGGAGTTGCCAAGGAATCACAACGTCACTTTTTAGGACTTGTGAAGCAGAAAAGCAAAAACACCTCCGTACTTAATAAAATTAGTATATATATTTTTGTCAGTATTGACTCAGGATTTATTTATTTATTTATTTTTGAATAAACACGTTATATTTGAATAGGTATTTCGTGACTTTATCTATATTTCGCATAGTTTCGGCAAGAAAAAACCATTATGTCTAAACCGATGAATTCCAAACCACATTTTTGTTTTTGACCATAATGTTCTGTATTATTCCCGCAAAAATAATTAATTTAGAAACATTAAATAAATAGGTACACTAAATTTGAAAAAGTTAGAGCTTTTGTTGATTACGGAAGTGATTAAATTATACTAAGGGCCGACATTTCCATCTCATTAAATTTATTTCAATAGTAGGTTCCATGGATACAATTATTGATACAATTGAATCCAAGGAAAGTATCTACCGAATGAATTCAATGGAGATGGAAAGATCGACGCTAAATTAAATTAAACACTACAGGTATCCCTAGAAGTACTTCAAGGTAGCTTATACGGGAGAGGCTACACGTTTAGAGACAACAGACACACACCCAGATTAGAACACTGATTTTTAAGAAGAGGTGTTTTAGTTTTAGAATAAAGTTGAGATACTGTTTTAATGTTCTTTTTTTCAATCTTAACATTATTATTATTAAAAATCAGTGTTCTAATCTTATTTATAAAATCCCTTGTAAAGATTGTGAAAAAAGTGTATATAGGACAAACATCTAGAAATCTTCAAGGCCGCATTACTTCTCACAAAAGTGATTGTAGGAAGATTACTAATTCTTGTGCTTTAGCTGAACATTTTCATCTAATGGATCATTCTTTTAATTATATATATACTACAATTTTGATATTGAAAATAACCATCATAACAGAATATTTTTAGAAATGTTATATATAAATAATGAACCTAATTGTTTAAACAAAAGAACTGATCTTAATAATCTTAGTAAAATTTATACCTACATTTTGAAACTTAATAATGATTTAAAAAGACTATCATAATTTTAATTTATTTAACAAAATTTTAATCTGCTGTTTAATCGATTGCACTTATACCTTTTTCTTACGTTTATGCTTATTTTTCTCATTTGTTCTGGGGTATTATATGTACATGCTTCAGTTATTCTAATACGCATAGTTTTTCTTTTTACTGCGGTCTTGACTCGTAAACCATTTGCTTTAGTGTACCCCCAAAAGAATAAGTTGAGTGGCGTCAAGTCCGCGGATCTTGCCTGTTTCGATGGATAGGTCCATCGATTTTCAAAATTCTCATTTAGCCATTCCTTTACCACTGTGCATTATGCACAGAAGATCCATCTAATTGAAACTTCGAATTCAGGCGAGCTTAATCTATAGTCATGTAGTGCGTCCCAAAACTCATTTCTTAGAGAGTCAAAGACCGATTTCCATTTAAATTACCCTTTAATGAAAACGGACCAATAATCCTTTTAACAAGTATTCTGCACTACAAGTTTATTTTATGTGAATACATACTAGCTTTGCGTTTATGACCCAATCAGGATTTTCAGCAGACTAATACCATACATTTTGAGATGATACAATCCCATTTGTAGTAAACGTGGTCACTGAACAAAATTTTCTTTCAATAAGTTCCCATTGTCCAGATATTCTCTCTGGATTCACAAACATTATTCCCATCTTCTTTCCTCATCTCCCGGTTCCAGAGTATGTACAACTTTCGGCTTAAAAGGTTTAATTTTAATTTTGGCAAGACCCCTTCTAATGTTTTCTCTAGGGATATTCAAATCTAGACTAGCCGTTCTCAAGCTCGAAAGAGTATTATTGTGAAAATTTCACACGTGTTTTTTAACCAAAAAAAATTTGTGTTTTCTCTACCGTCACCACGGTAACCCAGCTATTTGTTTGGAATTTTTTTTGTACTAAGGTACCCTGGAGAGAATTATAGTGGACATTTGTTGACATAATCATATAATAATTTTCTGCTTTAAGCGTGACGATTAATAATTACAATTAACTAGTATTTATTTGCTTTATAAATTTAACATATTTGAATGTATATTTGTCATAAGTATATTGAATAAAAATTTAAAAATAAAAACATATGTTCTTTTAATTAGATTTTTCAAATGTTACGTTTTTTTAAGTAGTGGCCAATTGAGCTAAAAACTCTGTATTTTTTTAACTGTAGTTACACAGATATATCATTTTAAGATTTAGCATAGTTAGTTCTTTCATATTATGTTGACTAAATTACTACAATTAGTAGAAAATTATATTTTAGCAATTTTTGTTGGATCCAGTAATGATTAGTTTTATTGAGCTATCAATTCTCTAGTTTACCAACTATAGTTGCATAGATATATATTTTTAAGATTTAGCGTAGTTCATAATTTCATATTATGTTGAGTTTAAATTACTAGCAACTTGGTGTAAAATTTTCTTACTCGAGATTAAATTAAAAACCGAAAATTTTTCCTCTGTCATGAATATTTTAAGAAAATTATCCTTCGTCTTGTTACATGGCGTTTTCCTGCGCTATTATTTAATTTAATAAGTCACAAATTATTTACTGAAATAAAACAAAATTATAAACATATACATATATTCAAAATTAGCATGATTTCTTGACTCTCTTCTCCGGGCGGGAAAGTGAGTAATTAACCAGAGAGACTTCTAAAATCTTAAAACTATAGACATAATAAAAACACAGTTGGCAACCGTCAAATTAAATAGAAAAAACGTCCAATTGGTATAAAATAGTTTGTGTTTTAAAGTGTCTTTATCAAAGTTCTGACGAATTACACTCACAGGTAACGTTATAAAGAGGGAAAAAACGTGTACCTAATTTAAATAGTTTCTCAACAAATTAATCGGTAAATTAAAAAGTCAATGATACTTTACAAATAAAGTTCATTAAACGGACAGATTGGCAAATCAATTCAAGTCAATTTATATGAATTACGCCAGTGGGCACTTCCAGCTAACACAGGCAGGCTTATTTCGTTGCTAGGTCTCTAGCTAGTTTATAATTTTATTGAAGAGGACCTTGCCAGCTGGTGGGGCACAGCTCACATATCTTTTGAGTTTCTTTTATTCACAAACCTTCAAAAATTTCAAGGCAACAGATCATATCCAATGAAGAGGACTCCAATCTAACGCATCTCCAAGAGGACACTCAACATACCATAACTCACAACTTCTCGCTCTCGTGGCTCAGCATTTTCTACAATATACCACGAAAAAGTCCACCTCGGACCTCCACACTTAAACGTAAAACAAAATCAGGCACCTTACCCAGCGGTCCACACTAGACCGGTGCGGTCGCTCGTCTGGCCGCTGGCGCCCAAAACATCGTTCCACCAACTCGCGCACTGGTCACAAAAACGTCGGGCACAATATGATGGTCCAGTAGCGCCACGCTACAGGTGTAATACAACACTGTTTATCGAAAATATTTTAATCGACATTGGAATTTAAGGTATACTGGAACCATTTTATTTAACAAAGAATGCGATCCAAATTAATTATTTCTAAAAATGAACCGTTACAGTCTGCGGCTCGGGATAATTTTCAAAATATTTATGACCACGAAAAAATTTTCGGAAATAATTTAACCTCTAGTGGAATACATGTGAAAGATTCACACTTGTGTTTCTTAGCCAATAAAATGTGTTTTCTCTAGTGTCACCATGGCAACCTGTGTATTTTTGAGAAAAATTGTATGTACTGGGGTACCCTGGAAAGAATTACAGTGAACATTTTTTGACATAATCGTATAATACTTTTTTGATCTTGAGCGTGACTTGATTAATAATTACAATTAACCGGTGTTTATTTGCTTTATTAATTTAACATATTTGAACATAAGTGAACAAATACCTAATAAAATTATTTACTTATGTTACATTAAAAATTATTATAATTTTCAGTTACAAATTTTTACAGTTTACAAGTATTTTTGCTATTTGTCTGCTACCTCCTCTCTTCTTACTGGTGAATAGGTTAGACCAAGAGAAATGGCATTTATTAAATATCTATGTAATAAAATATATTTTGTTTAATTTTATTAATAACCAGTTGAGCTAAAAACTGTATTTTTAAGATTTAGCATAGTTAATTCTTTCGTATTATGTTGAGTTTAAATTACTACAATTGGTAGAAAATTATATTTTAGCAATTTTTGCTGTATCCAGTAATGATTAGTTTTATAGAGCTATAAATTTTTTATTATACCAATTGTAGTTGCACAGATACAACATTTTAAGATTTAGCATAAATATTATGTAATAAATAAGTAATAAAAATTGTCAAAGTAAAAATAAATTTTTGCCTTATTTAATTAAATGGAATTTGGTGTGAAATTTTCTTACCGAATAATACTCGAAGTTAAATTAAAAACCAAAAATTTTCTTCGGTCATGAATATTTTATAGAAATTTTCAAAATATTCATGACCTCGAAAAAATTCCTGGAAATAATTTAACCTCTAGTGGTATTATATGTGAAAATATTCCTATATTCGTTCATTATTTCTAATCTCCCCACGTGAATTATTCATGTTTTTAAGAATATGCTTTGATACCCTACCTGTTTCGTTGAAAATTTTATTTATGGGGTGTAAAATACTGCTATTCGCTGTAGGTAAATGTTTGTTACTTAATCCAACGGCAGCATTTCTTGCCGAAAGAACATTTATCGCCAAGAATACGCATAAGTTCAATTTTGTCTCTCACACTTAATTGTTCCATATTTACACCACTAATTAACTAATATTCTCATGCACAGGTTCAAATCTGATAGAACTAATGTCTTGTTACTTTGTGACATTTCAGTTTTTATTTCAAGGGTTACTTGATCAGAAAAACTAAATTTATAAGAACAATGTGATTTCAAATTTGGCCACAGAATTATTATATGCAACATTTTTTTATGAAATTTGTTACAACCTCAGCTTAATCCAGTGGTGTACTCAGATCTCTTGTAAAAAATCGCCAATACGATTTTTTTGAATTTCCACCCTCAAAAAAATTACGCAGTAGACCTTGGTTTTTGTAAAAAAAACGTGACATTTTGTACTAAAGTACACTATTTCGCGCTCTACAATTCAAAAGAGACGATAAATACAAATTTTATCGGAGTGACCCGCTTTCAAATACTGTTTTTGGGTTTTCATTAGTTGCTAAATATCACAGAAAATCTTATAAACTGAGTAGATTGTCACAGATATAATTTAAATGAATTTACAAATACGAAAAGTTAATAATATGCCTAAGTATATAATTTTAGCATCATTACAATACACAATTATAATGTAACTAACTTTACTTATAAAAGAAATTTAACTAAATTAGCTGAAGGAGATTCACACTTTAAGACTCCATTTAAACCTGTCTCTTTGTTAAGTATTTCAATTACGAAACACCCTGGGAACTGTTATTAAACCGCTTAATCGCAAAAGCTGTCTTTAAGTTGAGATACTTTAAAAATGTATATGTCTATATTTTAATGAATTACAGTGTATTTCATTTAAATTTATCTGAAGGCTCTTTATGCATGATATAGCTCCATGATATCTGAAACTTTAAAAAATAGTTATGTATAATAATTATATTTTAAAAACTATTCCTCAAACTTTTTACATTTTAGAACTCCAATTTTTAGATAATCAAGTTTAGAAGAATTGTTCATGTGTCATATGGTAGTAAGTCCCAAGAAAGGTAAGGAAAAATTAGGAGAATGCTATAAATAACATTCAAACAATATTTATATAACATGTATAGACGTTATGTTAATGGATATTTAAGATTTTTGAAAAATTGCTGCAAGAAATTGGCCGAATATGAAAATAGCATAACGTTACTATGCAATTGTAGAGAAAATCACTTTATACCAAAATTTGTACACTTAAAAATACATAATGAAATAATTAATAATAATACTAATTAAATAATTCAAAAACAATGAAAATTTGAGAAAAAAATAGCATAACAATGTTAAGAGAAAAGTATAATATTACAGATATAAGAAAGGACTGCTGATTAGTAGAGTTGGCATTTCGATCTGCAAATCGTGGGTGGTGCCAGGTGGAAAATACCCAAATATGTAAACGAGACTTGTTTACTATTTTAGTCTACTGTTATGCATCGAGGTGTCAATAACGTAATTTATTTCTCTGCGTTGTGTTGTTGACAATTTTATTTTTTGTATTTTATTCTTGATATTAATTTAATATTAAAGTATGTCAGACCTGCCCAAGGGTTCCGCTGCACATACTCGATAAACAATCATTTCAGGAGTTCTGGAATAAATACAATCCTAAGGTGACATTACCAAGTCGCACAACGTTGCGTAACTATGTACCAAATGTAAGCGAAGACATTGTAAAAAAGATCAAATGTGTACTAAAAAATACACGGCTGTGGTTATGTGTTGACGAGATGACAGATTGTAAAAGAAATTCTATTGTAAATGTTATAGTACGTGTACTAGATCGTCTTAAACCAACGTTTCCACTGTTACTAGCTAGCAAAAGACTAAGTGCACTGGACAAACAATTACGCGGGTGGTGCTGGAGACGTTAGAAAAATTTGACCTGTCAAATAATGTTGATGTTTGTGACCGATGGTGCCGCAACAATGCGTTTAGCAGACCGTTCTCTTCAAGAACACGGTTGTAGGTTAGTACATGTTATGTGTAAAGTGCATGCTTTACACCTTGTATCAGAAACTATTCGACAAGGTTTTCAAGGGATAGATGCATTAATAGCAAGTACTAAAAAAATTGTTTCTTAAATCTCCTAAACGTCTTCGCGCATTTCATAGCAAGTGTCCCGGTATTCCCGAACCACCATAGCTGATTCATACATGTTGGGGAACATGGAGGCAGCTTTTTATTATGCTGAATATTTACAACAAATAAAAGCTGTGACACTACAATTCAATCCAAACAGGGCTGCAGCTATTAAGGAAAGCCAGACAAAATTCGAAGATGTTTCTGTTGAAGCAGCTATAAAAACTATTCACAAGAACTATAAAGAATTACATGATGCCATACAAAACTTACAAAACAGTGCGTTGTCGTTAGCGGAGTCACTGCAAATAGTGGACGCAGTAAATCGACTACTACACTCAATAGGTGACGCAAAAATGATGAGCCCCGAGAAAAGTTCGCACGAGTGTTAAAGTAAGACATTAGATTAAGACAAATTTGTGATGATACTAATGATGCATCTGCAGATCCGTTAAGTAAGTTCAAAGACTATTTTAAGTATGCTTGTATTACATCAATATATGTCGAACGGTCGTTCTCAAAATATAAGCATATTTTTTCACCACGTCGAACATTACTCTCGGAGACAACCATAGAAGCGTACATGATGCTGCGAAGTTTTTACACATCTTTTCCAGTTTGTGATAACCAAGCTAGTTAAGAGGGTAAGTTGTGCATACATTGTTATAAGTTGTAACAGTTTATTGCTTTTATTACTAGTTAATTTCTTTTCTTACACTTATTATGGTGCGTACGCCTATGTCTTGCGGCGCATTTTTGCCAACTTTACTGAGTAATTACAAAAATATACGATACAGAAAATCAAGTATCATGAAATTGTAGAACCGGATTTCCAACGTATAATAAACAATTCAGTCTATAAAACGTTACGTATTTTAAACAAATTTAATTCAGTGAGGGAAACCTATATTCGAGAATTACAAAACATGAACGTTAATCCCTTAATTGACAAAATTATCATTAATTTGTCAAATATAGTTTTAAGCATATCAGACAAAATCATTTTGTCAAAAAGGTTTAAATTTTGCAATAAACCAAAAATCAGTTTCAATTTTTGTATGATAGCAGTAATAGGCTCATTTAGCATTATCTTTTTATTGCATATTCTGAAAGGTTGCGCTGTGTTTAGTAAGTGTGCAAAAAATGTTGTTAAAGCCAGCGAATTGAATAATGTTCCATTGTCGAACGTGACGTCATCAGCTCCCATATACTCTACAGCTGAGTCGGTGCCGATAGAAAAATGGGCACACAGTTGAGCCGTTTATCAAAGTTTAATGTTTTCGAATTTTTATTTAGAATAAAAAGAAAAAAAAACTATAAATACTGCGTACAGATAAAATATTTATTTATTTTTAAAGGGTAAGGTCGGTAGAGAGGAGAAAACCAAATTTTAATTAGACGACGTTTCGTGCACTTTGACACATTCTCTCAGGACTATTTAAGTTAGGTTTTCCTTTTAAAGACATATATTTTTGAAAAACTCAAAAATAAACATGAACAGTAAATAAATATAATCAAGAACAATACGAACAAACACCATTAATTAGAATGACAAGTTTGATTCTAGTTGTGGCAAAAAGCTATGCGTAGAGTCCATGAATGAATATTGGATGAAGATGATAAATGCAAAAATTTCGTTAGAAATGCAATACAAATTTAAGGAGAATATAATTTCACAAGAAAAATATTCAGTTTGATCTTTGAAACATGATCAAAATATCAAAACTCTACCAGCTGATAAAGGAAATACCACAATGATTTTTGGGTAGTGGTGAGAGGTATGAATCTTCTCGTATGGTCTAAATGCTACTATCTGACCGACATCATATATATCTCTGTAGCGGATAGCGACTTGCGAAGCAAGTACCGAGAGCGGCGACCTCTAGCCCAGGTGGACTAAACTACTGTTATTAAATATGATTTGAACGAAACAACTACTCAGTGGGCAAATACCCCGACCTGCATTGGATTACACCTTCAAATCATGATAGATCGATAGCCAATATCATTTGTCAATTCCTAACCAGACATAGACCGGTTTCAAACTTATTTGTTCTCCTCTGTATGTCATAGGTTATGGAACAGACAAATGATAGTGGCCAACCTGCTAGTCATATACTGACTAAGGTAAATTGAGTAGTGGTGAGAGGTATGTGAAACTTCTCATGTGGTCCAAATGCTACTATCCGACTGACATCATAGATGTCTCTGTGGTGGATAGCGACTTGCGAAGCAAGTACCGAAAGCGGCGACCTCTAGCCCAGGTGGACTAAACTACTGTTATTAAATATGATTTGAACGAAATAACTACTCAGCGGGCAAATACCCCGACCTGCATTGGATTACACCTTCAAATCATGATAGATCGATAGCCAATATTATTTGTCAATTCCTAACCAGACATAGAGACATCTATGATGTCGGTCGGATAGTAGAATTTAGACCATACGAGAAGTTTCATACCTCTCACCACTACTCAATTTACCTTAGTTAGTATATGACTAGCAGGTTGGCAACTATCATTTGTCTGTTCCATAACCTATGGCATACTGAGGAGAACAAATAAGTTCGAAACCGGTCTATGTCTGGTTAGGAATTGACAAATGATATTGGCTATCGATCTATCAGTAATTTTAGATGTTAATGTATATGATTAAAAAATTATAACACTAATAAACGATGAACCTTACTCAAAACTGAATAAAGATTCAACAAAATGCCTTAAAAACAAGATGATACGGAATGCCTTTTAAATACAAAAACGAATTTAAAACGATTTTGCGTGATGAAAACTTGTACTCCATTGTAGTAAACCTCATAATTTTTAGGGCTTACCAAAAACACATAAACCAAATATTCCTTTAAGACTGATTGTCAGTTTTATTACTTCTTCATGCCATAATTTGGCAAAAGTTTTACTGAAAATTATGAATCCGCTCTCTGGTTATACCGAATCATATATAAAAAGTTCTTACAATTTTTTGGACAAACTTTATGATATTAATAATCACGACAGACATTTGGTGATAGTGAATTTTGATTCTAATGTCTCAGAGGATAAAACTTTAGTAATAATTAAAAACAAATTGCTAAATGATAATAACTTGGTGGAAAAAACTAAACTCAGTATAAACAGGGTAATGGAATTATTGACTGTTTATCAGGAGAACTTTTCATTTAGATAATGACTTCTATCAGCAGGAGTTTTGTAGGGCTATGGGATCTTCTTTATCTCCTATATTAAGTAACATATTATGGAGGATTTTGAAAGTAATTATATTCTAAATTATGTACACAAACCCGTTATTTGGTGTATATACATATATTGAACACATTTTTTTTAGTTTGGCCTCATAATATTGAATTATTACATAATTCTTTAGAAAACATTAATGATATAGAACCACCCATTAAATTTACTTTGGAAGTAGGTAGTAATAATGAATTACCCGTATTGAATGTTTTGGTTAAGAAAAAAAATAACACGTTTGAAACTGGTGTATTTAAAAAATAACTCATATTAATAGATACTTCAATTTTAAATCTAACCAGGCAATTAATGTTAAAAGGGTTGTTGTAAAATGTTTTTATGATAGCGCAAAAACAATTTCATCTAATAATCAAATAACAAATGGTAAGAGAAAATTTGCAGAGGTTTTAATAGATAATAGCTTTGTGTCAAGAGCAGTCTCGGACTAGTTTGAAACTGTCAGAAATATTCGTCCAGTTAAGTATTAATGTACTTGGCGTATAAGAGGCAACTGGGCGAATATTTCTGACGGATTCAAACTTGTCCAAGACTACTGGTGGAACAAACCTAATGAATATCATGAACTCTGTTGAAAAAACTTTAGTAAACATTAAGACTTCATAATCCAGTACAACAAAAATCCGATTATTAATATACGACAATAATTTCTTATGTACAAGGTTTATCTGAAAAACTACGCCGTGTTGATGTTAAGTTTTAATAAGACAAAAACCGGTAACGTATGAGTAAAATTCTAAAAATTGTATTTACAGTATTCAATGTGAGTGTAATAAACATTACGTGGAAGAGTCATCCAGACCTCTCAATGTGAGGTTAGAGCATAAAAACTGTATTAGGATCATATATCTAGTACAAGTGGCCAGAGATTTAAAAATTCAGTAACCAACAATTCCCCTCATGAATTCAAAAATGTATCGACCAAACAGTATTTTTTTGCCAACTATGGTCAGTAATATTCAAGGAGAAACCGAACTCCAAAAATGGATTTATACAGTGTTTTATAGTTTTAGATGAGAATTACTAACTAAATAAATAATATGTGTAACTGAAAAAAAATATATTTGAGACATTCATTTAAAATAAAATTATCAAATATTTTAGCATCTTATTTAAAAGGACTTCCAACCAGTAACGTCTTATAACGCATTTATGTATTTATTATCTGTTGGTCTTTTGCGGCTTCTCTGCGTCAAAGTTTTGATGCGTTTGCGTTTCAATTTATAAAGTTGTTTTAAAAAAAATAATTTGAGTAAAATACTACAATTTAATTTTGTACAAAGTGTTAAAATTATCCTTATGTTTTGTGTCTTTGCATTTTACATTTACAAAGTAGATAGAATTCTTCTTATAATAAACAAACTCCCTGCTCCCAACCAATATGACCCCACACATTTTTCTATTTACGAGCGCTAACAACTATAAATATGTATATAGGAATATGTATATATATATATATATATATATATATATATATATATATATATATATATATATATATATATATATATATATATATATATATATATATATATATATATATATATATATATATATATATATATATATATATATATATATATGTGTATGTATATATATATATATATATATATATATATATATATATATATATATATATATATATATATATATATATATATATATATATATATATATATATATATATATATATATATATATATATATATATATATATATATATATATATATATATATATATATATATATATATATATATATATATATATATATGTTAGATTACGGTTTCCGTAAAGTTGTTTTTAAAAAAACATTTATTTAATTAACATGGACTCAACGTTGAGTCTTGATAAAAATACAATTAATTGAATTGAATATAATTTAATGTAACATGTCGAAAGTGAGTATAAGAACTGAGTTAACAAATGATAATAATTTAATTTATAAGCTTGGAAGGCTGTACTTGGTCAGCATAAACAATGATTCCCAAGCTTATAACAAAGGAAATGCAAATTAAGCAGTTAACAATAAAATAAGCAGGAATTTGTTATCAGTCACGTAGTGAAATATGATATCCTGGGATAATCTAGAATATATTCTAAGTTACTATACGGTGTCCGAAATATTATATAACAACTTCCCCCTTATAGAAAAGTTGGTGTTTATACAGCAACTTTTACAAAAATGTAAAACAGTGTAAAAGCATGAAATCTAACATAGTGTAAAATAGCAAAGCGTAAACATTGAGAATGGTTATAAAATGAAAATAAAATAATAAAATAATAAAATAATAAAATAATAAAATAATAAAAAGGTGACAAAATAATAAAATGATAAAATTTAAAATGCATCACAAAAATGAAATAATATTCACTGAAAGTCTTTTGCATTAAGTTCAGATAGAAAAACACATTTAACAGTCTTTTTTAAGTCAATGCGATTTCTTCGGTTTCTTCTTCATGGATACTTGGTCTTTTCCTCGGAGGTAGAATGCTGGAAAATCTTCTGAAGACCTTACTTGGTCGTGGTGGAGGTGGAGGTGATCCGGATGGATTGACAAGAGCCAGCTTCCGACTCCTTTTTGCATTTGAAAAATATATAGAGAATAATAAGGGCAATAATTAATGTTATGGTCAGATATGTGAACCATGAGATGTGTTTGGTCACAAAAGGTTCGTTGATAAGATCATCTAAATTTTTGGAATATTGGTCTAATTTGTGTTTGGCAATTTCGAGGTCTTCGGTGTTCAGGTGGTTTAATTTTAATGGTTTTAATTTGGGTAGTTGACTTTTGTATGGAAAGTTGTTGCAGCATTCATACGGAATTTGAATAGGATGGGTTTTATCTTTAACATCTAATATTTCCTTGGATTCAGCTTGAATCTTGGTAATGCCGATAAAGGCGTAACAACTAGGTTGTAATTTTATAATAGAGTTCTTCATGATGATTTCCGTTATTGAATTTCTCTTAGGGCAACTGATAGTAACGTGTAGAGGTTCTACATTAATAATTAACCATGTGTTCTCCTGGAGTTTTTGAACATTATATCCTTGACTAATGATAAATGATGTTTGACAGTTTTCGGGTAGGCGATTGAGATGTTTGAACAGTCTTGCTTCACAAATTGCATTGGTGTCGATTGGATAAGCGAACAAGTTAGAGCATAATTTAGTTCCAATATAGAGTTGTTTGCATTCTTTCAGGTCCGGAATAGGTATAAACATTAAAGAATCATCATCTCTCGCGATATATTTTTGAGAGGTTGACAGAATGTGGTGCAAACCAGTTCTATTATCCAAAATAGGGATAGGGTATAATTGATAGGTTGTGTAAGTTTGAGGATCTACTAAAGGTATCTTTAAGGCAAAAATTAAACTTGAATCTGTTTGAAAAGCTTGTAGTTCAATAATATCTAGGTACTGAGCAACTCTTGATAATTTTATTTGAAGTGGCAAGTTGTTCCTTTGCAAATTTTGTGAAATTTCTTGTAAAGAGCTTATTAAATCCTGAGGGGTAATTATAGAGGTATGAATGATTTTTAATCTTGCAAAAGTTATTGAATTTAGAATATCGTTTAAATGGTCCTCGATGTATAAATAGTTTGCCATTAATTGTTCACATATTTCGAGAAACTTTAGTTTTGTTTTAACTATTTGTATATCATGTTCGGTACGTAAGATCGCATCTTCGATATCTTTGATATCTTTATTAAACGTTTCCTCGTCAATTTGTAATTTTTGAATAGTTGAATTGAAATTTTTTATTACCGATGTTGTTACGGATATTTGGTTTTTAATCAAGTTTTCTAGTTGATGCTCGTCGTTGTTTAGTTTATTAATACAATCAGAATAGTATTGACCGTCTTCAGCATCTAGATTTCCGGTAATTGATTTAAATACTGTTCCGATTCCGTTTATAATTCCTCTTTTGTATCGTTTTGTATCAAGATAAACCTCGTCAAACTTAGATTGAATAGATTTAGAAATTTGTTTTAGAAGGCTAAGATGAGTCTTAACTTCGCTCATGAAAGTATTCATGTTATGATATGCAGGGTCAAGGGTGTTTAGGATGGTGTCCAGGATTTTGTCGTTTTTGTCAGAAACTGTCTTTAGTTCGGATATATTCTTGTGAACTAATAGTGTCCACTTCTCGTTGGTCACAATTATTTCGGATTTTTCGTGGTAGTAAATTCCAATGGTGTTATTAATTGGTGTAATTTTGTATTGGGAAACTGCTAGGGCTACTGATCCGAACAGCAGGAGTAACCTGAAAAAGGTTAATTTTCAAAATAGGGTTTCATTCGATCAAAATTTACTTTACTAGTTTGGTTAGTGTCTGGGTTAAGTAGAATAGCAGAATTTTGGAAAATTTCGATTATTTCGAAAGGACCGTTAAACTTGTTGTGTAGTTTATCTTTGATTTGTGATTCTTTGACGTAAACTTTATTGCCAATTTGGTAATCGGGTCGATTTTCGGGAATATTTTTGTCAAAGCGGACTTTTGCTTTTTCTTTTTGTAATTGCGTTCGTTCGCGCGCTAGTTTATAATAATGGGATATTCGATTATTAAGGTCTCGTATGTATTTAGTAATCAAGTCTTTTTGGTTATACAGTTTTTCGGGTGGTCTGTTTGAGGTATGCCCGAAAATTAGCTCATACGGTGTAAATCCGTGTGTTTTATTGATCGAGTTATTGTAACAGATAACAGCATAAGGCAGTATAGTGAGTGGATGTTCGTTAGGGTTTTCTGTATTATGAACCCTTATCATTTCCGCTAATGTGGCGTGGAATCTTTCGAGTGAACCGTTCGATTGCGGATGTCCTACGCTAGAATATGTCAGTTTTATGTCATATAGAGTACATAGGTCTCTGAGTAGGCTGTTGTCGAATTCACGGCCATAGTCACAGTGTACTCGTAATGGTGTGCCAAAATGTTGAAAATATAGCAATAAGGTATTGACAACTGATTTCGCCGTTTTGTCCTTTAAGGCGTATGCTTGAGTGAATTTTGTTAATTCATCTCGGACGGTTAAAGCGTAGTTTCTGTTCGGTGTTTCGAAAATATCAATATTTATACGTTCAAAAGGCGTTCGTGGGGTTTCTGTAATAACTAAAGGATTGCTGAGATTTTTTGCGGCAGACTTTTGTCTTTTGACATGTTTCGCAATTTTTTATATAGCTTTCAATGTCTTTGGTTAAACCTTGCCAATTATATTTTACTTTTATTCTCCGAATTGTTTCGTTTATCCCACGGTGTAAGTTATTTTTACCTGTGTGATTTTGGTCAATAATAATAGGAATTTGGTCATTATCTGGAATTTTGACGATGTTTTGGCAAATTACTAGTTTTAAGTCTTTTTCTGCAAAGATAAATGATAGTATTTCCAATGTAGGTAAATCTAAATTATTTTCTACGTGATACGTACATGAAAGATCGAGATCATTTTGATGTTTGAATAAAGTATAAAATAATGTTTCGTTGACAGATTCTAGATCGAAAGGTAATGGGATGATAAAATATTTTCGATTTCTGACAGTCTTACTTGAAACTATATTAATTTTAGCGTTACTAAAATCGGGATGTTCTTCGAAAATATCCTCGATTATTTTATAGTGAAAATCTTCCAGTTTATGTTGTTGGAAGAACGTTATAATATTTTTGTTTTCCTTGTCTAATAATTGTTTATTAGAAAATTTGATTTTAGAATAATCGATTAGCGATTTTGTCTTGTATAAATTTACGAAAGTATTATATTCTTGAAAAAATTGTTCGTCTGTGATTTTATCATCGGAATCTTCGGTGTCGGAATTCTGTTCGTCGTCAGAATTAGCGGCTAAAATAGATGTTTGAAAGGTAACACAATCTTTAACATGGTTTAGTTTGATTCTAGATAACGCGTCGGCATTTTTGTTAATTTTACCTGGTTTGTATATGACTTCGTAATCATATTCTTCCAGTTTTAAGCGCCAACGAGCTAGCCTGCTTCCTGGGTCCTTTATAGAGAATAGCCAGGTAAGTGGTCTGTGGTCAGTAACTAACGTGAATTTTCTACCGAATAAATATGGTCTAAAGTGCTTAACTGACCAGACTATTGCTAAGAGCTCACGTTCAATAGTAGAGTACTTTGTTTCCGCACTGCATAACGTTCTGGACGCATATGCAATAGGTAGGTCCTTGCCTATAGGGCCCTGCGAGAGTACTGCACCTATCGCGAATGCGCTAGCATCCGTAGTTAGTATGAAAGTATCGTTAAAATTCGGGTATATTATAATCGGTGTGGTTGTTAAGGCTTGTTTCAAATTTTCGAAAGAATTTGTACAGTCATTGTCGAAATTAAAAGGAATGTCTTTTTGTAGTAATTTTGTCAGTGGTTTGGATATCTTAGAGAAATTAGGAATGAATCTCCTATAATAACCAGCTAAACCTAAGAATGATTGTATTTCTTTGGCATTTTTTGGCTGAGGAAAATTTTGAATAGCGTCAACTTTAATTGGGTTTGGCTTTACACCATCTTTAGTGATGAGGTGACCAAGATAGGCGACTTCTTTGCGCAAGAATTCGCACTTGTCCGGTTGAATTTTTAAATTTGCTTTTCGTAAACGTTGAAATACTTCGGTTAAACGGGAGATGTGTTCATGAATGGTTGGTGAATAGATGATAATATCATCCATATAAACCAAACAGCGTTCATTCTGGATACCTAACAAAATGTTGTCCATCACTCTCTGAAATGTTGATGGGGCATTTTTAAGTCCGAATGGCATTCGCACAAATTCAAAATGACCATTTTCGACGGTGAAAGCAGTCTTTTGAATGTCTTCCGTATTTATCTCGATCTGGTGAAAACCAGATGCCAAATCTAGTGTCGTAAAATACTGGCATTTGCCAAGTTGATCAAGTAAGTCAGAAATATTTGGGAGTGGATATTTGTCGTCAACTGTCAGTTCGTTTAATTTTCTATAGTCTACCACGACTCGCCATTTTTGTTTTCCGGACGCGTCGAGTTTTTTTGGGACAACCCAAACTGGAGAAGACCAGGGCGAGATTGATGGTCGAATGATACCTTGGTCTAACATTTTAGAAACTTGTGTTTTGACTTCTTCTTTATGAATATGCGGATACCGGTATGATTTTGTAAAAACTGGCTTTGCATTATTTGTGTCAATCGAATGTTTTATTTCGTTCGTAAAACTCAAGTTATCTCCTTCTAGGTAGAAAATATCAGAAAAGTTTAAGCAAAGTTCGGTAATTAAATAACTCTCTTCGTCGTTAAGATGTTCTAAGCGTAATTGTTTTTTAATTTCGAAATGTCTGTCTGTCTGTTGGGAATCGAGATTTTGGGAATTTAAATTAAATATTTCTCTAAATTTCTCAACAGGTTCTAGTTTAAGATTTGAAAGATCTATTATTTTAGGTATTGCATTAGGATTTATAACTGATGTTAAAAATTCTCCATTACTGTCAATTTTGACGAGAGCATTTGGCAAACGTACTTTGTCCGATTCCTGAGCTAACAGTATAGCATCAGTATTTCGTAAATTACATTTAAGTTTAAAAATCTTTTCTATACGCGGCTCAATAGATATTAAATTTTGGTTATTGGTATTATCTAAATTTTGATTTTCTGGATGGGATTTTTGACATTGATTTTGCGTTACATTTTTACAACTAACAGGTAATTGTACGCACGAATCATCTGTAACCTTAAATAGCGGTACAGTTTTAAAGTTTGTTATTAGTTTTTTATTTTTTATATCTACCTGACATTCGTAGTGTTCTAAAAAATCCGCGCCTAACAGTCCATCAAAGTCTATATCTAAATTGTGAACATAAACTTTATGTGGATTGCCTTCTGTAAATGGTATAAGTGCTGATTCACTTATTTTTACCTTTTGGTCCGTTATACCCTGTATAATTACATTTTCGGAAAATCTTTGTCGATAATTTTCGGCTGTTTTAGGTTTAAAAATAGAAATACCTGCACCGGTGTCTATTAAAATTTTAAATCTGTTTGTGATATCCTTTATATAATAAAGATTTTTTTGAGTTTACAGATAGTAATGAATTTACATGAATGTCTGTTCTGGGAAGTTTAAGTACGGGTTCAAGTCGTCTTGTAAGTTCATGGTTTGTATTTGTGTTTGTAAATCCGCAACTGGGTCTGAATCTTCGTTGGGAGGATTCGTTGGATGATCTAAGCCTTGGTAAAAATCCTGAGGATTAGCAGTATAATCCTCATAGTAAGTATCCTGAGAATTAGCAATATAATTCTCATAGTGAGTGTCCTGAGAATTAGCAGTATAATTCTCCTCATTTTGTTCAGGTTGAAAATTATTAAAATTACAAGTTTCATTTTGTACTTGATTATCAAAGGAATAATTTTCGTATTGATCAGTGTACTGGTTATCGTAAGTTGCGCAATTTAAATGATGGGTTTTTGGTTGATTATTGAAGCGATTAAAATTGGGGTTGTGCTGTATTACAGATTGTCTTTGTGGATTATAATTAGGATTCGGTCTTATGGCTGAAGTCCGATTCTGTTGAGAAGAGCTCGGTTGTTGATTTTGAAATTGATTTGGATATTGGTTTTGTGGGAATGTTCTTTGATATTGATTTGATTGTGCAAAATTGTGATAGTTTGAATTTCCTTGGAAATTTGGCCTATTGAAATTTTGAGAAGTTGAGGGTTGTTGTTGTTGTTGTCTTGTTCGGCATTCGTTTATAGTATGCCCATTTCTTTTACAAAATGAACAGAATTTTTTGAAAATTAATGTTTGGCCTTCTTACTTGACTTTGAATTGGATTTTTTAGCAACGTTATTTTTTGGGAATTTTTGAGTTTCAAAATACGATAGCTGTAATTCTCTTTTAATACGATTTATAGCGTCTAGCATATTTTTAGGATTTCCGGCACGAATAATTTTGCCTAGTGTTGGTTCTAAACCTGTAAGTAGAGTAGTTAGCGTCATTGTTTCAATTAGTTCGCTTTGAGCTTGTTTTTGCTCTGCAGTAAAATGTTGTTTTTGAATTGCAGCATGCATTTTTGCATTATGCGTTTGTAACCGTGCTATAAATGTTAATGCAGATTCGTTATGTATTTGATGAATCCGTTGTAAATCTTGAATGAGAGATGTCAGATCTCTCGAGTCGCCAAAATGAGACTCTAATAGGAATTTTATTTCTGCCCATGTAGCTGGGTTACGAGAGTTTACGATTTCAGAAGCTTTGCCACGCAATTTATTTTTTAATATGTATGGTTAACAATAACTTTTGATCTCTAACAGCCATAGAGTGGGCGTATATACATGAATTAAGAAAGGTTTGTAGAGCGATGGGGTTGCCATCGAACTCCGGTATTATTGAAAAAATTTCAGATAGTTTGTAAGGTTCAACTTGTTCTGTTACTGCGTCTGGCATTTTGTTGCTTAGTATTTAGAAATTATTTAAAAAAAAAATAATTTGATCAATTTAGGTGATCAAGGAAAAATATTAAAAGTATTTCTTAATTAAAATTATGCACTTATTAAAGTTTATTTGTTTTAGTGGTGCATTAACTTTGTAATGCGGTTTTTATTATTTGTAGAATAATTGTAAATGGGATAATAATAATAATAATGGATAATAGAAATAATTATGCACTTACATAAAAATTAGTTTGGTCTCTAAGTCGAACTGTACTTCTTGCTCACCTCTACACACGTGTATGTAGCGAGTGGATACAGTTAGAAATATCAGCCAACTAATATGTGAAATATAACGAATTTGGTCTTTAGATCGAACTGTACTTCTTGCTCACACCTACACACGTATATGTAGCGAGTGGATACAGTTAGAAATGTCAGAGCCAAATAAAAATAAAAATTAAAAGTGAAATAAAATAATAATAAAAATTGTTTGTTGCTTGATAAAAAAAATTAAAATGATAGTACGAGATGATTCTTATAATATTTCTTACTCTATAGTTTGCTTCATGGAGTAGGTTCTTCTCTGTTGAAGAATTGGGATCCACCACTGCAGCTAAGAAGTTCTCCTTGTTCTAGTAGGTCCTGTCCACTAGTTAGGCACCTTTTCGAAGATGGACTCCTTGTTCTCTTGGAGGGTTACACGACTAGTTAGGCTCCCGAACTGCAATGTTGTCAGATCCTACCGACTGCGCCAATTGTTAGATTACGGTTTCCGTAAAGTTGTTTTTAAAAAACATTTATTTAATTAACATGGACTCAACGTTGAGTCTTGGTAAAAATACAATTAATTGAATTGAATATAATTTAATGTAACATGTCGAAAGTGAGTATAAGAACTGAGTTAACAAATGATAATAATTTAATTTATAAGCTTGGAAGGCTGTACTTGGTCAGCATAAACAATGATTCCCAAGCTTATAACAAAGGAAATGCAAATTAAGCAGTTAACAATAAAATAAGCAGGAATTTGTTATCAGTCACGTAGTGAAATATGATATCCTGGGATAGTCTAGAATATATTCTAAGTTACTATACTGTGTCTGAAATATTATATAACATATATATATATATATATATATATATATATATATATATATATATATATATATATATATATATATATATATATATATATATATATATATATATATATATATATATATATATATATATATATATATATATATATATATATATATATATATATATATATATATATATATATATATATATATATATATATATATATATATATATATATATTATATATATATATATATATATATATATATATATATATATATATATATATATATATATATATATATATATATATATATATATATATATATATATATATATATATATATATATATATATATATATATATATATATATATATATATATATATATATATATATATATATATATATATATATATATATATATATATATATATATATATATATATATATATATATATATATATATATATATATATATATATATATATATATATATATATATATATATATATATATATATATATATATATATATATATATATATATATATATATATATATATATATATATATATATATATATATATATATATATATATATATATATATATATATATATATATATATATATATATATATATATATATATATATATATAGAATATATGGGAGAAATAGTTATTTTTCCGAAACGTGCTTGATTATGTAAATACGTACGATGAGAGCTGCATATAACAACATAGTTTAAGGGGCCTAATCGGGAAAAAGCTTCGGATAGCTGTGTCACTCTCTAGAAAGTTTTTATACATGCGCCGGTGAATAATTTTGCTCTTGACTATACCTTCACTGGACGTTTTATTCACCGACTTCATTGAGGTGCGATTCCCGATAGAGGTAACACTTCTTTGCTATATTTGTAGTGACAAAGATACTTATTTAGAAAATTCATTTTAACCAAATGGTACGGAATAAAAGTTTGAAACTTGCTGAGCATAATTATGAAGATTCATTCTAGACGACATGTATGAATTTTACCTTGAATTTTACCGATTGATATCATAATTCAGGAGCTAATTACGTCCAAATTTTACTTATATTTACAGTATAAATTTTCCCTACATAAAGTGAAAATTAATTAAAATAGATATACATGTACCCTCTAGTACACTTTCAACTATTGATCCTCCAAATTTGGTGTAATTTGACCAAACCGTATGGAAGAAATAAATTTTGAAAAATTACCTTACAAACACTGGTTCGATTAGCCCTCTTAATTTTTACTTAAATATTCTCAAATTTAACTCTTTTTTTTATTATTGCCGTTACTTTAATTATTTAATGTTGAAATATGCTAAATATAGGGACAAGTATAAACGGTGTTTGGTATTTAAGGTATCTATGTACAAGTAAGCAATGACACAATACAGTGGACTTCTCAGAACTTAAATGTCACTCACAGTTTGTATTGTGTAGTTGTTGCAGCCAGTACCTCATTAACCTTTTGAAAGAATTAGACGCGATAAAGCTACTGAAAAACTGAAAAAAGTGCGTCATATTATTATCCGGCAATACAATATTCACAAGATAATGCGTGATTTTTCACGTGAATTATCTGTAGCAAAGAATACTGTGTATAATGATATTAAAGAATATGGTGAACGTGGAAATATTGACGTTCGCTACGAAAAAGTTCGAGAAGGTCCAAAACTGTCTCCGAAAGAAATTTAAGGCAGTTAGTTAAAGTTTGCAATTCAGGAAGAAGAGATTGGGAACTTTGCAAATCAACATCCCGGAACCATAACACATTTGGGAAATGTTACAGTCCTTGTAAGGCAGATATTATGAAGTGCTTCTTTCTTATCCCTAATTACCTTTTTTGCAGTAGTCACGCACACGTAGAACGTGAATTCGTCGCTAAATAACTTTCTGCCAATCTTTTTCAGTCCATGAAAGCTTTGATTTTGCCCAAGTGTACCATACTTGCTTTTAAGTTTTAGTTAGCTTACAAAATCCAACATTGTTAGGTACAAAATACCATAGAAAAATTCACATACCTTATAAAAGCCGAGTTTCTCGAGAAACACTTAATCCAGATTCCTGATTCCAACGTGCAGTGGTTTCTCTTAACGCCCTTCTTCTTTCTGAATTACAAATTTGAACTAACTGGCTTAAATTTCTTTCAGACAGTTTTAGACCTTCCCGACGTCAAGATATCCACTTTTCGGTTGGTCTTTGCTACAGATAATTCACGTAAAATATCATACATTCTCTTGCCAGTATGGTATTGCTGGATAATAATTTCACGAAATTTTTTATTAGTAGCTTTACCGCGTCCTATTCTTTCAAAAAGTTAACTGTATTGTGTCAGCACCTACTTGTACATGTATTAGATACTCATTCGTGCCTTAAATACCAAACATCGTTTATATTTGTCTCAATATTTAGTTGTCAGCATATTTCAACATTAAATAACTAAACTAACCTGGTAACAAATAAATATAGTTTAAAAACTAAAAAAACACGCTTTTTAAAGCACATCAAACTAAAAAGTGAAAAATAATTATTAATATAAACTGAAAACAATAATGAACGAAAAATACTAGTATTATTGTGAAAAAAAGCGTGGGTTGCTCAATATACGAAAAATATGGCACACAGCGCCCCACGCTTTTTTTCACAATAATACTAGTATTTTTCGTTCATTATTGTTTTCAGTTTATATTAATAATTATTTTTCACTTTTTAGTTTGATGTGCTTTAAAAAGCGTGTTTTTTAGTTTTTTTAAACTATATTTATTTTTCACTTTTTAGTTTGATGTGCTATGAAAGCGTGTTTTTTAGTTTTTTTAAACTATATTTATATTGCCTATTGATGCTGATATTATAACATATTATGATCCAACAGATACTTCTGAAAAAAATATATATTTTTTTTCAGCCATGGGATTTGAACTCACGCCCGAGGAGTCCGTCGTTTCGCGTCGACTAAGACTTGTGCCTTAGCCCGCTCGGCCAACGACCGAACTGACAATCACGGAATGTACTTACAGTATTAAGCGTCTTGCTCTCACGCAGAGGATACGTGAGGAAAGGAAATTATTTAATTCTGGCGATCCTGATCAGGATAATGATATAAACTTATCAAATCATTGTATTGTTACCGGTTCTTCGTAAGTGTACAAAGTTTCAATTAAATCTGTCCGTTTAAAGTGGGTCAAAATCGAGTCCAAAGAGTCGGTTACAAACAAGGTCAAAACAAACATACAGGTGAAGCTAATAAAAGCGTGATAAAAATAAGAAGTTAAATTTGAGCAAATCTAAGTTAAAATCAAACCAAATATGTTGTTATATGCATTTTTAAATTTTAAAGAAAAATAATCATCGTACGTATTTAAGTAATCAAGCACGTTTCTGAACAATAACAGTTTGTCCCAACATACTGTTGTTTAAATTTAAAATTTGTTTTTGATTAAACTGTTTTAAAAGAGTTAATGGAAGATTATTTAATGTCACATTTTCCTTTTTAATGTTTCGAAAACAAATTTTTCTAATCTGATTATAGGTGAGTAAAATCATAATTGAATTTTATACCTATTTTAACTTGAACCACTATTTTTAGCTTTAATTAAATTTGCCTGTCGGTAGAGTTTTCATCTACCATTCATTTATGTGATTTTCAAACAAATTCAAATAGTATCTAAAAGTATACCTCGCTGATTTTTAGTTGTAATACTTGTAATTACAATTTTCCTTCAAAAATAACAAAGGCTGCTGTCTCATAATCAATAACGTATAAATAGCCATAATATGTAAATTAAAAGTTGAAAACAAACACGTTCTGTTTGAAACAGAAAGGTAATGCACAAATTATGGTAATACCTTTTGTTAGTCTAAGGATTTTGTATAAAAAAAAAGGAAACCAATATGTTTCCAACGTTCGACTAGATCTAGCCTACTTTGTTTATAGAATATAAAAACGAGCTTTGCATTTAAATTATATGTACAGCTGCGCACAATAAAAAAATAGGACAACTTTTCTTGCGTAGTGATTTTTTAAATGCATTATTTCATTAATATGATTAACATAATTTCTATCTATATTTTTTTGACAAATTTAAATGTCAGATACTGATTCTTGTCAGAATCCAACAATATTAATAATCTCAATATAAACAACTAAATCTTAGTTAAATCTGTGGTAAGAGTTGTCCCATTTTTTTTTATTTATAAAATACTAAGAAATACTAGAAATAATAATAATAAATATCGAAAATCGAAAACCTGTCAAATTTATTTAATTAAAGATTAAATAAAAATGCCACCACACACTTCTTAATGATTTACCTTCTCTTTTGGAATACTTTTGTATTATAATTTTTATTATACCTTTATTAGTAGATATCGCTTGTCGGGCATTTCCTCTATATCGGGTGGTCCAAAGAAAGCCGGAATTTTTATTTTCGTTTATAACTTTTTTGATTATTTACCGACTTCATTTTTTTTTGGCCAACGCCTTCTACTAAAATGTTAAATGTCAGTAATTGACATGGTTCATAAATCCAATATGGCGGATGTGATCAAATTTACCTAATATTTAAAATCCCTTGGAATTTTTTTAAATGGAAAATTAAATGACAGTTTTTTTTATATTGAAGGTTGGTCCTCTAAGAATATTTTGACGTATAGATCACGAAAATCGGTTAAAAACTTACAAAAATATGACTAATTAAGTGAAAGGTAGTCTAAAAAGCAGGAATTTTTATTTTCGTTTAAAATTTTTTTGATTCTTTACCGATTTTAATATTTTTCGGGCTGTTTGAAAGCCAACACCTTGTACTAAAATGTTAAATGTCAGTAATTGACATGGTTCATAAATCCAATATGGCGGATGTGATCTAATTTACCTAATATGTAAGAATCGTTGGATTTTTTTTTTAAATGGCAAATTAAATGGCCGTCTTTTTCTGTTTTGAAGCTTGGTCTTCTAAAAATATTTTGGCACATAGATCACAAAAAATCGGTTAAAAACTTACAAATATGTAGTTGACAACATAAGGTATGCCTTATAACAACAGTTTCAAGTTAATTCTTAAAAAAATTAAAGTTACCCATGACAATAAACTTTTCGTCATGGTTACAAAACAAATGAACATTGATACTTTAGATAATTATTAACTGTCCTTTCAGTTGCTTAGATAAGTGTTTTGTGCTAGTTTTGTTATAATGGTGTTGTCAAATAAAAACAAGATTTT
This sequence comes from Rhamnusium bicolor, assembly GCA_029963845.1. Lineage (NCBI taxonomy): Eukaryota > Metazoa > Arthropoda > Insecta > Coleoptera > Cerambycidae > Rhamnusium > Rhamnusium bicolor. The sequence goes on along the minus strand of JANEYF010004414.1, from coordinate 27,988 downwards.
CATTAAAATTTATTGATTTCCGGCTACAAAGTTTCCGAGATATTACAACGATTTCCAGATAATAACTTTAAAAAGAGTTGTATTATGACTATACATGTAAGTTTCGAGAAACTGGAACGATTGAAAGACGTCAAGGAAGTGGTAGGCCGAGATCAGTAAGACTAGAAGTACGTATTTATTACACTTTGTAATTAGTGTTAATATAAAGAAAAGATAGAGCATCTTAATTTTATTATTTTTGAATATTTTTCAGGACAACATTGAACAGGTCGCCAATTTGGCAATTAGCCCTGTAAGGATTTCTACTGTTCATAAAAATGCCGGAGTGATACTTCTAAAAGCATTTTTATTATCCTTTCCTTTAAATTCTGAATTGTTGTTGGTGTGATGTTTTTATGGGCATCATGTAACACGTTTATTATAATACCTTCGCTTGAATTATTTTTTAATCCTACATCACATCGTCCAAAAATTTACAGGATGTTTCATTTGAAAAAAATTGAGAATATTATATAGAACACGAGATATCGAAGTCGGACGCACTGTTGTCCCACCCTGTATATCACACTAAAATTAACACTGGTAGATGGAGTTGAATCTGACTCATTTGTACTCTGATTTCACATAGAGACTAATGATTTTGAAACTTTTGTTGTAGTCGTTTGGTATATGCCTACTTCTTACTGATGACGATAAAAACCAGAAACCGGTCTACGAATGGTATGCAAGAGGAATTTCCGTTTATTTGGTAAAAAATCCTTTACTAGTGAGCAATCGTAATGAAAGCTTAACCGCTTCTTTTAATATCATAACAATTTATAAATCATTAAGAAGTGTGTGACTGGTGGCATTTTTATTTAATCTTCAATTAGACAAATTTGAGAGGTTTTCGACTTTGACACCCAAAGGTATTATTACTAATATTTATTACTCTTTTGTAGATTAACTTTTATCCTCTCTGTTGGAATACTTTGATATTATAATTTTTAGTATACCTTTATTAGCCATTTTTATTGTCCACAGCTGTACCTACACTAATGCAGTTTGTATAATATTAAATATACTATATTACGATATCATAGCATAGCATAGCATCGAGTCAAATCATATAAAAAGTAAAACAACAGGTACTACAGCTAGTATGAGTAACAACCAGACTAGCGAAACACACCAGTCTCGTCCCGGCCTTCAGGCGGCTTGTATATCAATTTAAAACACAGAAGTTATCCAGTCTTAGGCGAGATTTGTGTAGTGGATATAGCATCCTTCGGAGGGGATGTAGAGCAGACGTCTCTTACCTATAAGATGTTGGAAAAGTAAAAAAATATCTGTTATTCTTTAGAGAAAAGATTCGGAAAATTTCCAGGTTGGTGGTAGCTCGTGTCCTGGCGTCAGTTATTGACCTTGGTAGTGGAAATAGGCCGACATTAAATAAATTATTTAAAAAAATAAAGCCATTGATACGGTATGCTATACTGGATTTCTAACGACATTAAATAATAAATTATTCTGATGACACTGCTTTCTTCTCTGCAGCTCCTAACTGAAAAGACCCACATTAAAGTAGAAAGGGGTTACGAAAAATGTAAAAACTTATTTCGATAGTAAATTATTGACAGTAAATATGTCTAAAACAAATTACTTGCTTTTTTATCTATGTGAAACATCTCCCTCGCCATTTCAAGAATTTCACATTGATGATTATTTCCAAACATATCTGCAACATAGATAAAATATTTAGGTGCAATTATCTGTTCAAAATTTAAGTGGGATATGGCTCTATTAATTATATAATAAACAAAATAAGAAAATTAACATATAAGTTTAAATGTTTAAAAGATATTCTAGATATTTTTTGAATGTTATTTGTGGCATTTTCTAAATTTTTCTTTTTCTTTTTTGGGACTTACTACCACATGAATAATTCTTCATTGTCTAAAAAATATAGTTAGTTACCCAGTATGTTAATGGAAAAATAAACCTCTGCCCTTGTGACTTTACGTTAAAAGATTAGTCAGAGGGTGTTTTCTGACAACTAATATGAGACACAAAGATATTAATATAATTCCCTAATATTTCGGAAAACGAATCTGTTCCCTTTCTCAAAGTTATTTTTTTTTTTAGAATATGTCAAGTTTGAAACTTGACACATATAATATTTGTTTATATAATATCCATAGATACTTACATAGAACTGTTAATACTTAAAAATTATACAATATTAATTTTGTTCAATTCTTCTTTTAACATCGGTAACCACGTTACACCAAAATCTACAGAGCAATGAGATAAACATTTTTCTTCATTTAATAATATTATTGCCGATTCCTTTTTTGCTGTCCGCTTCTTTCATTACAATTTTTGCCGAATTCCAGTTTATTCTATGTCCATTTTCCCAAACATGTTTGCAAATTTTCGATTTTTCAATTTCTCCCTTTCTAATTAACTTTTATGCTCACCTAACTTTACACTAAGGGTATGGATGACTCTCCCACATAATGTTTATTACACTTACACAGAAAACTGTAAATACAGTTTATTGAATTTTGCTGACAATTTACCGGTTTTGTTTTTTGTTAAAATGGATCTCAAAGTATTACTCGTTTCAAATATTGCCCTAACATGAAACTTATCTCCGACACGACGTAGTCTTTCTGATAAACCTTGTATATAAGGAATTATATTGTTGTATATTGATATTTAGGTTATTGTTATACCAGATTATTATGTCTGTTCTCAATATTTATTAGAGTCCTATCAACAAAAAATTCTGATATTCATTATTTATTAATACCTCTTTAATATTTTTTTTCCCATTATTTAATATTTGATCATTAGATCAAATTATTTTTGCCCTGTCGTACAAATATTTAACATTAATTGCCTGGTTAAATTTAAAATTTAAATATCTATTAGTACGAGTTATTTTTCTGTATATATCAATTTCAAATTTGCTAAAAATGTTTTTAACCATAATATCCAAAAAGGATAATATTCTAGATTCTAAACAAATCAAAACAATATACCAATCACTTGATGAATCTCACCTAATGTGTCAAATTCGAAGTTGGAAAGAAGGTCTTAACTCATATTTAAAACATTTATATTCATTACAGAAAAGTTATTAAATATTATATTAAACAAAGAACTCACTTACCCTTCAAATCACCTGCTTAAAGATGTTAACGTAATGAATATTAGGTTGCTATTCTTTTATCAGTGCATTTTGCACCAATGAAAATACAATATACAAAAAGGCAACGAAATGCAAAACACCGGAGGTAGTCTAAATAATACCTTAAGAATTCCTAAAACTAATACAATATGTGCACTAGAGATGTTGTACAAATGACGGCTGGTGATATTTGGATATATCTTAATATTAAAGTTTGGGACCCAAATTTATTTATTTATTTATTTATTTATAGCTACAACAGCCCATACAGACGATTCCAATTATAGGGCAGGAAAATACAAAATATTAATAAAATTACAATAATGACAATAATACTAATTAAAATAATATGAATTCAATATAATACAATATTACTTAGCTAGTGTAAAACTCCCCATTGATTTATGTAGGTATTTAAATAAAACACCTTTTTTATTAAGAGAAAGAATATGACATTTTATAATGTTAATATTACAATAGAAAATATCAATGTTGTTATGTACTGTTGAGTAGTGCGAACACATAATATGTAAAGGTGAACATTTTAGTACATTTGTTCTTGGTGCCGGTAAATAGAATAAACTGAATGAACGAGTCTGAAAATTAGGAACATAAAAATATAAACAACTAATTAACTCAGGGCAGTCAATCAGGTTAGTTACAGTTTTATATAATATTATTAAATAATAACATTTGCAACGAGTATTTAAGTTACTTATATTATACATCTGTAACAAATCAGCGTGATTAATACCATTAGGGGGGGGGGGTAAACACCATCAGCTTTGTACCACATATCTTTTTTCAAACTTTCTTTGGATTTTTTCAATTCTAAATTTAGGAATTTCGTAACCTGGATTCCAGACTACCGAGGCGTACTCCAATTTAGACCTAACAATGGCATTAAAAAGTAACTCTAGTGCAGCACAACCTACAAATTATTTTCCGTTCCTTATTATAAATCCTAGATTTCTGTATGCACTTGATACTATTTCATTTATATAGTCAGTGAAAGTCAATTTGCAATCGAATATGACTCCTAAATCATTGACCGTACTACATCTCGTTAAATCAGCATTGTTAGTTGTATATTCATATTGAAGAGAGTGCATCTTTTTAGTGAAACTTATGCAATAACATTTACTAATGTTAAGAAGTAACATTTTTTCACATCAAAAATTTAGCTTATTAACATCTTGCAGCTTAATACAATCATCTAAGTTAGAAATATAGGTGTAAAGTTTAAGATCATCAGCATATAACGGAGTCCACAGATGATGTCATTTATAAAGATAATAAACAAAAGAGGGCCAAGGACAGATCCTTGGTAGATACCCGAGCTTGCTGTTATTTCGTCATACTTAAAATCACGATACTGCACATTAAGGTATCTGTTGCTTAGATATGAATCATAAATTTTCAGTAATCCATCAGCGAATCCAACCACATACAACTTCTGCAGTAGTAATCGGTGGTCTAGTCTGTACAATATTGTAATAGGTCTATAGTTTTCAATAGAAGTTTTATCATTTTCTTTTTTTAATATAGGACAGAATTTAGCCTTTTTTCATGTTTCAGGAAATATCTTGTTTTGTAGACAAATTGAAAATAATTGTTAAATGTTTAGGTAATAAATTAGCATAATCCTTTAAAAGAAAAGCTGGATTATCATCAGGTCTCGTTGTCAATTTTGGTTTAGTCTTTCTTAATGCTTTTAAAACATCTTCCGCAATAATTGGAGTTATTAAGTGTGGTAAATTAGATGATGTTACATTAGTACTATTAAAAGTAGTTGACTTAATGAAAGAATACTGAAAAAATTGTGCAAAGGCATCAAGTATTTCTTGAGGCTCATTCAGGGAAATATCATTGTAATTCATTGAATTAGGAATGGTGGATACATTTCTTTTGTTATTAACGTAAGAACAAAACTGATTAGGGTTAGACTTAACTTGCATTTCAATATTTTTAATATAGTTTCCATAACTAGAATCTGTCTTTTTTAACTTTACTCCTCAATAATTTAAATTGATTTAAAGCAGTATTATCTCCATTTTTTTATATAGACTCAAAAACTTATGTTTTTGTATAATATCCCGAATAATATCATTATTAAACCAAGGTGAACATTTATCTTTACTCGTCGCAAACTTAGGAACAGATATAGAATTTAACTGACCATACAAATGGCCGCACGCGCTTTTTACTTCCTCAAAAACGGACAAACAGGACCAATTAACATGACACAGATCTTCATAAAGCTTGTTAAAATTCGCCTTTCTAAAATTAAATGAAAAATCATGATTCCGCACAGATTTTTGATTTGTATGTTTAACGATCAAGAGAAGGATGGTGCCAATCTTCAGGAAAGGGTGAGTTCATAGATTTACGTACATCTATTTCGGATCTGCTTAGCTTGTATTGCATTGCATTGAAACTTTAAGCTAATTATTTAAATTAAGAAGTTTTTCAAAAAAGATTGCAATTAAAATTTGAATTTTCACCAGATAATCTTTAAACAATAAAATATTAGCACATTTTTTTCCTTAATCAGGATATTTTATAGTTGTTTTAAATTTTATTGAAAAATTTTGATTATTTAAAGAGTTACACATTTTTGGTGGAAAATTAATTTGAAATAAAAAGCATTCATTTCACACAGATCCGGTTATAGTGTTCTAGGACCGTATCCTTAAGAGGAGCTCTTTACGTTCAGTTGTTCTTGAACATCATAGAGAGGGACGAGCATAGATCCGACATAACATATTAGTATTTCCATACGAAAGTTAAGCAACAGGTAGAAATGGATGGTAACCCAAGTGAAACTTTGTGACCTTGATCCGTCTTCTAACGGTTTGTATATCAGCGTATGCGCTGAAGTTATGCAATCTTAGGCGAGGGTTGTGTGGGTTATATATCACCCTTCGAAGGGGATGTAAAGCAGTCGGGTCCCTTGTCTATTAGATGTCAGGCAAGTTAAATATCCCTTCTCTTCAATATAGAAGAGGTTTGGCAAAATTTTCAGGGTCGGGATAGCTCACCTCTTAGCGTCGGTGATTGGCTCTGGTAGCGGAAATGTGCCGACGATAAATAAATGATTGAGAAAAACGCCGTAGGGATATTGAGTCTGTTACCCAGTGCCTCGACGGCGTTGATGCCTCTCTTCTTCATTCCATATATTCCAACATTGCATCAGTGTTGACTCGTGTTGGTTATCCCTATCAATAATTTCCTTAAAATGAAGTGTCGGTTTCTTGGATCTTATTGTCAATGATATTTGCAAGGCAAGCAAAGGGATATAAGTAAAGCAAGTCAATAATTTAACTCGGCCTCAATATTAAAAATCTTTTTTTTGTTTTTGTATGTACCAAAAGCACAGTGTATCCGTCAATCGTTTATAACCAAAATGTTTACCTAAGTTTTTTATGTATTTATGTATAGATGTTGAGAGTTACAATTTCAATATCACACAACACACAGAACATGATTGTATATAATTCCATTTGTCTTAAGATAATCCTATAGATATAATTTATGAGAGAGAGTAACATACTTCTTAGGTTTCATTTCTCTATAAAAATATGTATTAGAAGCAGTTTAAAATAAAGTCTCTGCGAGGTTTATGGCCAATGGACATGGAAAAAGTAAAATTTATTTCCCGAATAATACCATAACATTAATTTTAATACAAGATAGATTTATTTAATCTCAAAAATGACCAGTCTGGCAATATAAAACGCTTAAAAACAATGTCAACACATTTTCAAACTGTTTGTGATATTAATATTTGGTGCAATCAACAGGTGACATACATACTCGTACTTGTCAGGCGTTACTTTATGAAAAAAGTTAACAACATACTGTTTATATTTACATAAATCATTGCATTAATTATTAGAATTACGATTTATTAAAATATATAATATGTGTACTTGTTAGTTGGTAGATTCTGAGCATAGGTCAGTCATAGATACTGTATTATAATATGTGGTAATAAAAAATACAAAGTGCAAGAAAATATAGAAGGCAGTTTTAATAAAGATAATTGTTCCAGAATAGTAAAGTGTGACCATGTTATCCTCTGTGCTGTTAAAGTGTCTTCGTTGACGTGTGCTTGGTTCTGAGCGCCAGTTATGATACTCGTTACAGAGAATAATCTCTGGAGTTACGGGTGTACTTTAGGGTCGATTTGTTCAAATTGTTGTGAATTATTTTAGAAATGGCCTAAAATTTGAGTCTCCAACTAATTAGTAAACTAGATAGACTGGCAAACTGCAAAAAGTTTTCTGACGAAAAACCTTTCAGATAAATTCAACTGGAGATATTTTGGAATCCTAACCTAGGAGTTGTCTGTCAAAAATTTGTTGAAATTTTTAACCGCATAAAACGGTTCAAAAAAACCAACGTCAAATTGCCCCTGCAAATGAAAATGTAGGGCTTAGATCGATGTGTTATTTAAATTGTCACACTGTGACTGTTAATATCAGATAGCGTGATCAGAATTTTGTAAGGATATTTTCTTAAGAACACATGCTCGAGTCGTACTTTCACAATTAGCGAAATGTTTATGGACAATGGACAATATTTCATAGGAGACTGTTTAGAAGAATTCAGGATCGAATTTCCTAATGTTTTTGATTACAATACATTTCAATGTACCTTGGACCGTTCTGTTAAACTCTTCCGTAAGATAGGTATGTCTGAAATGAAAAGTGTGTGTATTTTGGTCAGATTATTTGAGTGTTAGTTGGCACATGCCTATACTGTTTTGAAGAGAGACTATTTCCATATCGCCTTGCTTGCGTCCAAGAACATCAGGAAGTTGACTATCCACGTAGAACGGCAATCTGTCATTTGCTTTCGAACAATTTTGATAACTAGTTCTTTGGCAAAACCTTCTCCGACTAAGCATGGTTTCATCTCATTTCTCTCTTTCACTAATTCTCGGAATATGAGAATTTGGAGTGCTGAAAGCCAGAAAATTTATACGTCGAAACCAAATCTGCCTCAGCAGAAAGTTGGTGTTTGGTGTGCAATTAATAATACTATTTCCCTCACATTATAAGAACCAATAAAATAGCAAGATTTTGATCATTTGGACCATTAAGAACAAACTTTCAGCGAAATTGCATTCCAAGTGAAAATTTTACACAAAATTACAGCGGAAATTACACTGGGCTTGACACCTTAAAACGTCAGAAAAATCAAAGATTTACTCTTTGTTTTTATTTTTTTGTGAAGATAGCAGGCTGATAGAAGCAAAAGGAATATAATTAATTACCTACTTTTTAAATATTTTGAGTTTATAAAAAATAATAATTTTAAAATTCGATTTTTAAATAAATCCGCTTAAAATTTGTGACACCGGAATTAAAGTACACCCTGCCGTGATTTTTTGCGTTGCCAAGGATTTATAATAAATAAACATATTATTGCTGTGGACCCATTTTGTGTGGTAAAATGAATCATTTCTTGTGTTCTCTTTGGAAAATATTACAAAAAATATCGATAAAAATACGTCCGAAAACACGAAAAATCCAAAACATATATATGGACACAATTTTCAAAATTTTGCAACGAAAGACAGTACCAATTTGATAAAACTACATCAGATACAGATTTGGCTAAGCTACTTAAAGATTGAATGGAGAAGATTACAAGGAAATGACTATCAAAACAATCTGGAACACCAGAGCCAAGATGCTCATGGTCAAAGTTTTCAACGAGTATGGAAGAAAAATTAACCCATTTGATGCAATAGATTACAAGAAAGCAAGAGGGGCCAGAGATTCTAAAAGAATTACTGGCAGTTCCATCGAAGCGCAAAGTAAGGTTAACATCATTATGCTACAATGAATTCAAAAATCTTGTTGACTTTTACAACGAAAACACTCCTGAAAGACTGCAGAAAAAAGTGTTCTATGTATTTTCTTACGAGTTAGCCTGGAAGGGAGGCGAAGCCGTAAATTGTTTAGTATCTTATTTTGATGAAGAAGTAGATAATTTAAGGAACCAAACCGGAAGCATTCGCTACAATCTGATCTTTGAAAAAACTGCTCAAGGTGGAACTAAAAAGTGTGCAAAATCAAAGTGGTAAATTGTAAACAGAATTTATGTAGATTTGTGCCCTATAAGATTGTACAAAAAGTTCATAGAAAGACGAGAAAATGTGAAAAGCAATCGTTTCTTCATGACGGCAAACCCTCACTGGCACTTCAGTGGCAAATGGTATAAAGACATATCTATTGGAAGGAATGAATTTTCGAAAAGGACTAAAAATACAGCAAAAGAAGTTGGACTGGATGTTTCAGCGAAAAAAATTACCAATCGCTCTTAGCGATCTTCCGCGATTTCAGCTTTGGCAAGAAGGAGTTGGTGAAGAGCAACTAATAAAAATCACTGGTCTTTCAAGCACAAGTTCAATTAAATATTACCTCCAACTGGATGACTAACATCATGAAAAAAATAATTAAGATAACGAGAGGTGAAGGAGATTCAACTACACCGAAGGAAACAATACATCAGGTTAAGCCTTCAACGTCGTCCGCATCAGCTTATAATCAGGAAATAACACATTTTGAGTCTGTTACGGTAAATAATCAAGTACACTGATACAAGCGTCTACATCTACCTCGCCTAGCCATATTATAACCTACAACAATTGCATTTTACATTGTAATAATTTGATTGTTAATTCAGTTAAAAAAATATTTCTTGTTCTATGTTTCGTTCTAAAAATATTCTAATAAATATATTTCGTGCATTAAATATAATTTGAAAATTCAGGATTCAAAGCGTGTTGCCTTTAAGAAACCGCATTTGTTCATTTTGATGTGATTTGTAAAATCACATCAAAATTAACTCAAGCAGTTTCTAGGCAACACGTTTTCATGCGCTGAATTTTCGATAATTTATAATGCACTTAATATATTACTACAGAAAAGATTTACTGCTTTTTTTTTCCTGAAACTTTAACCGGATAGAGATATCGTGAAAAGATTCTAATTCCTTAATTTATTAGCTTCATGCCAATGAAATGACTTTTAGTTATTTTCAATAAGATGGAGCCCGAGCACATCAGCAGCTGCAACAGGCAATATGTTGCAAGTTATTTTTTAAGATCGTTTAATTAATCTTAGAGCTGTACATGAATTTCCTCCAAGGTCATGTGGCATTAATCCATGCGATTTATTCTTATCGCTTTAAAAAAGAAATCGGAATTTTAATCTCAAACTCTTCTAAATAATACATAATTTTTATTTGAAATATTGTACTTTTAAAACAACTTGCTCGGTGGAGTAGTTGGCTAGAGCACGCGATCGCAAGTCTGACTAGATAATCTCTCTCTCGTAGCTGCGGGTTCGAATCCCGCCACCGGCAATGGCAATGTCGGTGGGAATGGTTGTGTGTCCGCGTTATTTTATTTTATTTATTTAAATACAAAATGCAATAGGCAGGAGCACAATTACAGAATTAGGTGCATTGAAATTATGTATAAATAAATACACAATAAACAATTTTAAGTGCTACAAAAAACGTCTTAATGAAATATATAATATATACCAACAAAACATATAGAATTGTATATACACACATAAATATACATACACATACACATACACAAATAAAGAATACAGTAGATTACAAAACATCAAGGTGCAAAACAGAGTTTTTGATTAAATTTTCATTGCAGAAAAATATATCAACACAATTTTCGATTTTAACATAGTTGACATACATTTGGTGTAATGGGGAGGCCAAGAGAATATTAGTTTTTGGTGTGTGTGAAATAATAAGTTGTTGTGGCGAGCAAAAAATTCTAGGAACTTTATAATTTACTTGATTTAATAGGTTAATACAATCCAGACGATTGTTAACAATTTTACATAGAAAAATTATGGATTGAAATATTCTTCATTTGGTGAGACTTGGTAAGTTAAATTTTTCTGAAAATATATTTTGCGGAAATCCAATAGGTGAATATGTGCCATCAAGAGTACACTGCAGATTTTAAAAATTTACGATGAATATTCTCTAATTGTAATATATTGACATTATAAATTGGATTCCACACAACTGAAGCATATTCAAAGCGATATCTAACAAATGTTACGTAGAGTGTTGACATTTTTAAAATCTTTGCAGTTTATGATTACAAAGCCAAGACTCTTAAAAGTAGTTACCATTTCGACGTGCTTATTGAATGACAATTTAGGATCAAAATACACGTCAAAGTCTTGGTGTAGTCAAAGTCTTGGTGTAAAAGATACTCATTTGATTTTTGGCGTGCAGAAAGACCATAAGGTGAGCTATGCTATACACTTTAAAGAAATTCAATAATAGTATACCTAGTGTTCCATTTTTGACGTTACATTTTGTAAACTTCAAACGGCGCGGCGCAACTTGCTTAAGTCAAATGGAACACCCTATATTTTTGTCAAATATCTCTGAAACGACTGGATTTAGGCATAGGGTATTTTTACTCAGAATTTTATGCTCTTGTCGAAAACCCTAAAATATAAAGGGTATTCCATTTAAAATAAGCAAGTTGGTATTGACTTCCAGTATAACCGGAAGTGCAAGATGCTTGTAATTATTTTAGTTAGATTGACCACACTGCTATTAGTAATTCCCAAAATTTTTTTAAATTTTCTAATGCGTACTTTTCCCTTTGTCACCAGAATTCAAATAACACGTAAATTTCAAAAATGTAAAAATATACAGTTCCATTTAAAAATCAAAATTTGTGTTTGTGCCTCCAAAACACTCTCTATATTTGTTTATTCGATAAGTGCGCTGATATCGCAAGAGAATTTCCTGTAACTCTATTTATCATTTTTCTCTAAGCCGAAAAATAAAAAAGTTACAGGTGTGAATCTTTCGAGAATACCCCTATACATACAAATTATCCAAACACACACTGAAAAATTAGCCTTACGTGAATTTATTTCTAATGAAACTGTCCGTTTCCTCTTTATTTCAAAAGGACGCATAAAATATTTTCATAAGACTTAATAAGATACAGTACTTGAACAAAAAACTAAAGATTAGTTAAATTCTAGCTCGACTTATATTTCATTGCAACTCCAAGAAACTGGAGAAAATCTCATTGAAATGCTCTAAACTGCATATTTCGATTAGTTTGCCAATTTATTGGGTTGCAATTGCATCGGCGAGGCGCTATGCAGATAAATTACCTAATCGTGTAGTACATTATACAAGCACGCTTGTCTCAATTGATCGCTCTTTTCGTGCAATTTCCTCTGAGGATTCATTGGTTGTTCTCATTCCACGTGAATCCCTGAATTGGAGGAAATGTTCTGAGTTCAATAAATGGAGCTCTGAATTAAGCATTGGGCATTTTATTTTATAAACATGTTTGCGATTATTTACTTATAATCCATAATATGAATTCTTGGATGGTTTAATGATATACAAGCAATTTGCTTCAAGACAATGGACAGGAAGATTTTTTATTTCTCGAAAAATTTTGATGTAACTTTCCTTAGATCTAATTGACACTCATAATGTGTGTCGTCTTTACGTAATATCTTCTATGGATGGTAATATTCTATGTGCTTTTCTCACCTATTTTTGGGTATCCACTTTGAGTTTTTCGACCCAATTACAAATGTACGAATATTCTAACATAGCAAATATAATAAAAAAGTATTTATTCATGTAAGCTGTACTATACGTAACAGAGAAATGCCATGTTACACACAAATACAAACAGAGAAATAAAGAAGGAATATACAAATGCTGAGAATTTTTCAGATTTTAATATTCGAATATTCGTTAGAAAAAATAATCGAATTTTCGAATTAATCGATATTTGAATTATTGGAATAATCTAACTATCCGAATATTCGAATGAATTGACTGTTCGGATATTCGAATTTTTCATTCGAATATTCATTCGAACTATTCGAATATTCGAAATAAACGAATATCCTAACTATTCGATTATACGAACTATTCGAATATTATTGTTTTATTTAAATGGGCGGAACAAATGCCAGTTACGTATAATATTACATATACCCTATCCCTGCCACAATACTGATTGCTGTGCTGTTGAATATACACTCAGTTCCAAAAAAAGTGACGCACTTGATTTTTGACCTAACTTTTTTCCTTTTTTTTTAAAAACCAGTAGGTCGATTTTTAATTTTTTTTTACTTGTTGGTAGGTAATTCCTTCGTCTTTCAAAAAAAAAATAAAGAGGTGGAAATTTTTTCAAAGCCTCCTGGATGGTAGTGGAAAAACTCAAACCATGTTTTTTTCTTAATTTTTGACTCACCCTGTGTGTTAATCAAATAATGGTATAGAAAGTGCTTACACTCTGTATAAAAGACGCTTCTTTTACGAGTATTTTGTTTTTTTATTCATTGATTTATCTCTAAAATTGTCCGAATTACAGCTCTTTTGCTAAAACCTTGCGTATTACCAAGTTTCTGAATTTATCAAGAAACAGTTTTGTAGTGAAACAAACTGATACGAATTTTAAAAAACATTTTTGTTAAACACAAAATTATAAACTGGGATAACTGCTTAATACCGTGTATTGCCACCCCTAGCAACTCTAAGAGCTTCTAATCTACTCGGCATACTGGAAATTAGGTTTCTTATCGTTTCCATTGGTATACGATCCCATTCTTCCACTAATGCAACTGCCATTTCTGCGAGACTTTCCGGAGGCCTCTCGCGAGAACGTATCCTTCTCCCTAATTCATCCCACAAATGTTCTATAGGGTTCATATCGGGGCTTCTCGCAGGCCACTGTAATGTGGTGATACCCGTAGCTTCTAAAAAGTTTCGCACTATTGCTGCGGTGTGTGGTCGGGCATTATCCTGCATCAATATAAAATTATTGCCCACTAACTCTGCATGAGGTAAGACATACTGCTGTAAAATGTTAATATAGATTAGGCCTGTCAACGTCCGCCTCACCAGAAAAACATGAAGGGGTGTCTTTCCATTCATTGAGATCCCTCCCCACACCATAACCGACCCACCATTAAAACTTTCGCATTCTGTTATTAAATTCTGATTAAACCTTTCACCAGTCCTTCTCCACACTTTTTTCTTCCATCCACCATGTTAAGGCAAAACCTTGACTCATCCGTAAACAAGACATTCGACCATTCAGGAATATTCCATTCTCCATAATTTTGAACGAAATTTCTTCTAGCAGCACGATGTTCGGGCAATAATTTAGGACCTTTTGCAGATCTCCTAGCTTTTAAATTAACTTCTTTTAGACGTCTACATACCGTCTGCTTACTTACTGCAACACCACGAATTCGGCGAAGATCTTGCTGAACATTTATCGCAGTATTTGATTGGTCCCGTAATATCCGCAATCTCAAGAAGCGATCATCTCTTGGAGAAGTTTTTCGAGGGCGACCAGAACCCACCCTTCGAGCAGCGCTTCCTGTTTGTTCGTACTTGCGGATCGCTCTACGAGCAGTTGCTTCATGGACTCCCACTGCACGAGCGGCGTAACGTTTACTACGCCCATCGTTTACTAAAGCAACTAATCTTGCTAATTGTTCAGGATTTATTTGAGGCATTTTATGTAATTTTAGTCTCTAAAACTTTTTTAATGAAACTTACTTAATGACACAACGACAAAGAGTCAAATATAAAGAAATACAACAAATTAATTGCTATGGAAACGGCAATTGTTTTTTTAAAGGCAATGTGATCCTACAACAAAATAAATTTGTGGGATATACGCAAGGTTTCAGCAAAAGAGCTGTAATTCGGACAACTTTAGAGATAAATCAATGAATAAAAAAATAAAATGCTCGTAAATGAAGCATCTTTCATACAGAGTGTAAGCACTTTCTATACCATTACTTGATTAACACACAGGGTGAGTCAAAATTAAGAAAAAAACATGGTTCGAGTTTTTCTACTACCATCCAGGAGGCTTTGAAAAAATTTCCACCTCTATTTTTTTTTTTTTGAAAGACAAAGGAATTACCTACCAACAAATAAAAAAAAATTAAAAATCGACCCACTGGTTTTTTAAAAAATAGGAAAAAAGTTAGGTCAAGAATCAAGTGTGTCACTTTTTTTTGGAACTGAGTGTATTTGCAGATACATGAATAAACGCATATCTACGTATCAATTCAAATAATTTTTACTTTCTCATACCTAATATAAGGAAGTATAAGTAATCGTGTTTTTTTTCGACCTCGAGATTTTGATTGATATATATGTTTTGAACCCTCCTGAATCCATTCTGACTATTTTCTGTCGGTACGCGTGTGTGTCTATAGTATCGCGATAGCAGCCATAGTTTTTGAGATAAAGCTTCCAAATTTGGTACACATGTTCTAAATGCGAAAGACAATGATAAATTCGATGATGAGCAGAATTGGCCAGCTGAAAGGAGGTCCACAGGACCCAAACTTTTTTGTATTTGTCTTTACAAAAAAAATATATTCTTGATGAAAGATTATAAATCATGTCACTATATCATGCCACTAATATATATTTTCCAAGTATTAAATGTTTATTCTCAAAATCTGAGGTTTTTCATTTAACAGTTAATACGTAATTGCAAAAAAGATTTTCCTTTCTACTTCCAAGGGCTCTATCTTTATTTCGGACCCATGTTTGTTGAGGGAATCTATTCTTGAAAGGATGCGATTTATTTTTGAATTTATCTTTATTCTACAGGATTATTCATTAGTGCGCCAAAGTTCAATATCGGGCTTGCTAAAAAGATTTAGAAAACAAATTCTTAATTAAAGTGGTGTAGTGTCAAAATGTGCCCATATTAAACATATTTTGAAATATACATAGTGACTCGCAATATTAGAGCACGGAGCAGAAAATCTGAGTAGATAGCCATGGAAACAACTGAAAATAACAAATTATAATATTTCTAATGTCAATATTGCAACAATTCAAAAACAATAATGAAAATAACAAACATAATAATTATCGAATGTAGTCTGCTTTAACTAGTGCTTCACTAATTCTTATGTATTTTTAAATTCTCTTGCGGTTGTGGTTGGTAACCCTCCTAAGTTCTACGATATTAATTTCACGACATGCTTCTCATATTCACTCGCAAAGTTAATTTTAACAAAGAACAACAATAATGATAAATAGCAATAATTAACAACCTAGTAACTACGAACAGAGTGATGAAAATAGTAAAAATTGTTATAATGTACAATTTATAATAAGTATTCAAACAGATTTCCATTTGCATTCCTACATAAATCTATTCTTTGACGAATATTTTGCACTGCCCTCTGAATATCACGTCTTCGTAAAGAATTAAATCCATTTACAATATTTGCTCTTAATTTGGCAACATCATTTGGCACCGTTTTATATATTTTATTTTTCAAGTGACCCCACAGGTAATAGTCCAAAGGCGAAAGGTCTGGTGACCTCGCTGGTCATTCGACGACTTCACGATTACCAATCTATTTTTCAGGAAATTGTTGTTGGAGAAATTGTCTTACGTCTCTAGTATTATGAGGTGGTGTCCCATCTTGCTGAAACCATAAATTTGGCAATCTGTTCAGTGGCAATTCGTCTAAATAATTTGAAAATGTTGTTCTCATAAATTCAAGATAACCTGCACCATTTAAATTTTCTTGATAAATAAATGGTCCGAGAATTCTGTTGCCATAGATGCCAGCCCATACGTTGAGACCAAATCGAACTTGAGCTCGAATTGGTCGATTAATTCGTGGATTTTCTACCGCCCAAATATGTTCCGTATTTCTATTAAAGATGCCACAATTGGTAACTTTAGATTCATCACTCCAAATTATTTCATTTAAAAAATTATTGCTTCTGTCAATTTGCTGTCTCAGCCAAATACAGAATTGTAAATGTCTTTCTTGATCACCTTGTCGCAAACAATGAGAGATATGTATTTTATAGGGTTTCATGTTGTTATTTTTTAATACTCGCCAGACTTTCATATGTAGGATATTTGGTAAATTAATGGTATTGGCTATTTCTCTGGTCGATTTCGACAAGTCATTATTTATCTAAAATAGGAAACATAATATAATTTAAAAAATATTATGTAATGATGTGATTGTATCACATCACATTTTAGATCACAAAACCTATACAACATAATATGAGTAATCTCCTTTGAGCAAATATTAGCTAGCTCTGCGCAAATATCTAAGAATCTTTAAGTACGCACCTGATTCAAAATAGCATCATTTTCATTTTGTGTAATTTTATTGCCATATGGTGTTCTGGCTTTCTTAAGTGAACCAAATTCCCCAAGATTTCGATCTAACTTTTGAAATAGGGATCGGTGGGGCTGTACTCTTTCCGAGACTCTTTCAGGAAATTGTTCCTCATACGTAGGTATCACTAGCTCTCCGTGAATTTCGATTACACATGTAGTAACACTTCAGCATATCTCACTCACTTTTCAAAATCCGAAAAGGGTATTTTTGAATAATAGTTAACCAGAATGAATTAAAATAACTCATAGACAGTCATAGATAAGCGAAATGTGACAGTTACCCGTTATTGTTTTATTTGTTATTCTAAATATCCAAAGCCGCCTTATTAGACATTATTTTTGGTTGTTAGTTATTTATCATTTTTGTTGTTTTTCTTTGTTAAAATTTATTTGTTGTGCCATTACTGTGTTCCTGCCTGTTAATTTAATTTTTATAGTTTCATTGCTAATAATTTAATTAATTATTAATTATGAAAAATAATAAAGTAACGTTAATCTGAAAAAGTGTTTTTTTTTTCTTGATGATGGTTTACATTTACGAAACTTTTAGCAACATAAAAGTTTAATACTTCAATGAAGTCAGAGGTTCAAATGCTACAAAAAAATGCAATAAAAAATACAGGTCCGTATTTAAAATAACGTACTTGATGAAGGTCGCGAAAACACGAAACGTCTTATAAAAAAACTTTTTACGCTATCTTATAAAGAATAGAAAGTACCAATAAAACTGTGTATTTAGTTTTTCGATTACTCTTCAAATAATGCCAAGAAAAAATAAAAACGAAAATTCAAAATTTTACTTTTTTTCAAAAATCTCAAGAACAGCAAGAGATATTTTCGATTTCTCAACGGCATATTCCTGATCGCTAAATTCTGCAACTTTGTCCTAATTTAACCGATGCTGTATCTCTTACCGTTTCCGAGATCCGTGTAGTGAGAAGCGAATTTGTTACAGCCTGTATATGCATATATTTAGACAATCGTAATCCATCTTACGAATGTTCTCAATATCCTCCCAATATTGTTTTAGGTCGTTATTTGCTAGCGATTTTGCAAACATTACGGATATTCACCATTGGGTTTAATCAGAATTCATTAAAATGTTCCCATTACTTACCCGATCTAGGATAAAACAGTATGTATGACGTCAATATCGATGGTAACGGTTAAGCTCCTTGTCAGTCACGGAAACAGCTAATACAATTTTCATAAAATATTGCGCACTTCTTTCTAATATAGCGAATACTAAAATGTGACAGTAATTATTATATTTAAGATCATTCATGTTATGTAAATAGTTCGACTGAACAAATAAAATACTGTAATTCCCAATAAAAAATTCTTAACAAATTAAAAACTTATTATATCCCATACATCATAGGACGTCCAGTGGATAACCGCTTTATGTGTACACGAGTCTAGATGTCCTTAATTGACAATTACTATAGTGTTATAGGAAAAATATAAGTAGTATATTACAGTAAATATATAATTTTAATTATGTATAAATATAATAGTATAATTTTGTCATCTTGAATTACACAATTTCAACTTAGTTTTAAAATCAGTTGTCTAACCCTAATGGAATTATTTAAATGTTAATCTTGTTAGGATACTATGATGTCCATAATTAGTTCTTTTGAATGGTACATGATTTAATTCAGTGAACTTTGTACCAAGTTGTTATATTTAGAAAAGATAAGCTTGGCAGATAAGGCTATTAACCATATTGTTAAATAACATACAAAGATATTTTTGTCTGTATTACTCTGAATTAACTCTAAGCAATTCAAATCATTTCATACTTAATGGAAAGCCTTCCAGGGAATATTCTAGAACTGGAGGTTTAGCTTAACCAGTAGAAACTTCACCATATTTTTTTGGACTCTCTATTTTAGTTATATGACATTGACATAACCGTAAACACTTTCATAGGAATTCTAGTATGCTTGGAAACATAGAACTAGGTGTAAATAATAGTTATAGCTGGAATGTTCGTAAGTTGTTGGACTGTGTAATAGCAAATCAATACATTCTATATGCTTTACTAATAGTTTGGTTAAGTGGGGTATAAGATATTTTTTCATCAAAAATTATACCTTGATCTGTGATGGTCGGAAACCTTTCCAAACCGTGATATTTAATGTCATAATTGAACTTTAACAAGTCATTTTTAGAAAATAACAAATGACATTTACAAATATTTAAATCAATAAAACTTTGTTAGCGTCACATGGAATTGTTTGACAGATCATATTGAACTTTATAACAATCATAAATAATTGGCAAAAAGTAATCCATCACAAAAATTTATTATATTCGATATCACTAATAAACAGAAAAACTAGAACAAGCCCTAGGTGCAAACCCTGAGATACTCCCGACGTTGAACTTAATTCTTTATAATTATAACCTTGAATTATATTTTGCTTTCGATTTAGCAAATAACTTCTAAACCATTCAAATAAGCTCCTTTCTATGCCACTTAATTCAAGTTTTAATAATATTAAGTTATGATCTACACAATCTTTTCTTACGTACGAGTTTACATATTATTTTTGTATTAGAAAGTTAATTTTTATTTTATAATTTAGCTCTATATCTCCCTTTAGATATTTATTTATATATTTATTTTACATTGCTCACTACATGGACACTCACATCGATCATTCTAATAAGAACAAGTCACCCACGTGAAGGCCCAGTCTTATAGATTACTTTGTATATTTACTATGAGTCATTAATTATCTTAATACTTATATGTTTTTCTGAAAACTACTATTATTATTTTCAATTAGTCCCGCCGGGTAATTAGCTGTAGATCCCAGAATCATGTGCCCTAAGCAGATGACTTAGTAGAACCATCTTCTGCATTTGGTCTGCCAGCCACTCGGCTAATTTCTTGCAGGACGGCGAGGTCTTTAATTCCAGGAGCAACAGTAGACTTTATTCCTCTGAGTACACCGATTATTAGGACGATTATCATGACCGAATAGCATTGGTACAGTACTTGCAACTCATATCGGAGATCGTTATATTTGTTCAGCTTTTCCTCCTTCTTTAAAGTAATGTTTTTCTAAGCAGAGGCCTAATAATTCGATGACATGCATCACTTTGGTTTGATGATTGGAGAAAACTATGTCACGCTTGTTGACTTGTATTAGCCTGACAGCCGGAAACGAATAGTTCTAATAAATATGACATTTCTCGTTCTCGACAACGGGCTCTATACCTCCGAGGACGAACACTGGTATCTGGTCTACCCCGTACGAGTGCTGCAGGTACTAATATAGCGCGTTATGTAGGTGGATGTAGGGCGAAACCGCATATATGGGGCATGCAGAAAGTAAGGTCCTTCGCACATTAAGTTGTTAAAAAAAACTAATCACTAACTTAAATCCAGTTGGTGTATTTCAAAGAAAACGCGAGAACCTGCGGGTGTCTTCACATAACGTAACTAGTTAGTAACCGGTTTATAATGCGCCAGTGTCAAAGGTCCGTGCGAAAATGGCGTAGTTCATATGCTTTGAAGAACGATAATCGAGAAGTGACTAGGTTTTTAAAGAATTTTAATACCGTTGTGTGCGATTCTTGGTAAGTAAACTAGTACGTGATTTTAGTTACTAATTAGTTACTTTCAGGCAGCTTAATGTGCAATAGGCTTGTCACCTCTCCTCTCTCTCTGTCACCTTGTTGAGAGCTGGTGATGTCGCAAAAAGCGTTTTACCGATTTCGATACACAAATTTATTTAAAGGGCGCCAGCGTTTCGAATATATATATATATATATATATATATATATATATATATATATATATATATATATATATATATATATATATATATATATATATATATATATATATATATATATATATATATATATATATATATATATATATATATATATATATATATATATATATATATATATATATATATATATATATATATATATATATATATATATATATATATATATATATATATATATATATATATATATATATATATATATATATATATATATATATATATATATATATATATATATATATATATATATATATATATATATATATATATATATATATATATATATATATATATATATATATATATATATATATATATATATATATATATATATATATATATATATATATATATATATATATATATATATATATATACACGTTTTCTATGCAAGTCGAGATCCTTATATTTTTTAGACAACCCGAGATCCACATGGAGGTTTCAATATTTTAGAGAAAAAAAAGTACAATATGCATTTCAATGTATTCTCATTAAAGGCATCAAAAGAGGGGAAACAAATTTTGCCGATTTAGTTATACATGAAATATATCATACAAGTAGAGATCTGTTATTAAATATGGGTAAGATGGGATCCTAGCTTGGAAATTTTGAAATGTTTCGTACATGTTGAGATCCACCGACGTTGCCGGTTCTCATTACAGTTTTTTTATTGACATGTGTCATTCAAGAGACTTTAGTCTGCTATTCTTGACCTTTTTTTGGATTTCAAATGGATAGATTTACTAAAACGTAATGTTATGCGTGCCTAAGTTTGCGATGTGGTCGAATTATTTTATTTTTTGTAGTATTCCAGTTTCGACATTGACAATATGTTTCTCTAAATTATTTATCAATAATGTGGTCCAATTTTATAATTCTTAATAAGAATCAATATTTACTTCAGGGTTAACCGAAAAATCTTATTTATTGTTGTATTGGGATTCCCAAGCGATTTGCAAACGAAACTTTTTATTAGGGGCTATTGATTGTTAATAAAGTGAATGTGAAAATCGTGAATATCCTACAGGTTCGAAGATAAAACTTTGAAGAAACCTAGATATATCCGAATATTTCTAACGTATCTTATCGTATCGAAAGTATAGTAAACCATAAAGATATAAAAATTATAAAAATAAGCGGTGTCTTTATACCGGGTGTATCAAAAAAGCATGTTATAAATTTAATGGGCGATTCCTGGTCAAATAAACGCAATTTAATGCAACTTACCTCTATGCAATTGTGCCCCCCCTTAAAAAGTTATGGGCCTTCAAAGATAGAATTAAATAAAATTTACAAAAGACTAACTGTTCTAATATTTTTTTTGTAGAGAACTTACTCGGCTACCCACTGGCATTAAAAATTAAAGTTGCTTTAAAGGTAGATACATTACTATTGAACCAAAAAGAGTTTTACTGACTTAAACATAAAAATAAAATGGATCTAAAGTAGACTTTTGCAAAAGTCCCTTTATGAGAGTATGAAATCGACTGTAAGGCACTTACGAAAAAAAAAATGTAGAACAAAAAAATTTAGAAACAAATTTTGATTTTACTTAAGCCACTCTAAGAGCCATGGGCGTACATGTAAAAAATAAGGGGCTGATAGAGTCTCTTGACCCCAAAAATTAATATACTCATTTACTGTCAAAATGTTGGGCTAAAGTAGAATTTAAAAATATATCCACATGGACTCAGGAGACATAGTGAACTAACATTTAATTTAATTTAATTTCTTTACTACATATTATAGTAGTCTGCAAATATCTGCATTATACATAAATTATGCAGTTACAGCCCTACGTCCTCGATGTTTTCATTCTTGGAACAATTGGAAGCTTCACGCTCCGGAATTGCCCACCTCCTCAAAAAAATAAATAAATGAAACCACCATTTTCTCATGATTTGATTTGTTCCTCATTTTGTAAACACTTGAAATTACAATTCATTTAATTTGTTTTTCTTATACTGTAAGTATATGTACTTCTTATTTAAAATACTAGCTAGGAGCTTCTAATTATGTACAAAATATAGTGACTCATGCAACAAGTGCATAAAGCAGTACTTTTTCTCACAATTAGGAAGTTTGGCCGCTCGAGCTGTAGACGAGTGCGACAATCGCATAAGTGAAAAAAGACACTTTATGCATGAGTTTCATACAATACCTTTTCTAAGACTGTGTGCAATTAAAAAAATTAAATTATTAATTATTAATTATTAATTATTAATTAAATTAACACAAACAAATCTAAAGCTAGCGAAGATCGCGAGACAACTTCAATTATTGTGTTCATTGCATTCTTATGATTCGGCTATACGCCAGAGTGAAATAATAGCACTTTTTTCATGCTTTTTACTTTCACTATCACCATAAACATGTTTTACGCTCGAGAAATAATGAAAAAAGTACAGTTTACACTGAAAATAATTTGCACCTTATGAATTAAGAGGGCGCTTATTTGGACTACATTTATTTATCAGTAACATTAAATTATTATTAATAACCGAGTAATAACGCTTTTTTCCAAATAATATTTTTTTCAAGAATGATTTATTTATTACTAATCAATTATACAGTGTGGTGATAATGTATGGAACAAATTCAATAAAACTTTCCAGGAAGGTTTTCGCAAAAAATTCTCAGACAGATTGATTTCAAAGTATTAGTCATTTTAAAAATTATAAAAATAAGCTTGGACAACGATCTCCATATCGCCGTATCTAGAATTCAAACCTCTAATCAAATTTGTCGAAAATATATCAGCTGATGGTTAAGAAAATGACAGCGACTTCACAATTAAAAAAAATAAAATAAAAAAATTTCGACTCAAAACAAAATTTTTAATTCATTCTAAAATAGAATAAAATTGTCATGAAAGTAAAAAAATTACTAAATAATCTATTGAAATATTGAATTAATTAGGTAGTAATTATTACACTGAAGACCAACTTAAAATAGACTTAAAAACTTATAATAAATGTTTAAAATTTTGACCACGACTGTAATTTTGAAGTAAATATCATCAAAAATTTCGTCTTCAACATGCCACTTTTTTATATCAGCGTATGCAGAAAAGAGTCCTCTATTCGAATCCATAGAAAAATATATAGGTTGCTATTAAAAAAAAAAGACCGATGACGTCATAGCTCGAAAATAAAGCATAATCAAAGAATGACATTTATCAGAAAAGATGCCATTTTGAAAAACAAATTAGTCCTGTCGAGGATTTTTTGCGAAAATTTTCCTGAAAAGTTTTATTGAATTTGTTCCATACATTATCACCGCACTATATTGTTGGTATATTTATTAACAAATAAAATAGCATATTATTAAATAATATTGTTTTATTGTAAAACTAAGGTATTACGCTAATCAGTAACTGCAAGAATAAATATTTATAATTAATAAATACTGTAGTTCATAATTAAATTACCTCATTAACAAGTAATGTTAGCAATAGTTTTTAATATACATACATGTCCTCTTTTTTAACAAAATATACTAATTCAAATAATATGAAATATTTGTTACTTATTAAAAAAATGTATTAATAAAAACACAAATCAGCTAAATGGGATAAGCAGTAGAAATAAGAAGTAAAAATTACTTTTTCGTATTTTACAATGATATAAAATAAGTATTTTATATGTCATGAGTATTTTATAAAATACTGATTTTATATAAGTCATTGTAAATTAACACTGCTTTTACCCTAAATTCTAACATGAATATTGACACGAATGATTGCAACGTTGCCGTCTTGGACGGATCTCATCTTTACATACATACATCGACGACATAAAGACGAGCCGTACTCCCTCTACAGCCGACGAATCTGAACTACAGATGTATAAAATGTGTAATTTTCGGTAAAAATGAGATCCACAGTAAAATTTGAAATTAGTTGTTAATGATCCAACTGAACAATATGACGCGATATACACGCAAAGCAAGATGAGATCCAAAATCGGATCTCACCTTTCAAAACGGATCTCAGCTTGTATACGAAATGAATAAAAAGGATCTCCACTTGCAGGGATATATACATATATATATATATATATATATATATATATATATATATATATATATATATATATATATATATATATATATATATATATATATATATATATATACAGGGTGAGCCACGGTGGGTGGAGTATTAGAAGTATATGGAAAATGGATCAACTGATTGCTTTGAAATTTTGGTTACCAAAATAATCGAGTATGATCTCTCCAACTAAAATATTTTCAAAAGTGCATTGTTGCCATTTATACGTAAAACTGGCAACATCTTCGTTATTTTAAATGGAATACCCTGTATATTTTGCGTTTTTGGATCGTCGTCTCTTTCTGAGTAACTTTTATTAATATTTCCCTATACCTATCTCAAAAACCATTTTCGAGATAATAATTCTTTTCTGAATTTATTGCCAAAAATTTGACTTTCAGTAAATCGCGTTTTCTCCTACATACGCAGCAATTAAAAAGATAATTTTTTTAGTTGCGGCTAGGCAAGGCCTGGGGGCATCTCCTCCATTAATCAAATGTTTTGAATATCATACAGGGTGAGTTAGAGAACGCTTTCTACAAGTGACTTAGAAAAATGCACGAAAGTCAATTTTTTTAAAATGGAATGCCCTATATATTATTACTGATTCGGAAAAGCGATACATTTACCTATATAAAAGGTAATATACTCTATACCTAATGCACACCGTTTTCGATTTATGGGCACTTTTCTGTAACCTTACCAAGAATATTAGTCTTCTGGTATATCATAACGGGTGGGCCATGAAATTTTTGTTTTGTCATTTTGTAATGACAACAGATGTTATTTTACTAAATAAATTTGACGTTAGTGATATTTGCACCTAATTTGAATAGCTATGTAGCACAAATATGGCAGAAAATAATTATACAAACACGGTTTTAATTGATTTGTTTATTATCCATGGACAGTGCAATAAGATTATCAGCAGAACTTGTAGAAGATTTAATGAGAAATATCCGAATTTGCCGCAGATCAGAGGAATTTTATAAATTTTGGTTCATCATTAAGAGAACAATAACAGTGTTAGTATTAGGAAAAAATAATAACTAAGCAGCAGCAACAGTAACAAAGTCTAAGTAGCAATAACAAATAATACCAATAACAGTAATAAATATAAAAATCTTAAAAATATTGTTATAATTGTTCGAAATGTAGACCGTTAACTTCCAGATATTTTTGTATACGACGATGGACGACGTTTGTTGTAGCAGCTCTTATTTCAGCGGGTCCAAGTTTTCAATCTCTTGAATCACTCGACGTTCTAATTCTTCCCTGTTGTGGACTGGAGTTTTATAAACTCTATCTTTAAGAGTACCCCAAAGATAAAAATCTAATGGGGTAAGGTCAGGGGACCTCGGAGGCCAATTCCACGGTCCCAAACGTCTAATCCAACGATCATCGAAAAAGCGGTCCAACTCCATACTAATTTCGTGTGTACAATGTGCAGGAGCCCCGTCGAGTTGATACCAACAAGTTATATATTTTTCAATTGACATAATATCAAGGAAGTCTTCCACAATTGTTCTAATTATATCTAAATATTTTCTGGAATTCAATTTTTCGTCGTATATGTAATATTTTATTTTGTCATCCTCTTGTAAATTTCTAATTATGCATTTTATGGTTTGCTAGTATTCTTCGAATGGATGAATATGGCAATGCTAAATCCCGCTCAGCACAACGTATGGAATACTGGGGATTTGCATGAAAATATGCTAGCACATTGATTTCATTTACCTCGTCAGATGTCACAGGTTTAGGTAAATTTCTTGCTTCTCTTAATGACGAACCAAAATTTATAAAATTCCTCTGAATTCGTAAAAACTTTCTATTGTTCATCTGCGGCAAATTCGGATATTTCTCATTAAATCTTCTGCTGAAGTTCTGCTGATAATCTTATTGCACTCTCCATGGATAATAAACAAATCAATTAAAACCGTGTTTGTATAATTATTTTCTGCCACATTTGTGCTACATAGCTATTCAAATTAGGTGCAAATATCACTAACGTCAAATTTATTTAGAAAAAATAACATCTGTTGTCATTACAAAATGACCAACAAAAAATTTCATGGCCCACCCGTTATGATATACCAGGAAGACTAATATTCTTGGTAAGGTTACAGAAAAGTGCCCATAAATCGAAAAAACGGTGTGAATTAGGTATAGAGTATATTACCTTTTTTAAAGAGGTAAAATCGCCTTTCCGAATCAGTAATAATATACAGGGCATTCCATTTAAAAAAATTGACTTTCGTGCATTTTTCAAGTCACTTGTAGAAAGCGTTCTCTAACTCACCCTGTATGATATTCGAAACATTTGATTAATGAAGGAGATGCCCCCAGGCCTTGCCTAGCCGCAACTAAAAAATTATCTTTTAATTGCTGCGTAGGTAGGGAGAAAACTCGATTTACTGAAACTCAAATTTTTGGCAATAAATTCAGAAAAGAATTATTATCTCGAAAAACGGCTTGAGATAGGTATAGGGAAATATTAATAAAAGTACTGCAGATTGGGACGACGATCAAAAAAACGCAAAAATATACAGGGTATTCCATTTAAAATAACGAAGATGTTGCCAGTTTTACGTATGTGGCAACACCGCACTTTTCGAAAATATTTTAGTTGGAGAGATCATACTCGATTATCTTGGTAGCCAATATTTCAAAGCAATCGGTTGATCAATTCTCCATATACT
>JANEYF010004412.1:0-70417 GCA_029963845.1 Rhamnusium bicolor | reverse complement strand
CTATTCTGCACTGAAAAATAAGCCTCTACACCTAATTCCTCCTAGCTCCGCAGCACTGTTACAATATTGCCTTCGTGCTGCATATCAAGCTGGCCAAATTTGGGGCAGATCATTGGATATGTTACAGTGTGACCCACCGGCACCAATTTCTTGGGTTGGGTGTAGCACAATGAAGTCTGGTAGCCAGTTTGGTCAACATTTTCATCTATATGGACAGCATGCAGGGAGCTGGAAAAGTGCGGCTGTAAATCAGGCTGTGATTCGCAACGTTGCTCATGCCGGCGCGCAGGACTCACTTGTACATTACAGTGCAAGTGCAAGGATGCATGTGATAAATAAGTGGTAAATAGCCTAACATAAATATTCTAATGATTTATTAACCGATTTACTTTTTAGTGCATATGAAGAAGATTTGCTGACTAAGCTCATAGGAATCGAAATTTCCATATTGGACGTACACTTTTAACCACCCTGTACAAATTTATCATATAAATTAACAT
The DNA here is from genome assembly GCA_029963845.1 of Rhamnusium bicolor. Taxonomy (NCBI): domain Eukaryota; kingdom Metazoa; phylum Arthropoda; class Insecta; order Coleoptera; family Cerambycidae; genus Rhamnusium; species Rhamnusium bicolor. The sequence continues at coordinate 69,917 of JANEYF010004412.1, read as the reverse complement.
CGCACTAAAAAAAGAGTTGTTTTAATGAATTGCGCTCCAAAAAAATTTTTCGAAATCGACATATTAGGTGCTAAAATTGTTGATAACTAACAATTGCGAATTGTTAGTCGGCCATTTTGAAAAAAGGCGCCATTTTGAGTCAAACACAAAAAATGGCCTTGCCCTCCGGGTCAAAAATCTTATAATGACCTAAAATACGTGTGTGCCAAATTTCATGCTTTTAGGACAAATTTGCCGAATGGTTGGATTAACCGCGGCAGCTACAAGGAAAACTTTGATTCAAGCGATAAATTACTATTAATCGTATTTACTACCTATTACATCCTCATTACCAATAGACAACTCTCCACTACCACCTTGCCTACCATTATCCAGAAGAGTCAAGTCTTTTATCAGAATCATTCTCGGAATCACTTAACGAAAAAATCATTCTCTAGTTATTGTCATAATTTACTACTTCCGATTGTGATTCATTTTTAGAAGACTCCTTGTCGCCATTATTTGAATTACACTCACCCCCATAAGTGCTACTCTGTATTAATGCTAACGAGGCTATAGTTATTTTATCTATCTTGTAAATAGAAACAACCTAAAAACTAAATTCACATAAAAGAATAAAACTTGAATAAACGCCCACAAATAAACTTCACCACCACAAACGACAAATAACTCGTGTGCTTTGTAATTGTGCCCAAGACAACTAAGAGTACTAAGACAAGGCAAATAGAAATAACGGAACGGAGACTAATGGCACAGAGGTTCTCTGTGACTAATGGAGTGAAAATAGACAAAGGACAAAGGAAAAGAAGGCAATTTGAGGTTACGTTAAGTCTTACGTTTCCCATTGAACTCCATACTTGTTACGAATAGTAGCCCATACATTACAGTCGTACACACATGCTTTGGATGACAGATCTGGTCCGTCAGGTTTGTCTTGACAGACCAGTACTTTCATTGCCCACTAACATGAAATAAAGTTTTATGGTCTAAGTTGTTTATTAAGTCCGTGGAAGTCCAATACTTTGTGTTAATGGTATAAAACTGTTGAACAATCCCATTTCTTTGCCTGGCCCGTGGACTTTCGTCGAGTCGAAAGTCTTATTAAATGATACATGGTAACTAATGTTGTATGTATAAACTACATTATGCATAATTTATATTTACTATGAACAGTGCAAAAAGAAAGGCTATACTCTGTTTAATAAGTTTTTAATATAATTACCACAGCGTTACCATCTCATCATATGCGTTACTTTTTCAATTTCTGTTAACATACTCTTTGGATTTTATTTTCCAAAGACACGGAAAACTTTTATACAACTAAATAAAATCAGTTATGAAGTCTTTAGATAAAAATCTCATGTCTTTATACGCCATAATATTTAATCGTTAAATAATCGTTATATACTATACTAATAATAATAAATTTTCCCTGAAGAAAACTGTCAGACAATTCTATCATCCAACCAAACACGTGCACAACACTGTTAAAATATGGGCAGCGATGGATGAAAACGGTCACTGGCTTTGCCTGTTAGACTGATGACTGATGAGGGAAGGATGTACCTGTTATAACCTACAGATTAAGTCTGATACAGAATGGGTTGCAGTAAAACTTAAGACTTAAAACTTAAAACAAACTTAAAACTTAATACTGTCTCCAATACACAATGCATGAAAACTTAACATGCAGGGACAACCCTCTGCTATACGTAGCCAATCAAAACATTGACAAAAACGTCAAAATAGGAGCAGGACATTAACCTTAGTTTTCCAGATTGGATAATAATATATTATAACAAATATTTTTCTAAACCCAAAATTTAAAATACTTTTGTTGGAGACAATGGATGGCGAAATTTTAACTCTCATCATGTGTGCCATGCAGGCAGGCCTATTTTGCCTTTTGAGGTAGTTGTTTTAATAGAATAATTTGTTTTAAAGTATTTAGTTATTTAATACTAAAGCTATCTAATTCTTTTATATTAGCATATTTAGTAGAATATCGAGATAAATATTAAAGACTGAACAAATTAGAGATTTTGACTTATATAACCCCAAAACTCGTACACCGTACAACAATTATCATATCCGTTTCCAGGTAATATTTTATTCGTTTGTTGGTAATTCTTTCCACCAAAAAGACCTCAATTTGATTGGCTCTCCGTAAGACGAAAGACTTAAAATCGAACCGATTGGAAATTCCAACTTTAAGTTTTACGTCTTAAGTTTCTTGGAACCCGTTGTGTATCAAGATTTATAAACTAAAGAAGGTTGCCTGGTAACTTTAGCGCACGGCCATATTGCGCGTCATCGAGCGTTCCTAGTATTGTTTTGTGGTTATGAACAGTATCCCTGGTGTTTTGCTATTTATATCACATTTTTGAAGCCAAATTGTTATATTTATTAAAAAACAATCTGTGTATTATAAAAACATTAGTGCTCTGTGTTTTGATTGTTTTATAAAGTACATTCCAAAGGACATTTTTATAGGTGTATTTAATTTATATTGTTTTCTAGGGTAAGTTAACTATTATAAAGTTTGAAATAGCTGATGAATGTCTTACTTGATTGAAATAAAAAGAGTTAATTTAAGATTAATTAAATGAGGTGTGTTTAATTTAAATTTAAAATTAATTATAAATTTGCAGCTGTAGGATACCTATATAGGTTAATTATAAATTCAGTCTAATGCAAATGAAAATAAGTACCTAGGTATTTGGTTTTTTCGGTACGACTATTGTTTAAAGTTCATAGTAGTTCTTATTTGTTTCTGAGAACTTTGAGAGTTAAAATAATATATGACAAATAACATACTTCCATATTTTATCGAATCAATAAACAACATTAAAGAATGCTAAAATCTAGTCTGTTACACAATGATTGGATAAAACCAATCATATTCTGAAACAAAAGGAAATTAAAAAGTTTTGTAATTAGGTCTTCGGCGTTTTATAAAATGCCTAACAATTTCAAAACGCATTTTGAAAAAATCTCCATTTAATCCTTATGTTTCACTTTGCCTTTTTATAAAATGACTGAATTATTATAATTAGCGATATGGATATTTTCAAACAGTTTCACCATATATCCTCTAAATAAATAATCATTGTATTGTTTTGTTTAGATGCCTTGAAGTACCTGTAGTGTGGCTACTTGTACAAGTGCCTCCACAAAGATCAAACAAACTGGAGAAAGTGTTATGTTTTTACCTTTCCCAAAGATCCCCAGCTGAGACAAGAATGGGTAAGAAGATGCAACTGAGCAGATCAATTTAATACAGACAGCAAAAGGATATGTAGTAAGCATTTTAAAGCTGACGATTATGAAGATGCAATGCGAGCTCGGTTGTTGGGGTCACTACCTAAAAAATTGAAAAAACTGGTAGGCAATATGTTTTTTTGTAAAATTTACAATTTGCATACACCTCTATTTAAGAATAATAGAATATAAATTTATAATTTTTTAGCCATCCATTCTAACCCATCGCCTCAATCAAGATTGCCTTGAAAAATTTTTTCAGGTATGGCATAATTGTATATGAGAAAATGCCCATCTTTTGCTTTTTTTTTTAGTTAAGGACAAGAGGCGGCCTTCATGATCACCCCTCATGTCTCAATGCACTATATAGAATTAAGATGATACTTTTGGGGAAGAATCCAGGTATGGTTCATACGCACTCCAATGTTGTGACTTCTATAGGAACCGAGAAAGAAGAATATTTGCTAGCAAGTGCCATGAAACAGGCAAAAATTGGAAATATAACCATAGAGAAGCCAGAGAACATATTGGAAGATGTAGCTGATAGTAGCTCTAGCTCGAGTAGTACATCATCGGACATGTCAAGTGTAAGTAGAACGGCCTCAGAAAAAGATGGATTACTTTATATCGCACGTTACTTGGCCAAAAAGCATCTGAAGGACCATCCCTATCTTGGCCAATACACTTACGAAAGTAAAGAGGTCATAAACTTGCATTCATACAGCATACCTTCCTGGATTGAAAATTTATCTTTTGGATGCTTAGGCTCAGACAAATGGGCACAACAAGTTGAGGAAATGGTAAAATATTTTAATAAGTTTCATAAGGAAAATTTCAGGCAGGGGAAATACATTGTGAAACAAACCATTAATTACATTACAAAAAAAGTCAATGAGATGCAAATATCTCATGAACTAATAAAATCTTTTTGTCGACAAAGAATGTTTGTAAGAATTAAGTTTCTTAATATGAAACGACATGAATATAAACTTGGTAAAAGAAAATCGTCAGTCTTATCTTCTACGAACATAGCCGGAAATTAACAAAAAAAATTAAAAAATTATTACTTAACAGATTTACTACCTTTTATATTTTGAAAAATGGTCGTTTTATGTTTAAAATTAATTTATTTTTGCATAGCCTAAAAAAATGATTTTAATTATTTTTATGAAGTGATCCTAAAAACCAACAAGTTGGTAGCCATAATGACATCTTTGCCATACTGGTAATGATTATTCTCCCTGTGCTAAAATAGTCAGTGTGGTATACCCTATTTGTGATAGGATAAGTCGTAAGATTATTCCCACATACAAGCATCTACTTAGTACTCTAGTGGGTCTACCTGATTTATTTACAATCCCTATTGCTACAACTATTATTTTACTATGTGCATGTACCCATTTATGTTGTAGTTTCAAATATGTTCATTGTAATTTATTTACAGTAAATGAATCTATTTTTTATTTCTTCAATAAAAAACAGAAAAAACTTTATTTCCTATTTTTATTTCTAGAGGACTTCCAGCCAAAGTACATGAACAATTTGTCCTACGTTTCGTCCGAGTTTTCGGACTTTTTTCAAGGTTAAAAGCTAAAAATATTAAAAATAATGGTTTTACATAAGTCGTAAATTAGATTAGTGACAGAATGCATATCTAAAAAAGTGTTTTCTTACCTAATATAAATTTCCTATTTTAATTTCATTGTATGGGAAATTTATATTAGGTAAGAAAACACTTTTTTAGATATGCATTCTGTCACTAATCTAATTTACGACTTATGTAAAACCATTATTTTTAATATTTTTAACTTTTAACGAAAAAAGTCCGAAAACTCGGACGAAACGTAGGACAAATTGTTCATGTACTTGGCTGGAAGTCCTCTAGAAATAAAAATAGGAAATAAAGTTTTTTCTGTTTTTTTATTGAAGAAATAATTTCTACTTTAACAGCCAACAACTTGTGTAAAATATCATCTAGAATCTATTTTTATTATTATTTGATGCATCCAGTAATAGTAGAAAATATTGTCCGATGTTACAAAATAGACAATTTGGAAATTAGATTAAAATTTTTTGAGAAAAATAATTTTTACAACGTGCAGATGAGACAATTTTTTAATCGAGTGTCAATAATAAACAGATTATCATTAATTATCTTAATATACATGTTTTTTAATGTTCCAATAGGTAAGAAATGCATGTGCATTGTACTACTATTCTGTACTTTGTAACAAACACTATGTACAGTTTAATTCAAATAGGATTGTGAGATAACCGATGTAACACGGCTCAGTATTTTTATGAAGCACTATTTCTGGTTCCCTATGACAGTAGTTTTTGGCGCCAAATTTGTTCTCTAAAATGATGATACATTGAGTCATTACATTCTATCATCATAATCATATTTGACTTGAACAGTATGCTAGTATGTGGTTAAAGTAAAATATATGTATGTATTATATTACTCATATAAAACATAATGTAAATTCTCATTAGGCTGATTTTAAAAAACCAAAGAACCAGTAGAGATCAGATTTCAGTGCAGTGATAACCTTGGCCACTATCTCCTAGAAATCATTAAGCAATTAGGAACTCCCTGCAGCAGCGACCCTTTCAAATCAATTCATTATAACATTTTAAAAATTTTAATTTTTTCTAATTTATCATGTATCTGTTCTGTATTTATGATTCTTATTATAATTTACTGTATTCAATATATGCATATTTTATGATACACTTTAATTTTTGTATTGTAATTTAATGGTATGCATTTTTGTATTTGTTTGACAATTTCCATGCATGTATCAATAATTATATGTAAGACAATAAAGTTTTATTTTTATTATTATTTGTTTTTGATATCCTGTATTCTACCCTAAAAAACATGCAAAATGTGCTAGTGTTTATACGCATACGTATACAAAACTGAAAACGAAGCGATTTTGAAATTTCTAGATCAATAGAAATAAATCAAGCACTTTTGTGTGTTCAGAATTAAATTTGTTACCTATTCGCTGATTAGATTCATCATTGTCGAAATATAAGTATATTATGTCAGAACTTCTTTATACAGTAGGTACCTACATCTTTGAAAAGAAATAAATGTATGTACCATACTCATCAGCTTAAAGTCACCACTTACAGAAATGCTCTCCTTCTTGCACTATTGGTTGTAAAGTGCGTCAGAAAGAGAGCATCTCGAGAGGTGGTGACTTGCTAATAGTATTGTACCTGTACCTGTTTCATTTTTATGCTTGATTTAATTTTTTTATAATTCTAGCATTCTGACTATTAAAAAACGAACTTTCCATATCAAAAAGAGGTTGATTCATACAACAAATATCTGATCCTGTGGTCATATATTCCCTAAATGAAGCTTATTTTATTAAAATTATAGCTTGTAGACATTTTAATTAGAGTACACAAAGAAAAAAATAATGTAGTCAATAGTAATTTGCAAAGTAGAAGCATTAAAATAATTCATTATATTTATTAAAATTCTTGCCCATATTTAAACGGGCAACTGGGTGACGTCATTCCCGCCACGCCGCTTATTGGCCGAAGGTTACCAGGCAACCTTCTCTTAGTTTATAAATCTTGGTTGTGTATTGCTTCATTAAACGGCATGCGTTGGTTACGTAATACGTTTTAAGTCTTAAGTTTTACTGCAACCCATTGTGTATCATCCTTTAGCAGTATTACTGAAGGGCAAAGTCTGGCGCAGTCCAAGAGGTCGATTAAGGGGTGCGTTTGACTTGACGCTCGATCGAGCGGGCAGGTCGTTGACAGAGAAGGTGACGTCATTTATCGAGCGCACCAGGTGACAGTTTTTGATTCGAATGCGTTAGTGGTGTGAGAATCATAACATAACCTTAACCTCTACTGCTTAGATTTTGTTAAAATATAAATAAAATGAATGGAAATCAAGAAGCGTTCTATTTTGTAATAGACATGTTATTAGATGACGATGAAGATGATGAAGAAACCCGTCTAATATTACAGAAAGTTTGGGGATTTGCAGAGGAAACTGTTCCAAATTTTTCGGATCGGCAGTTCCACTCGCACTTCAGGATGACGCCAACAACTTTCGAGGATATTTTAAGAAAAATGCATGCTGTGGCCGAAATAAATGTGCAGGCACATGCGGGAGGTAATCCAGAGACACCTATTGAAAAACAGCTGCTAATAGCCCTTTGGTATATGTCAAATATAGAAAGTTTTAGGTAAGTGGCATGTAATATTAATAAATAACTCACTAAGTAAATTTCGAATTTTTAAAGGGTGTTGCAGATAGGTTTGGAGTGAGTAGTTCAACAGCATGGCATTCCCTCTATAAAATATGCAGGATGCTGTTACAATGTAATACTGCCTACCATATTATTTCATTTCCTAATGAAAATAGATGTAATGAAACAATAAACCATTTTCAAAATAAAACAGGTTTTCCAGGTGAGTTAAACATTACACAGGTAGGTACTTGAAATATACTTATATATATATTTTTTTGCTACAGGAATAGCTGGTGCAGTTGACGGGAGTCATATTCCTATCATAGCCCCAAAAGAAAGTGCTGCCTCTTATATTAATAGAAAAGGCTTTCATTCGATATTATTACAGGGAGTTTGTGACAAAAAGAAAATGTTTATTGATTGCTATGCAGGTGAAGTAGGGTCTATACATGATGCCTGTTTATTTCGAAGATCAGACTTAGGGAGAAGGTTTGGTGATTTACAGTTTCCTCAAGATGGTCATTTATTAGGCGACTCAGCTTATTCGCTGACAACAAAATTATTGGTCCCTTATAAAAACAATGGACACCTCACAAATATTGAGAATAATTTTAATAAACAACATTCAAAATGCCGGGTCTATATTGAGCAAACTTTTGCTTACCTAAAAGGAAGATTCCGCAGATTAAAGTTGTTAGAGGCTGTAAGATTAGATCTGATACCCCTTATAATAATATGTGCATGTATTTTACAGAATATATGCCAGGGATCGAATGATGTTCCTCCTGATGTTAATATTTATGCAGAGGTAGAAGAGGAAAGGGTAATGAATCCTGAAAACGAAAATATTCAGGAACAAGGCAATAATCCCCCTGCTATTGCCAAAAGAAATAATATTGCAAATGTATTATATCTTAGATTGTAAAAATTAAAAAATAAAAAGTTTTTTCTCAATAATTTAAACTTTATTAACATATATTATAAACGAAAAACAAAACAAAATAAAGAATGTGCCAAAATTCATCATTCCAAATAAGAATAGGCTGTATAACCAAAAATATTTGAATTTCAAAAACACCAAGATTTTTAAAATTGCTTCCTTATAAAGCACAACTTATTAATTCTAAGAGAATCAAATTGTTTTATTCAAATTTAAGGTACGTTCAAACTTGACTCGCTAATTTTAATTTCAGTTTTCTTTACGGGGGTAGCATTACTTTGAAATTACTTTACTTATATGGGATAATACCTAGATTTTACCAATAAACTGATGAACTTAAAAATTATTACAAAACATCAAACAAGCGTTGCCGCCCTTAAATAATAATTGTGTAACAAATTTGAAAATTTTATCTAGAAAATATTTACCTACTTTTTTCTAGAATTTCAATGTCGGGCTATGCTAGCAAGCAACTTTTGATAATTTGGTATTCTTGAAATTTCTTATTTCTGATTAGAAGAAAAAGTAAATTTTTATATTATATATTTTATAAAGTAAATCAAAATATATTTCAGTTCATTCGATATTTCCACCAATCTGATGTTCCACGGAAGTTTTGTAAAGTTTCAGAAATTCATCGAATTTTCTCATTTTCTCCTCATGTCTTTTTTGCACCAAATTGTCCGATATTTTTCTTTTTTTCATTAATGTTGAAATAAATTCTTTATTTGAACTATTTTTTTGAAGTGGAAGCTGCTTGTGGAGTTGCTTGATCCAAATTGGTTTGTTCTAAAATAAAATTTACATAATTAAGCAAATGCCAAAATATTAATCTGACAGATTTGGGTAAACCATTAAAACTTCATAGACGTGTTTTTTGCTTGTTTTGTGTGGGATATAAAGATGACTGTAGTATGTATAAATTATAGCCTTTATATATAAAGATGTACACTAGAACATTAAGAAGTACCTATTTCTAAATATGTCCGAGTTATTTATAATTCAGTTAAAAAATGGACATATCAGTATCACTACGCGAGGAATTGCATATAACATTAAATATAAAATAATACTTGCCTCTATCTACATTTATTGTTAAACCATTACTGGTGCTACAAACGGCAACAGGCACTACTTCTGGTTTGTTTCCCATAAAGTTGTCCATTGCGTTAAAAAAATTCCCATTTTCTAGCACTATTACCACTTTTATTATTGTGATCTTTAATTTTCTTGTACGTTTTCTTGAGTCCTTTCCACTTATTGTCAACTTGATCAAATGAGAATTTTTTCCCCTGTTATTTGTGACATATCTGCAGCAATTTTCATCCACACGTTTTTTTTAACGAGGTGTTAAACATATCTAGTTTACTTTCTACTAGTCTAATTAATAAAATGACTTGCTCTGATGTCCAGTGTATATGTTGGTTTTCGTTCTGAGATCCTGCTTCTGCTTCATGCTGTGTTTCCTCAACTATAAATATTAATGATAATGTACATTTTTTTATAACCTATGTTTCCAAATATACAAATACAATATTTAACACCATTACAATTATGTAGTTGATTAGTGACATGAATTAACTAAAGAGGAATAATTTTTAATACGCATTAGCATTCTAATTCTTAATATTCTGTCTTGCCAACTATGCAATAGCAGTTTCAGACTTTACTTACTATCGTCCGAGTTTTCAATATCCACATGATTTTCTAAGAAATGTTGCTGGATCTCTCTAAGAGGCCCTGTTATCTGGCACACACCACACTGGCCCTTTTCATTTTCCATCATACCTGATAAAAATTACTATGATTACACTTTTGGCGATTTTCAATTTAAAGGTTATGTGCATAGCATAGAACTATAGAACACAACCACAGATATTTGTTTATGACGTGAAATTCAAGTGCTCTCCCTTTAAAACCCGAGAAGAAGGTGCACACTCGGTTTACACTGCCCGTACCATTTCGAACGCAAACGGTTGTGCACGGAGCTACAACTAAAACACGATAAAGCTCAAAGATCGCGCTCGGGGCATTTTGTGCGTCAACTCGAATGCACCCTAAAGACTGTAATGTATGGGCAGCTAATAGTAGTTTCCTTTTACCGCGCCAATATCCATTTGGCATGATGACGGTCTCGCCCAGATAGCACAAAAATATTCCAGTAATATTCTATGAATATTCAATTAGAAGATTGGATTATTCCGTGGATAACATTTAAATATCCCAGATATTCTTGGAATATTCTTAAAATCAGAAAAGTACACTCCTCTCAATATTCCAGGAATATTCCCAGGGAATAATCCTGAATAATCAAGGAATATGACAGGATTATTCACGGAATATACATGGAATATTACAGGAATAACTGAAGATTATTCTCTATATATATATCCTGAATAATCACGGAATATGATATGATTATTCAAGGAATATATATATGCAGTGTGACCCCGGATTGATTTTACAAGAGGAAAAACTTTTATTTTTGATTTTACGACAAAAAGTTATTCTTGGCGAAAACGTCTGCTTAGTTAAAAAGCATGAATGGAATCGCCCAAAAAAGATAAAAAGAAAAGTTGTTTAGAATTATGTCCATTTTATTTTCTAAAAATCATTTAGGAAAAATTAAAATTGCAAGAGAAAACAAGGTTATTTATTAAAGTGAATCAATAATAAATAAATAACCTTGTTTTCTCTCGCAATTTTAATTAATTTTCTAAATCGTTTTTTGAAAATAAAATGACCTTATAATTCTAAACAACTTTCTTTCTATCTTTCTGTTATAAAATGAAAAATAAGAGTACTTCCCTCGACATTTTGTAACTTTTCAAGTGTCTCTATATCCTACATTAGTTTTGACGATTCCATTCATATTTTTCAACTAAGCAGAAGTTTTCATCAAGAATAACTTTTTTGTCGTAAAATCAAAAAATAAAGTTTTTCCTCTTGTAAAATCCATCTGGTGACACACTTTATATATATAAACGAAGGCTCGGTAAAGTCACAACTTCCATCTTCTAATTTGCCAGAGTATAGACACCTGAAGATGGTGGTGGTAGTGGTTTGGCAGAAACGTCGCGAGAATGGTTCACTTGCTACTCCAAAACATAATTATCAACACCCCATAATTCAGTGCTACAGATTTCAGCTATATGAGAAATAGTGGCATAGATAGTTTTTTGCTCTTCTATTTCATCAGTCAATTTTCCGGATTACCACACCTAGAAAAATGTGTTAACCAGACTGGTCAGAATTAGTGTATTGTATTTAATTAAAAAAAAAAAAAGGAAGCATTTGTTTTCCATTCCCACAAATAAATATTTAGCCTGGAGAGTTTTTGTATAATAAAAGAAACTTGGAGAGGCAAGGTCTTTCTTTCTTTACGTCATCTTTATCTACATACATATACTGAAAAAGCTGCGAAAGTTCTCTTAGTTTTCGTTTCTTCCATTAACTATGTTCTCCAACATTATTTACATTTTTCCTAATAAAATAATTCCAAAAATGGAAAATAGAATTTAGTAAAAAGAAAATAAAAATAGAAAGTATTTTCAACGATATTTATTTTTTTAATATAAATAGTATTTAAGTATTTCATAACAAAACAAAATTTATATTCTCATCTCCTCCAAATCTGCAAAAAAAAAATAAAAAAATTTATAGCTACCGGTTTTTCAATAGTAAGTACTACTATTATAATTATAGAAATATTGATAATAATAAAGCTTTATTTAGCAAACTACTAATTTAACATCAAAATTGACATATTAGTTGTTAAAACGTCATTTAATTGTATAGAACATTCCAAATTAATGATTAACTAATTTAAATTTATAAAATGAGCTCTATCCAGTCAGCAGAAAGTTGTTTTTGGATTTTTTAAAATAATATTGTCCGAATCAGGCTGTGGCGGTTGTTTCACTTCTGCTCTTATTTTTTGCTTACTCAGCATATCACAACTATGCAACAACCTGCAACGAACAGAAGTATAAAATGAAGCCCTATTATCAAGCTGCAGTAACTATATGTTTAAAAATTAATTCAATTGAGAAAAAATTGTGTAAGTATTTATGGAGAACTTCACGCATTATTTTACACTTGTCAATTAATCGATTGCCACTTACTGCGCAGTTAGAGTTACTCCTTGACGATCACTGCGCATCATCTTTATGCATAGATGAGCTCACATAAAAAAAATCAGATGGATTCAAATCCAGAGATTTGGCAGTAGTTTTTAAATTAAATTTTTTCAGTTAAAAAAATATATAAAAGCATATGCAATTATCAATATTTTAATTCTAAACTCTACACTGCAATCCCCCAAAACTATACAATGGTACCAAATTTCTTACATGATTGAAAATTGTTAAAGTCATTTAGCATATCAATTTTTTTTTCTGAAAAATTTTAAATAGACTCATTTCAATGGTGAGAAATATTTGGGTTCCCATTTGAGAAAAAAATTTGCTTGGGTTCATTCGAACCTTAAAGATACAATGTATATTGTACAGGATGGACTAAATTCAAGCAATGGTACAAACTGAGATCATCTATCTTTTTCCACTTCCGAGGTACTTTTGGTTGACTCCTGTTATCTGAATTACTAAGTGGCAGATCAGAACACAAAAAAACATTCTTAAGGCACTCTTTTTAGTAGAATCCACTGACGAAAAAAAATGTTCATGCTTCAGTTTTATTTAGTTGTATTATGTGTGTATGTAAGTTGGTTAATTTTAGAAAATTAACCCCAAGTCCCATTGAATTTAGTTTGTACACATTCGAAGTCTTGTGCATCTCATTATTTTCATGTGCTTAGCAAAAAAATCTCCCCAATATTTTTCTCTCAAATTGTTATATAATATCGTTTACCTAAAAACACAAAATTTTGCATGGCTCTAAGCTCACTCTATATGACACAGATGGCCCATTTCAAAAGGGAGTATTCACTGTGGTATTTTACATATCCAATAAATTTGAAATCAAAATTTTGAGCCAAAGTTGAAGTGTTTACAAGAAATGGTCGACAGACATACACACATACAAGCTTTCTTCAATATTTGAATTGAAGTTATGCAACAGATGTCTGTGCAAAAATTTTTTTCCAGCAATAATATTATACCTGGTATAATAATAAAAATGAAAACTAAACATAAATTAAAATTTAAATACCTACCTGACACCTCTTTTCTTTCTTTTGATTGCTTTACTAAGCCAAATAGCTATAACTGCTTCTACATCTTTTATTGTTGTTTGTTTTTCATCAACCGTTTCCACAGCTTCTGTGAAAACAAACAAGTGTCTGAAAACAGACTCAAAACAGGTGACCTATCTGATCGATAGATTAGACAAATTCAAAATAGATTGCTTAGAGATGTTGGCTTATAGGGCATTCAATTTATTAAAATTTCAATATCTTCAGATGGACATTAATTGTACAAATTTACAATATACTTAGTATATAGTATATATATATGGTAAAAATTGTTACCTTGCGTGATAATATTTTATTTGTTATTCATTTGTACATATTTTTTAGTAAAAATTATTTCCTGCACCTAAATCAATAAATGCTATGCCTTCTACTTCGACAGAAACTACAGATGTTTGTCCAGTCGCAAGTGAATCCACATCGTATGAAAAATTCAATATTAGCGGGAACCATTGTACGTTTATTTTTAATATGAATAACAAATATAATACAATTTTCAAATGTCAGCACTACTACTTGTAAAATTGACAGCTAACCTGTACACATTTTACTAGTAGCTAGTTAAGAGTGACTTTCCATGTTTATATACTGTTTTAATTAAGATCGTTTTACAAATTAGTAACAAATAATAATAGTTTACTGTTTTGATTTTCCGCATGTGCCAGCAATGGATTTGTCTTGTTTACTTACTTGTGAAAAGATAAACAATCTCCTGGTTTTCCTCTTGACCACACACCAGACACTTATTACTCATTGTCTATTATAAATATGTAATAATTCAGTTTGTAAAGCTAAAACCAGCCGCAAAACACCACTTAAAACACAAAAATACGCGGAAAAACACCAATTAACAACAAACTTGTAAAACAATATGGCCGAGCTTGGATTTTTAGAAGCGCCTAAATGCAGGAACGTTATCAAAGCAACGGCGCACCATTGGCCGTTTCAAGATAGCCGCACGGCATGCGCAGTTACATGACATTCCAAAGTGTATTAAATTATTTTGGAATCGCTTGTCACCAAGGAACTCTGTAGACGATAGAGAAGATATTCGCCTAGCATGCGGTAGGTCCAGGGTTCGAATCACAAACTTGTTATTATTTTTTTTTTAAATAAGTATTTTTTAGTTCGTTAGTAAGATTTTCCTTGCCCTTTATTATAGTTTGTTTATTTTCTTTGCCCTTTATTATAGTTTGTTTTATTTTCACGGTGCCGAATTCCCATTTACGCTATGAAGATGTAACGGTCACTTTGTCTTGTTTTGTTACCTATCTTTTAAAATAATTAATCTGATGTTTATCTACTTGACCACCTTTCTTTGTTCTTAACTTTTACGGTAAATTCACATCCAATTCGCCGCCGGACGTAATTAATATAAAATGATTATTTACAATTTACAAATCTCGACGTTGAAGTGGAAGTTCCTTACGATACTAGCCAGCATTACTCGACTGATATACCTACCTACGGTATACGTTATTTTAACTAACAAATTAATAAAGTTCGAATAATTTCCAGATGGATGCCATAATTTCTTTCGTTGTTGGCGAAAAGCGTTCGAATTATTAATTATCTTTTGATTATAGCACCACAATTTAAGCACCAAATTTATTAATAACAGATTCTGCCATCTAAACACACAATAAGTTGTACTAAACATTCTTAACAAAAAAGATTGAGAAAACCACATAAAGAACATTTAGCAAATAATATTGTATCAAAGCATGTTTCTTTTGAATTCTTAAAAAACATTTGAATAATAAATTAATAATATAATGTATGTATATCTACAAACATTTCAAATCACTTTCATATAATAATAAAATGCAATATGCCCGCCTGAATATTTCAGGAATATTACTGAAGAGAATATTCCAGAAGAAATATTACTGTATTATTTGCTATGAATATTCCTTGAATATTTTATTCAAAATATGACAGGAATATTCTCGTAGATATATATATTCCTGGAATATGACTAGAATATTTAAATTTAAATATTCCATTTGGGAGGTTGTAAGAATATTCCTAGATTATATTGTGCTATCTGGGCGGATGCTAGGGCCAGGCAGGACTATTGCCTTTTTACCCTAGTCATCGCTGTAGACCTGGACCGGCCTCGTGCAGGGCGGGTTAACTTTCTTTACGAACGGCCCCACTCACAAATGTGAGCGGTGCCGAAGATTTCGGTCAACCTCCCTGGGTCCTGGCTGATGAACCCTGCTGGCTAGGGCCTCTTCTGGCGCTCTTCTGTCTTCGTCTTCTTTCTTCGCCAGCTTGTCACCCCCGGGGGTAGTCATCTGTCTGTCAGGGACTGTGTGGATATTCTGTGACTTGGGATTGACTGCCAGTACACAAAGTGGCAATTGACACATTGTCATCTGGATCATCGGACAAGGTGAGGATGAACTGTGTAGCTCTAGGAGGTGAAGGCCTAAGTGCTTTCTTAGCACTTTCGTCCCTCACGGAGCCAGGGGGACAACGGGCACTGGTCGGTTTACTGACCGGCGCCCGCAAGGTTTGTGGGAGGGTGGTTGGTCGTGTCATGTCTTTTCAGTGGGTTTGGTCCATCTGTAAGGAAAGGGATTAGTTATACTTACCCGTTATCCAGTAACTGTACCTTCGGCCTCTTGTGCCTCGGTGCGTCGGCCGGATCATAGGAGGTGGCCTCCTGATCAGCGGGTTCCTGTGCTCCTCAACTAGGGTGTACAGTTTCTTCGCTCTATCCCGGATGATTTCGGTGACTGGTGTGTACTCCAGGTCCCTAAAGATGTCAGCGTTTCTAACGTACCATGGTGCGCCCACCGCTGTCCTGATGGCCACGTTTTCCACGGCTTGGATCTTCTTCAGATAGGTCTTCGCTTGGTATCCCCATGCTACGGAGGCGCAGGTCAGCTGTGGTCTGATGAGTGTTTTAACTAGCAGAAGCTTGTTCCTCAGACTGAGCCTGCTCTGGTTCCCTACCATCGGGTAGATGAGAGCTCTCGTCCGCTTGGCCTTTACCACGATGGCTTCGATGTTCTGTCTCCATGTCAGGCCTTTATCCATGATTACGCCAAGGTACTTGACGGAATCGTGCCATTGGATGTCCTCGCCGAACATGGAGATGTGTCCTGTGGGGGTTTCCTTGCGTCCTTTCCTGAAGAGAATCGTCTGGCTTTTCTCCGCGTTGACTGCGACTTTCCACTTGATACACCATTCTTCCCCAGAGGCTGCCTCTTGGAGTCTTCTGGTGGCTGTTCTCGCACTCCAGGATCTGGCCGTGACGTCCGCGTAGAGTGCCATTGCGGTGCCTTCGGCCCTTGGGAGATTAGAGGTGAAGACAGCGAACAGATGGGGTGACAGCACAGAGCCTTGGGGGACTCCGGCTTCCATCGGTCGATACGTGGACACACAGTCCCTGATCTTCACTCGCATCTGTCTCCCGTCCAGGTATGATCTAACTAGTTTGTCGAGTGCAATGGGATAACCCATACTCATCATTTTAGCTAGTAGACCATCGTGCCAGACCCTGTCGAAAGCCTTCGCAACGTCCAGGAGTAGTGCCGCCGTGACCTGTCTTTGGTTGAAACCTTTGGTGACTTCTTCGGTGATCCTGAGCACTTGGAGTTTCGTACTATGTCCTGTCCTGTACGCGAACTGTTCATCCGGGATGATTTGGAGCTCTTCGGTTTCCTCTTCTATTCTTCTCAAGATGACGCGCTCGGCTACCTTGCTCACAGCTGGGAGTAGGCTGATGGGCCTGTAGGAGGAGGGAAAGAGTAGTTCCTTACCTGGCTTCGGGATGACTATGACGTCGGCCTTCTTCCACCTGTCCGGAAAGTATCTGAGCCTCAAGATCCCGTTGATGATATTCACCAGGGCTGCCACCCCTTTGCTGGGTAGCTTCTTGAGGGCGATGTTTCCGATCTTGTCACATCCAGGAGCTTTCCTCGGCTTTAAGCTCCTTAGAATCTCCTTGACCTCCTCTGGAGTGGTCGGACGGATGTGATCGTTGTCTGGCAGGCGGAGCATCCGACGCACTCTGCGTTCCACGTCATCAACCCAGTCCTCGTCCTCATCATCGAGTTGGTTTTCCCTACACTGCAGTTCCAAGCTGTACGCGAATGCTTCGGCTTTTTCCTGGCAAGTGTAGACAATCCCATTCTCTCCGTGGATTGGGGACATTGGTTTCGGCCTGTTCCGCAGAGCACGCTGGGTGTTCCAGATGCTCCTGTCCTGTGGGTCCAGTGATTCCAGGTGACGCTGCCATCCTTCTTGACGGTGTTCCTGGAGGGCAGCTTTGACTCTCCTGTTCAGCATGTTATACGCGTGCCTGTCCTCAGGGAGTCTAGTCCTTTGGGCCCTTTTCTTCGTCCTTCGTCTGTTCCGAATCAGCCGCCTGAGGTCCTCCGTGAGGTTTGCCATCGGCGTTGGTGCCCTTCTGGTCTCTGTCTCTGTAGTGCTTTCCTCCATCGCTTCCTGGATCTGGTTTTCCAGGGAGGTGATGGCCCTCTCCACATCTTCCTCGGATTCAATCCTGGGAATATGTGCAATGTTCCTTTGCAGTGCTGCACGGAACAATTCCCAGTCTGTCCTCCTTTTTGACGAAGGTCCCAGTGTCCACATCTACATACAACACTACGTGTTAAAAACATTGATTATATTCTTACATTTTAATGTTTAACTCATAAACCGGTGGAATATTTGCAGAAGCAATAATATGTACCTATTTATAATATAAATATGTACATATAATATATATTATATAGTTAGGAAAATTTTGAATAAATAATTTTGTATACAATTAAGAGTATACATATTTACGTTTAGTAGTACAGAGCAGCAATCGTAACGTAACCGCACGCCGCGCTGTTATTCGTTTGCTTATTAAACCGAGATGCAGTTATTGCAAATAAAAGAAGTTGAAGAGAGACCTAGAACTCAAACGAATATAACCTTCGCGGCGGCTCGCTGGAAATCGGAAGGAGACAGAATTCAAATATTACCGCCTTGTTTTTTATATATAAAAATATAGGAAAAAATGTACATGAAATAATTTCTTCAATAAAAAACAGAAAAACTTAATTTCCTATTTTTATTACTAGAGGACTTCCAGCCAAGTACATGAACAATTTGTCCTACGTTTCGTCCGAGTTTTCGGACTTTTTCAAGGTTAAAAGCTAAAAATAATTAAAAATAATGGTTTTACATAAGTCATAAATTAGATTAGTGACAGAATGCATATCTAAAAAAAGTGTTTTCTTACCTAATATAAATTTCCTATTTTAATTTTATTGTACGGGTTGGTTTTATTTTGTTTTTCATCATTGTTTTATTTGATGGGTATATGATGTGTGTAGTTCGACGAGTTAGGCAGAGAAAGATCAATATTTGGTGTGGTCGTTGATGTGTTTTTTTAAGAGTAGGTAATTATAACAGCTGAAGTATATTTATGGTCCGAGTGACATGAAATAATTTATAATTATTCTATTATTAGTTCGTAAAGCCGACATCAAAGCAACTACTATTAAAAACATATTGAAATAGAATAATGAAGAATAAAATAATAAAAGATAGTAGATACCTCATCTAAAATAGGCCTAGTGTTCAAAAACTATAAAAACGTTTCACGAAAACTGTTTTTCTGTTAAACAATCTGGTAGTACCTAGTAGTCTAGAAAGTTGTACGTTAGGTAGGTATATTAACGAATATTATAACATATTTATCAAATATTTTATAAATATGAAAAACTATATTTGTATAATGTGTAATTAATATTTTAAAACATATTTTAAAAATGTTATAACATATTTACAGAATATTTTATAAATATGAAAATACATATTTATATAATATGTAATCAATATTTTAAAACATATTTTAAAAATATTATAAAATGTAATATTCATATTGCGTTATTATTTCTAAAACTAATAATTGGCTGTTTTCTATAATATGCATTTAACATTTTAAAAATATTATGAATATATAACGCCATTGTGCATCTATTTTGCATATTCAAAAAATATTCAATGTTGTGCGGGTATTCATGCTTTTTAATATGCATCCTTATACGTTCCCATTAAATTATTATATAAACTAAACTGATTTGGACCCATGAAGTCTTTTAAAAATAAGTACAAATATATCATTATAAAAATGTATAAAATGCCTACTAGGAACTTCTTAGTATATCTTTTCAATTTCATTACTCTTCAGATCCCATAAAAACTCACAAAAGTATTATACGTAATACCATATTCATACTTTTTAATATGCATCCTGATACGTTCCCATTAAATTATTATGTAAATTAAACTGATATGGGCCCATGAAGTCTTATAAAAATAAGTACAAATATATCATTATAAAAATGTATAAATTGCCTACTAGGAACTTCTTAGTATATCTTTTCAATTTCATTACTCTTCAGATCCCATAAAAAGTCACAAAATTATTCGATGTAATAACTTATTAATACGTTTTAATACAGATCCTTATAAATTCTCATTAAATTATTATATAAACTAAACTGATAACTGTGTGATGGGTGTAGTTCGGATGCTCCGCCTGCCAGACGATGATCACATCCGTCCGACCACTCCAGAGGAGGTCAAGGAGATTCTAAGGAGCTTAAAGCCGAGGAAAGCTCCTGGATGTGACAAGATCGGAAACATCGCCATCAAGAAGCTACCCAGCAAAAGGGTGGCAGCCCTGGTGAATATCATCAACGGGATCTTGAGGCTCAGATACTTTCCGGACAGGTGGAAGAAGGCCGACGTCATAGTCATCCCGAAGCCAGGTAAGGAACTACTCTTTCCCTCCTCTTACAGGCCCATCAGCCTACTCTCAGCTGTGAGCAAGGTAGCCGAGCGCGTCATCTTGAGAAGAATAGAAGAGGAAACCGAAGAGCTCCAAATCATCCCGGATGAACAGTTCGCGTACAGGAGAGGACATAGTACGGAACTCCAAGTGCTCAGGATCACCGAAGAAGTCACCAAAGGTTTCAACCAAAGACAGGTCACGGCGGCACTACTCCTGGACGTTGCGAAGGCTTTCGACAGGGTCTGGCACGATGGTCTACTAGCTAAAATGATGAGTATGGATTATCCCATTGCACTCGTCAAACTAGTTAGATCATACCTGCACGGGAGACAGATGCGAGTGAAGATCAGGGACTGTGTGTCCACGTATCGACCGATGGAAGCCGGAGTCCCCCAAGGCTCTGTGCTGTCACCCCATCTGTTCGCTGTCTTCACCTCTGATCTCCCAAGGGCCGAAGGCACCGCAATGGCACTCTACGCGGACGACACGGCCGTCACGGCCAGATCCTGGAGAGCGGGAACAGCCACCAGAAGACTCCAAGAGGCAGCCTCTCTTCTGGAAGAATGGTGTATCAAGTGGAAAGTCGCAGTCAACGCGGAGAAAAGCCAGACGATTCTCTTCAGGAAAGGACGCAAGGAAACCCCCACAGGACACGTCTCCATGTTCGGCGAGGACATCCAATGGCACGATTCCGTCAAGTACCTTGGCGTAATCATGGATAAAGGCCTGACATGGAGACAGAACATCGAAGCCATCGTGGTAAAGGCCAAGCGGACGAGAGCTCTCATCTACCCGATGGTAGGGAACCAGAGCAGGCTCAGTCTGAGGAACAAGCTTCTGCTAGTCAAAGCACTCATCAGACCACAGCTGACCTACGCCTCCGTAGCATGGGGATACCAAGCGAAGACCTATCTGAAGAAGATCCAAGCTGTGGAAAACGTGACCATCAGGACAGCGGTGGGCGCACCATGGTACGTTAGAAACGCTGACATCTTCAGGGACCTGGAGTACACACCAGTCATCGAAATCATCCGGGATAGAGCGAAGAAACTGTACACCTTAGCTGAGGAGCACAGGAACCCGCTGATCAGGAGGCCACCTCCTATGATCCGGCCGACGCACCGAGGTACAAGAGGCCGAAGGTACAGTTACTGGATAACAGGTAAGTATAACTAATCCTTTCCTTACAGATGGACCAAACCCACTGAAAAGACATGACACGACCAACCACCCTCCCACAAACCTTGCGGGCGCCGGTCAGTAAACCGACCGGTGCCCGTTGTCCCCCTGGCTCCGTGGAGGACGAAAGTGCTAAGAAAGCACTTAGGCCTTCACCTCCTAGAGCTACACAGTTCATCCTCACCTTGTCCGATGATCCAGATGACAATGTGTCAATTGACACTTTGTGTACTGGCAGTCAATCCCAAGTTACAGAATATCCACACAGTCCCTGACAGACAGATGACTACCCCGGGGGTGACAAGCTGGCGAAGAAAGAAGACGAAGACAGAAGAGCGCCAGAAGAGGCCCTAGCCAGCAAGGTTCATCAGCCAGGACCCAGGGAGGTTGACCGAAATCTTCGGCACCGCTCACATTTGTGAGTGGGGCCGTTCGGAAAGTAAGTTAACCCGCCCTGCACGAGGCCGGTCCAGGTCTACAGCGATGACTAGGGTAAAAAGGCAATAGTCCTGCCTGGCCCTAGCATCCGAGACCGTCATCATGCCAAATGGATATTGGGGGTGTAGTTCGGCACTCTGCATTGAATTGTGGAACCCACCACGCTGGGGACTTTTTGACAGGCCAGTGTTGGATGATGGCTGACTAGTTGTTATGTTGTAAAACTGTATGTAGTTTGTAGTTAAAATATATGTCTAAGAAACAGGTTGCAGTTTAATTATATTGATTGATAAGAACCCGCAAAACATGGTGTCAGATATGGCTCGTTTGATGTAACCTGTAACCAGTTTATCCTGTGGAATTTGCACTTGTGACAACGCCCAGATCCCAGAAAATAAAAGTGCCGTTGTTCGCACAGAAGTACAAAAACATGGATTTTTTTCAAGCCACCAGAACCATTGAGTGAATATGATTCAAAAAATTGGACATTGTATAAACAAAAAATTTGAAATATTTTTAAAGGCAACGGGTAAAACAACTGCCGCCGAAGACATAAAAATAGCCATTTTATTAAACTGTATGGGAGATCCAGGTCTCGATATTTATAACACACTTGGTGATGATCAAAAAGATACGCTAAGAAAGTTATTAGAGGCATTTGATAATAATTTTTTGCCAAAAACAGTGGTGCCGATGGAAACATTTAAATTCAACAATTTACAACAAGCAGAAGGGCAAAGTGTTGAGAGTTTTTTAACAGAATTAAGAAAACAGGCGAAAGTATGTGATTTTTACTGCAAAAAAGAAGGCTGTAATGAAAGTTATGAAGAAAGGATGATCCGGGACAGGCTTATAGTAGGTTTAGCAGATAAACAACTTCAAGCTAGACTTATCAGGGAACAAGACCTAACGGTCTCAAAAATTGTTGATTATTGCAAAGCGATGACTCTTAGCAAGGAACATTTGAAAACCTTACACCCAAGCTTAAGTCCAGAAGAAGTCCATGCTACATACAAAAATAATATAAAAATTAAGTGTCCTAGGTGCCTTTATGAACATTATAAAGATAAATGTCCAGCATATAGAAAAACAGTGCTGCTTGCAACCAACGTGGCCATTTTGCAAAGGCATGCAGAACTAAGAAGATTGAAACCAGAAACAACACAGTGGGGGATGCTAAAGAAAAGAAACAAGAAAAGAGTACTCCGTCAACATCAAGACAAGAAAAACAAGTAAGAGAAGTCAACTACAAAAAAGAAGAAGATGACAGCAGTGAAGAGGATATGCTCTATGTAAATCAGTGTGGTACCAGTGGTAAGAAAAAATCTTGGACTGAGATCTTGTATATTGAAGGATCCGAAGTAACTTTCAAACTAGATACTGGCTCAAACTGTAGCATCTTACCACTAGATGTATTAAAAAAGATAAAAACACAGTATACTGTTATTCCTACGAAAATAACGCTAGTTTCTTATGGTAATTTTAAACTAAAACCGCTAGGTGAAATTTTATTAGTTTGTTCCTATAATAATCAAGATTTAAAGGTTAAATTTGTTATTGTTGATTGTATTAGTCAACCTTTATTAGGACTTGAGGATTGTCTAAAATTTGGTATAGTTAAAAGGATAAATAGCATTGAAATATTCCCAACTAACAAAGAAAAAATTTATGATTTATTTAAAAACGTTTTCGAAGGCTTAGGTAAAATTCCTGGTTTGTGTTCTATCAAATTAGTTAATGATGCTAAACCGGTAATACAGTGTCAGAGAAAGGTTTCATTATCCTTGCATGATAAACTTAAAGAAACTTTAGACAATCTAGAGAGTAAAGAAATAGTTCAAAAAGTAGATTACCCTACTGATTGGGTTAACAGTCTTATGATTGTAGAAAAACCTAACAAGTCCATTAGACTTTGTATAGACCCAAAGCCACTAAATAAATACATTCGTAGGGAATATTTTCCTATTCCAAGAGCTAATGATATAATTTCTAGGCTTACAGGAAAAGCCATATTCAGTGTCATTGACATGAAAGATGGGTTTTGGCAGCTTCAGCTTGATAATGAAAGCGCTGACCTCTGTGTGTTTAATACCCCCTTTGGGAGGTACCGTTTTAACCGGGTACCATTTGGCATTTGTAGTGCACCTGGAAATTTTTCAGAAAAAGAACTATGAAATTTTTGGAGGTATTCCTGGAGTGGAGATCTACTTTGATGATATCATCATATCTGGAGTTGATGAAAAAAGTCACGATCTAGCTTTAAGGGAAGTATTTCAGAGAGCTTTAAAAATAATATTAAGTTTAATTTTCAGAAATTTCAATATAAACTAAGTCAAGTTGTATTTCTTGGTCAAGTAATATCTAAAGAAGGTGTAAAACCAGATATTCAGAATGTTAAAGCTATTCAAGCTCTAAAAACTCCCAAAAATAAGTCCGAAGTTTTAAGAATTCTTGGTTTACTTAAGTTCTTTTCAAAATTTATAGCCAATTTATCACAGTTAACCTCAAATATGCGTAATCTTACTAGAAATAATGTAGCATTCGTTTTGGACCGATGATCATGAAAAAGAACTAGAGTTTTTAAAAAAACTGATTTCAAAAGAGCCAATACTACAGATTTTTGACCCGTCTAAACCGATATTGATTCAAACTGATGCCTCAAGTGAAGCTTTTGGCTGTTGCCTATTACAAAATGAACACCCAGTTGTCTTTGCGCTCGAGTATGTCAAAATCAGAAAAAATTGGGCCCAAATCGAAAAGGAGCTCGGTGCCATAGTTTTTGCATGTGAAAAACTGCATTATTTTGTTTATGGATATGAAGTAAAGATCCAAACAGATCATAAACCGCTTGTAAACATTTTTGACAAAGATTTAGATAAAGTGTCTGCAAGACTGCATCGCATGCTTTTGAGATTATTAAAATATAATATAAAAGTCATTACGTACCAGGAAAAGATCTGGTAATTGCAGATACATTGTCAAGATCATGTATTCAAGAATACGTCCAGATGACCCGGAAATGACATTTAGTACACTAAGTAATAATATACCTATGTCTGAAGAAAAGAAGGAAATTTTTAGAAAAGCAAAATTCTGACCCAATATTATCTCAAATTAAAACTTCTGTTTAAATGCAGGCCCAAACACAATAAGAATTTTTCTTCGAGATAGACAGTTTTTTAAAATTAAAGATGATATATACTTATCTAATAATCTTTTATTTTTTGGCAATAAAGTCATTGTGCCTAAATCATTAAGATTAGACATGCTCAAATTTGTTCACGAGTCTCATTTCGGTATAGAAAAAATCAAAATTACGTGCACGTCAAATTTTTTATTGGCCTAACGTGTAAAAATATTGAGGATTTTATAAACAAGTGTGAAAGGTGTCAATTAAACCAGAGGTCACTTCAAAAAGAAACTTTAATATCTCATGAGTTACCTACTCGCGTTTGGCAACATGTTCATTCCAATTTCTTTGAATACAAAGGAAAAAAATTATCTATTACTAGTTGATGCTTACTCTAGTTGGCTAGAGGTAATTCAAACAAAAAACAAAAACTGCAGAGGAATTGATTGCAGTCTGTAAAAATAAATTCCAACAATTTGGTGTTCCCGACAAATTTTTTGCAGATAATAACCCTTATAATTCCAATAAATTTAAAAGTTTTGCAGATGAGTGGAATTTTCAGGCAATTTTTAGTAGCCCATACCATCACCAGTCTAACGGACTGGCAGATAGATATGTTGGTATCGTCAAGGATATGTTAAAAAAGGCTAGACATGAAGGGGACCTACCGTTGTTTCCTATGGAATATCATAGTACGCCACTACCAGCATTGAAATACTCACCAAGTCAGTTATTTTTAAACCGTTCCATAAAAACTAAAATTCCTATATCGGAAAAAGCTCTTGAACCCATCTTGATTGACAAACGTGAATTCCAAAATAAATTGGCACATAAACAAGAAATTGAAACAAAATTTTACAATAAAACTGCCAGAGATTTACCAAAGTTACAAATAGGTGATAATGTACTAATACAAGTTAATAGCAGTTGGAAAAGGGGAAGGGTAAATAATGTAGTAAACGATAGGTCATATATTGTTGAAGATGAGTATGGAAGGGAATATAGGAGAAATAGAAAGTATCTAAGAAAAACGCAATTACCTTTTAAAAGTAAGAATTATGAAAGTATATTGTATGATTTTGATTATAACTTTGATAAACCTTTTAATGGAAATACAGATTTAACTGTTAATTCACCTAATATTGCTAGGAATTCTGTTAATGATAATATAAGACAAATGTTATCCGAGTCTCCTAAAACTAATAATAACTTACCATCAGAATTACCCAATAATACCAATGATAATGTACATGGTGATTCTTCCCAAAATTCAAGCGTGTCCAGTGAAAACAGTGAATATAATGTTGAAAGTGCTCCCGAAATTGACAATAACCCGAATGTGTCATTAAAACCTAAGCGAATCCCCAGAAGACCTAACCGATTTAAAGACTATGCTATGAACTCTGATTTGTCTGACTATTAATTCCTTTTTATTAAAAAAAATAAAAAAAAAAAAAAAAAAAAAAAGCGGTGATGGGTGTAGTTCGTCACTCTGCATTGAATTGTGGAACCCACCACGCTGGGGACTTTTTGACAGGCCAGTGTTGGATGATGGCTGACTAGTTATTATGTTGTAAAACTTGATGTAGTTTGTAGTTAAAATATATGTCTAAGGAACAGGTTGCAGTTTAATTATATTGATTGATAAGAACCCGCAAAACAATAACAACCCCTCAAATCTTATAAAAACCATATACTAATTGTTTCTTATAAAAGGTTATAAAACTCGTATTTGGTTTTACTGATGAAACCTTTTTAGTTTCAATACTATTCAAATCCCATGAAAACTTATCAACTTAAAAGTAGTAATGCCATATTAAAACTGTTTTTACTATAAACACTTATAGAAACATACAAATAACAACATGGGTATTCCAACTCAAATATGACTTGTAGATACTTGTTCATCCTCATATAATTTCTATATGGCAAAATTAATGTACTGCATAAAACCTTATAAACCAGACAGGTTCTTATGATTACCCATAAAAAAATTATAATTATCTATAAGTTTGAAATAGGATTTTTTGACAAGGTTATACCCAACATGTTTCTCAATGGCAAGCTCATTAAAATGTTCTTCAAGGCCTACTAGATAATTTAAAAAATCTTCATGTGGCATTTTTAATTTGTCAAGAGTTTTTATTTTTGGTATCATATGCCTTGAAATGAGTGTAAATACTAGTCTCATCCAAAGTAGTCTTTGTGAAGCATATTCTAAACATATATCACAAGTATGTTTTGCCAGGCACTTTTTTATAAAATAACCACCAACATATACCAAGGCGTTGCCTTCTGCACTCTTGAGATTAGCATAATCTTGTGTCTCAATTTTCAAAGGCATAAAAGAAGTAGGTGGCTCCAGTAACCATTTAAATTTTTTAGTGACTTCTGGTGAAACTGAAGACAGAATTTCATTAAAATCCTCTAAGCAGTTAGTGCCTTCAATATGTCCAAAATAATGAAGCGCAAACAGTTTTTTAAATGCCCTGGAGAACTGAATTGCTGTAGGGTTCTTAGCATTTCCACAAGTATTTCTGATTTTGCCGTAATAATTTTCTAGGCAATCTTGATTCAGATGCCCTGTGAATACAAATTCGTAATTTTTATTTTTTAGAACCTGCCATAAATTTATAAACGATCAACTTCCAACCAAAAATAAATTTCATTGAATTAGTCACATTTTTCCCAGATGAATCAGGTATCCTCAGCTTTTTAAAATTCTCCCATTTCATTCAAAAAGTTAATTTGTTTTTCAGTACCCGTGAATGCTTTATTGAATTCCTTGCAGTCAGAGAAACTACTCGAATTTAATATATCAAAAAGATTGTCCATTTTCTCAATAAACATTGCCGTACCAACAGCAGATGCAAGTAGCTGGTTAAAGATTATATATGTATTCATAGCTACTGCAATGGAATTACTAAAAACTTGCGAGGCAAGTTTTACTTTCATATGTTGAAAATTATTTGGATAAATATGATCATTTGTCAGGTACTGTTTTATTTTACCAATTTCATATAGTTACTCTAAATGACATTTGTTTGTGACACCACCATCAAAAACAAATATATATGGAAAGAAATTATTTATTGCTGACTTTATAAATAGGGTATTTCAAAAATATAAAAAATCTTTTGATTATCAACATAAAAATAAGGCCTGTCAATGGTAATTTTCAACTCAGTTTTTACTAACTTATAGAAATTTGAACCTTGATCCGAAAACCGTTGCCATTACATTTAAAACCTATATTATTGAAATGAAATTTTTTATTCAATGAATATAGTGAATATAATATTACAAATATAAATTTAATTTATTACAAATATAAATTTAATTTAAAAAATGAAATAAAGAAAACTTACATAACTATATATAAAGAAATAAATGCATCAATATCTGAGTGCTGCTCGAGTAAAATAAGTATTAACTTAATTGTAATAACTAATAATATAATAAACTAGTGATAATTATAAAATAAAATATTGAATTAATGCAACTAACTAAATTTTTAACATTTTACAAACTATTTATATAATCAATAAGTTCTTTTTTTAAATAAATTTAACGATTTAAATGTTTTTAAATTATTTGGCAGTTTATTAAACCTATCCATACCCTTATATAATAGACAATTCATCGAATGCTTATAGTTTACTCTATGAATATGTATGTTACTCGCATTCCTGGTGAGGTGTTGATGTATATCACAATTAAAAGAAACATATGGATCGAAGTACTTTGGTAATAAATTATTTAATAATTTGTATATAAATATCACTGTGCAATAGAATAATCTATTTGCTACAGAAAGCCACTGAAGCGCAGAAAGCATAAAACTAATTGGTGTGTACCTATTACATCTCAGGATAATTCTCATACCGCGATTTTGCAATTTTTGTAGTTGACCTAGCTGGTTTAAATTGAACATGTACATTATTGATGCGCAGTACTCGTAATGTGGCCTAACTATGGTGTTATAGACCATAACTCTGGATTGCATTGGCAAGTTATTTGCAATTCTTGATAAGAAAAATAATTTTTTTGATATCTTATTATAGATATACTTAAAGTGACTGTCAAAGGTTAGTGTATTATCAATCAAAAATCCGAGATATTTAATTTCAGTAACGATTTCAATATTTTTATTGTTTATGGTTATATTGACATTATTAATGTTTACATTATTGAATTTGTATTTAGTTGTCAATACCATAGCTTTTGTTTTATCAACATTTAGCTTTAGCTTATTAATAATAAGATATTCACTCACGCTTTTTAATGCCAGATTCATCGAATCAACACACATTCAAATTCGGATTGCTACACACCAATAATGTATCGTCTGCAAATAGATTTATGAAATCGCAATTAATAAATAGTGACATATCATTGATATATATAAGAAACAAAAGTGGACCAAGAACACTACCTTGTGGTACACCAAAATTATTTATAATATTATTAGATACTTTTTCACCAATTCGAACTCTCTGTACTCTATTTGCCAAGTAGTCTTGTATCCAATCCAATACCTTACCTCCAATGCCATACTGTTTAAGCTTTTTTATTAAGATATTACGATCAAGTTTCAAAAGCTCGTTTTAAATCTAAAAAAACAGCCAGAATATACTTGTTATTATCATGTTTAAATTTGGTTAAGCATAGTTGAAGTGCAGTTTCACATGAGTGTTGCTTAGTCCGAGCCCGATTGCTTGATAAATAAAATTTGATTGCTATTAAAGTGGTCCAAGAGTTGCTGATAGACTGCAAGTTCTAATATTTTTTCGATTGGTGGTATTTATTGCGAAATACACGGCTCTTATATTAGATTTTAGGATAGAAAAGGACAACCTGTTTGTATGCGTGTTGACAAAATTTAAAAATATATACCAAAATTGAAGATTTTTAATGTTTAAATTAACACAGCCAAAAGGATATCTTTAAACTAAATCTCTTAAAAAAAAAGTAGGTTATTAAATCAACAGAACTTTCATCTTTTCCCATATTATAAAATATATGAGATTTAATGGACATTTCATCAATACATATGACACAATCTCTTTCATTGCCTTGTAATAAATCAACTTTATGTTTTAACGCTGTAAAAAAATAAATCATTAAATCCAGCAGAAATATTCCACTTACTACTTATTCTTTGTAAAGTAGTTTTGGAAGGAAGTCGAAATGTTTTTGATGAGTATTTATGCATTAGGTCCTAAAAAAATAGAGTGCCAAGGTAAACTGTTTATATTCATTAGTGTCTCTAGCACCTTTGAGTGATTTGCCTAACAATGTCATCTGAATTTTAACAAAATTTGAAAAACTCTCAGGAAAATGTTTATCTAAGGAACGTCCTACATCCTCAGCCGTAATATCTGGTTTGATAGGATTAGATTTTTTTATCCAATTGCCTAGTTAGATTTTTAATTGTTTTCCTTATTTGATCTTTTTTGGGGGTGTGGGCACTTAGGGAAGAAGATGTTTGTGTTCCTGATTCTAGAAAGAACAAACTATTAAAACATTTGAAACATATCTTTTCACTTTAAGTTTTCCTCTCAAGATACCTTGATAAAAGCTTTATTTACGACAAAAAAGAACCAAGTTATTGAGGTGTTTTTTATCTTAATATTATCTCAAAAGTATATATTAATGCTGGAAAAATACCTGCCACAGGAGTATCGCAATGAGAAGTTGAAGGAAGTGGATTATCATAGAGACTTTCCATGGGAACTATGAAGAAATATACCATTATTCATGTGTTACTCAGTGCTGTGAGTGCTATTTTATCTATCCAAAACCTATTTTTTTCCCAAAATATATTTCCAAATGACTTCTGATTTAAAAATATTTACAAAAATAGAGATCACAGAGTAACTTGGAACAGTTTAACAAAGAAAAATAATACCTGCTGTTGGACTATCTCTTGATCGAGATGTTGAGGGCCAAGACTCATCAAAACTTTGTCAACTCTAAAATAAAATAAATTTTATCAAAAATTTATATGTCTAATTAAAGAATAGTTACAGATTAATAAACATTAGTGCAAATTTATACTGAAATTTATCTATTTAAAAATTAGGAATATACAGTTAATTACATTTTCAAAACTAAGATATCTCTTAATACTATTAATAGTTTTGGAGAAAACAGTTAAATCCTTGAAACTTTGATCCTAAATATACAATTAATGTTTTAAAATGAGGTATAATCAAGTAATAAAATCTTTTATCTCTGTAATAGTTCTTAATTATATACATATGATTTTGTGGAAAATCATAATAAAATTCTCTGCAAATTTTCAAAATAATAAAAAAATCGTAAGTATTTATTTTAATTTACAAATATTAATAAACATTAAAAATAATATCTAAATAAGGCACCAAAGTCCTAATCTTAATTTTTAATATTTATTACTATTTGTAAATTAATTTTACTCTCTTTGTTGGAATACTTTGGTATTTTAATTTTTTATTATACCTTCATTATGTAGTATTTACTTACCTGTTTGAGTCCACACTTAAATGAAAGAATTAGAATTACACGGATACCAGCCCATCTTCGTATATTAACAGCTCTCCATTTTTTTGGTTATGGAACCTATCAGGTTGGTCTAGGGCATGGATATTCTTTTGCTGAGAGTCAACCTGTAGTAAGCAGGTGTATTACAGAAATATCTGATGCTATTACACAATTTCTATTACATGAATGGATAAAATTTCCAAATACTGATGAAAGTAAGGAAGAAATAAAGAGGTTTCTGGGAACTAGATCCTCGTTTTCAAAATGATATAGGGGTAATAGACTGCACACATATTAAGATAGTTTCACCACCTGAAAACCATCCTATACCCTGGTCCACCATATTATTGTCGAAAAAACTTTTTTGCCATCAATACGCAAATAATTGGTGATTCTAACAGGAAAATTTTAAGTATAAATGCACGTTTTCCTGGATCTGTACACGATTCTGCAATTTGGATGTTATCGGGCATAAAAAGTGTTGCAAAGGGATTATATTGAAAATGGTTCCTCAAATTACTTCTTTGGGGACAGTGGATATCCCCTTGGACCTTGGTTGCTGGTACCTTTTGCAGATCCTGTACAGTATTCTCCAGAATCAAGATTCAATACTGCTCTTTCTGGAGTGATCAGTGAACATATTAATGGATTACTAAAAGGCAGATTTAGAAGTGTTCACGGTCACAGAGCTTTACATTACAATCCAGCAAGATGTACAAAAATAATTTACAGTTGTGCTGTATTGCATAACATGTGCAGACAATTCAATATTCCATTACGACCTGACGATGTTCTACCAGCTCCTCCTAGGCCTATAGTTCAGGTTGCTGCAGGTAATGACCATGACTGGTTTAATGAGGGTGGAAGACGTCATGAGCAAATTGTAAGAAGACATTTCACAAATATATAAATTTCTATAGTCTTCTGTAGTACTAATGTGGTTAAGTTTAATAAATAAACTTCCAGTTTGTTTTGAAATAATAAAAATAACTTTTTATTGTGAAATCAATAAAAATGACTTTTCTCTTGTAAAATCAATCCAGGGACACACTTCTATATATTGAAAACTACTGTAAAAACCATAATTTGGATATTTATATATGTTTGTGAAAAAGTTATATTATTTATTGAAAAACATTCAATTATAAACAAACAAAACGGCAACTAAAATAATTTATTACACAAACTAAGTAATAAATATAAGGCAATATCAAAAATAGTATTAAAACTAGTACACATTAAAATGTCAGATTTAGAGCAGCACTCCTGGGCTTTGGTTTTTTCATTACATGAGCCAGCCGATAGTTAGGTTTAGCTAAATTATTGTTGGACTCTGCTAATATTCGAAGACAGTTTTCATGACTTTTAGCTACTGATTTCATCTGGGACTGTTGTTTTTTTCATGCAACTTTCTTTTTAGGTGTCGGTTTTTCTGTAGGTACCTCAACTAGAATAACCTATAAACAAAATTAAAAATTATTTGCCACGATAGTAGTATATCTAGGGTACAAGCTTTTTAGGTGCTATGAATCGGGAACTACAGTCATACTCAATAAGGTTTTATTATAATATTAAGTGATTTAATCAAAATACAAAGTTACTTTTATTTGTTATAATGGAAGTTTAAATTAAGTGGGTCGTAGAGAAAACAGTATATATAATTTACGTGAAAGTGCATTTTGTAACTCGGATGATTATCCCTCCATATCAGGGGTTAACCTTCATCCCCCTTACAAAATGTCTCACGTTCCACGTTCCTTATATTATACACATTAACATTAATTTAGTGCCAATTTAGTACTTATTTTCTCAAATAAATAGTATAATTACCTGGCTATCCTCAAATAAGATTTCCTGGTTACGGCCTGAAATATTTTCAGTTCCTAAATTGTTTTCTGTTATATTCATTTAATGCCTAAAACAAAAATAATCGTTCATTTGGTACTGAAATGTAATCACAAAACCTAATTCTCATTAAAATTACATGACTAATACTTACATCTTTCCACTGACTCACAGTTTTTTTGGCTCCTTGCAAACTATTTAAATGCTTAGTTACCTCGTTCCATTTGTTTTTAAATTTATCAGAGGGATTTATTTTTGATTCTAATAAGCCGTTTTGTTCCAAATAACTAACTAAATATTCTTTTTGTTCTTTGCTCAGCCTCGCTGAACGAATCCTTTTTTCTTCCATTTTTGTTTGAATAAACCCTCAAACCAAACATGAAAGAAATAAACGATCAGGCGACACAATAAAATATTTAAAAATAAATTCTGATTTAGACTTACGATTTTTCCTACAATCTACACATCTGTTTTACACGATGCAATAAATTGTGCGATTTATTGTCGCAAGAAATTGTGAACCTGGATTCAGTTCTGGCTTTGGGGTTTTTAGACGATGCAATTTATCGCACAATTCTTGCATACTTTAAGGGGCAACTGATAGTTCCATTTTCTATTTCTACTAGTTTTAGGGCAACAAAACAGAAGACAGTAGTCTGTATCGCTGTAAACATAATCATAAAAGGCGTTTTTATGGAACACCAGGCGAGAATGGATACAGGATTATGTTAAGGGGGGTGGGGTTTTTTCCCGAGAGACCCTGGGGCTGCGAACCTTGTGTGGGAAGGTTTTGGGAATGGGAACAAAAATGAATTAAAAACCAATATATTAATCGTTTTGTCCTGTCACTAGCTTTTGTAATTTTGTCTTAAAGCCTCACTGTTGGTTCTCCCTGAAATTGCATAAAAATTGCCAGTAAAAAGTAGAACCTTCTTTGTTTTAAATTTCTCAGGGATTTATTGCACAATTTCTTTTGCCAAAAACTAATAAAATTCTTTTGCCCGGCCTCGCAACAATCTTCATGATACCTTAACCAAACATGCAATAAAATATTGCGACCAATATATTTATAAATTTATTGCATCGTGTTAATAGCTTAAGGATTTAGATGTTAGAATTTGAAGGCTCTTCTTCTTCTCCCTGTGTAGGCAAATGCTATTAATGCAAATTTCGAGTCATTGAGCCTACTTAATACGATTTTGAACGAACATTTTAACGGGTACCTACGTTAAAATATTAAATAAACACAAAATAAACTTATGTTTAATTTTCACAATTTTATTAAATTAAATTGTGAAAATTAATTAATTAAGTTAAATTGTGAAATTCAAACCCAAGTTTATTTGGCGTTTTTTTGTAAAATGGATTTTCATCAAGTAAAAGTCGAATCAATCAACTATATCAAATATTAAAGTTTAACATAGCGTTAGTTCGAATGGTACAGAATAACACAATCTGTTAAAACAAAACATTTTAACGTGCGGCTAAATTTAACATGATCAGTTATAAAATCGACACTATTATTAATTAAATATTATATTTATTTACTTTGGTTCATCCTTATAGGAAAACAGAAAAATCTCAAATTGCAAATTTTGCCACCGCCATCACGGGTACCGCTTGAACAGCCAACAGCACAACAATTCTTCGTGCCCGTACTCATTTTTATTCCTTTTGTAACACATATCCACACAAAAATCACAAAATACTATATAACCACGCTGAAGAAATAACCTCACTTCGAAATTCACAATAATGAACACAGAGAACCTCTCTGTGATAATGAATGAGTCAGAGTCCAAGCATGTGCATTTGTTTTCTTGCTACTGAGTGTAGTCCCTGCGCCGTTAGGGGTCAGTGGGGGGGGGGGTGTTGAAGACAAGTATTAGACATAGTTAACTCAAGAAACGTTATTGTAAAACCGGACCACAGTGTTGGAATGGAGTTAAGGTACATTTACAACCAATTTGGTATGGGCACATTCTGCTGGTCGACTGCAAATTGGGTTTTAAGCATATTTCGAATACATTGGTTTACAATAAAATTTTAAGTCGGCACGACCTTGAATTGTACTTCAGCTTTGAATTGGATGCTTGCAAATCGCAAATATTCACTTCAATTGGGGCACGAATTTCATTTGCGCATACGTAGGTACTACGACACAAATTTATTGTTAGTGTTTAACGTCGGTCTGTGATTTGGAATTTGTAGCTTAAATCTTTTGGTATTAGAAAATATGTGATGTTTTTGGAAGTTATGTTAAATAATTGTAATTATTTAATCAAACTGAATTTGCACACATAATATTAAAAAATCTCAACAAATGGCAGCTCCTAACTCATTATAAATGACCTAAAATTGATCTCGGTACAATTCAGAATCCGTTAGTAAATTGTGCCTGTAGTGAATTGGTTGTAAATGCTACCTTTAGAGAGTGGAGTTATTTACGTGATCATAGGGTGAAAGCAAATTTTTAATACCCGAACAAGACACTCCGAACTATTAAAATCGAAGTTAAGTTTATTCAAACTTAGTTGTAAACACAAAAACATCATCGGTTAGTGTAAAACAGTAAAAAGTTATGTGCTCGATATACTCACAAATTATTAATTAACTAGCATTATAGTAAACTATAAAGTGCCACATCGGATTATTTTTTCGTTTAAGTCATTGCATTGAAAAAGGTGGAAAACAGCCACCGAAACGTTTGTAAAATATGTTTATGAATAAATAAACAATTTAGATTTTCATTCATATCTATAAAGAACCAAAATTCCAAGAACACAATTGCTATAAAAAAATATAAATAAGGTTCAAGAAGTCAAAAAGAAAGACAACTTTCTTTCAAACTATATATATATATATATATATATATATATATATATATATATATATATATATATATATATATATATATATATATATATATATATATATATATATATATATATATATATATATATATATATATATTTAGCACTTTGGGCTCTTATTAAAATTTTTAAATAATACAAAGAAGGTTTAGTGCCATATTCCCCAAAAAGAAACAATTATGCAGCTAATTGTATTGACAGAAATAGTTTGTAAGAAAGATTATTTTACTATATTTATATAGTCCTATAATTTTATATTGTATAATCATTAAATAATATTCTTTTTCTACAACCTTCTAGAAATTTAACTGTGACCAATTTTTTGAGTGGAAAATATATATTTACAGGTCTAGCCCGGCAAAGTGACATAAGGATTTGTAAAGTCTTTACCGATTCCTTATATCATTTTCTATTGACAAAAAGTATCCGATAATAATTAAAAATGATTATTCCAGTCTTCTTTGAAAGTAAGCGTCTGATGTCTGTCAGTTGAATTTTATATTTTATTAAAGTTAAAAAGTTTTTTGAGACTAGCAGGAACCGTTGCAGAAAAAAATATTGTACACAACACACCCAGAAAGTGACTTTACTGGGCTCGCTAGGGCTTTTGCAATGGAAATTGCCAGTAAAGAATCATTTTCCGGTCTTGTTGCATAAATAACTATCATGCTTTCTTGATATTTTTTCTAATATATTGACAAAACGTCCTAAATTTGCTTTTTTGTAGTTTTCTGATTTTAATAAATTTTGTACAAAATACAATTACCTACCCACTTGTGTTTTGAGTGTTAAGTTAATTATCCAATACAAAAACATATTTCTTTTAAATCTTATGTTAAGTGGTTCAACAAGGTTACAATTAACCTTTTGATTAGTTGAACATAAAAATTAATTGACATCTGGTTTTGTATTCTAACTTTAAAATAGCTTTGTTTCTGCAGCAGTTGGTGATCGTTTGTGGATCATCAGAGATAGTCACTCGGTTAGTTTTTAACTTCCAGCGAATAGAAGTATTTAAAAACAACTAATCGACTACTTCTGGTCCACAAACGATCACCAACTGCTACAGAAATAAAGCTTATAAATAATATCAATAAAATAATAGAAGGGTTTGAATTTCCGCGGGCATTTGCTTCTTGCGCCATCTACTGTCACCTTCCATTACAATCGACCAATTTAATACTGCGGATTAAATTTTAGCACTACTTGCGCGTCTCAGGGTTGTCTCTGGAAAGTACTGCCAGTTAGCACCGACTAACGATGAAGTAAAGTACTTGCTTACGAGTTTTTGACATTAAATTTGTGCCCCAAAACTTTGGATGTTATTGAAATTGCGGAAATTAAAATTAAAAATAATTCCGTACATTTTGCTTTTCTTGTTGACTAAACGTGTTTCCAAGGAGTAAAACAAAAACTTAGCCTACACCAATCTTCTAAATCCAGAACATGACCCATGTAAGAAATAAAAGAATGGTTGACAATAATTAATAAAAGTATCTGCCGTACTTTATCCTCGAAGTTATCTACAATAGGCGTTTATTTTTATTTTATTACTCGTCCAAAGGGACTAAGAATTTTGCATAGGACCATACA
The DNA here is from genome assembly GCA_029963845.1 of Rhamnusium bicolor. Classification (NCBI taxonomy): domain Eukaryota; kingdom Metazoa; phylum Arthropoda; class Insecta; order Coleoptera; family Cerambycidae; genus Rhamnusium; species Rhamnusium bicolor. Next base: position 31,887 of record JANEYF010004412.1, on the reverse strand, counting down.
ACCCTGCGTGTTTACAGTTATCGCCAGAGGGGGCGCAATTTTCCTCTTAAATTTTATAGCAACCTAAAAACTGTGATTTTTATTTTGCAAAAGAAGGTTCTTTCTGATAAGCTTCAGTGGTCAATTTAATTGGGAAATGCCTAAGCTGCTATAGAACTCTCTGGTTAAAGGATAACAAAGTAATATAATTGCTTATTTTAATATTATTGCTAACTCTGTGCCAGGTAGGTCTGGTAGGCAAGTTGTATTTTCTTCGGTAGCCTGTTTTGGAAAAAATGTTAATGTTAGTAGTAGCTTTTACAGGTTTTAATAGACAACCCACCCTTGCATCTGAATTAATTTTATTACTGGCTAACCCCAGCTCTGAGAACCATATCAACTTTTAGTGTCTCTCATTATTGAATTTCAAAATCGATTTACATAATGTGAATAATAAATTTAAATAAAATATACCTAATCATGGAATTTTAAGCGAGTCTAGCCCTGAACGAACTATTAGTTCTTCAATAAATGTGTATTTTTGCTCAAAAAAATTAAGATTAGTGTAGGATATTTAAGTAAAATTAATAAAATATTGACGTCATAGTTAGTTGGTTGTCTAATTTACAGAATTTAACATTTGATCCATTAATATTTTAAAAAATTTGGAGGATACCCTTTAACGTGCCATCAAATATTATGACATTATTTTATACAGTGATCTATTGACTTTTTAAACGGTTACTAATATTTATCAAAAAATAATACACAAGGTGCATGATGTTATCGGCACTGAGAGAAATATTATAAAAATTGAGTTCGTTCCTGGAATTTTTCCAAATTGATTTATGATTTTGATTGGAAGAGTATAATATTTGTACCAAATATAATTGAAATATTTAAAGCCGTTCCAGAAGTATGGCCGACCACACTTTTAGTCAAAAACCATAAAACTGTTGTTTTTTAAATTTTTTTTATATCTATTATTTGTGTTTTGTACATTATACAAAAAAAATATTTTTCATTCTTTATATTTTTGTATGTTTTCCAATAAAAAAAATATAAATAAGGCCTTTTTAACCAACAATAATGTTAGCGCCTCTCGTCGACCAGGAACCTACGCCTTTTTTAAAACAAGTCCGGTCCTGTATAAAACCAGTGTACTAGCACAGAAGTATACGAATTCTGTGGTACCGTGCTTGCCACTGCTAAAATTTCAAAAACGATTCTCAAACCGTATTTTAAAATAAATCAGCAAAGTTAAAAAGAAACGACCGGCGCCCTGTGGATATACATATATTTTATATTTTGTAAGTTAAAATACGGCTTTGAATGTTGGTACAGAGTATGTATGTATATACATGTACGCCGGTGGGTACCTACTACAGTTTTATGTGATAATGGAACCAGGAAAAAAATACAATTTTAACTAATAAGAAATTTTTTCTTAAAGTTAGAAAATTCATGAAATAATTTTATTTTTAAATACGGATTTTAAACCCAAAAAGGTAATGCCTAAATTCGAATTTAGCAGTGGGGAATTCTTAGGAAAAGATATCACTTAAATAGAAAATCATTTTAAAGTTTGGCGGTTTATAAGTTGCAGAGGGCAGCGCTGTCAACAGTAATCACATCACAAGCGTAATAATAAAATGGAGTCTCATTCATACGTGCAGTTTGTACACAAAATTTAATTAATTAGTTTTATGTATATAATCAGGATTAATAATAACAATAAGTAATATAAATTTATATAAATGTGATTTTCGGAGTCGTATATAATAAAGTGTGAAAGTTAGTGTTGAAGTGAATTTCAATTGTGTTTATTGAGACCGTACACAGATCGACCGTGTCCATGGTAAGTCCGTTTGTTTTGCGAGGATAAAAGTACTGAGCCTTTTGCCTTTTCTAATTACGTTTTAAGTGGAGGATGAATTTGTGTATTTTAAAATTTATATAATATTTTTGATTGAAAATTGTGCAAATATAAAATTTCTATTGGTTCAATGGAAATCAACATTTCTACATAAAGATATCACCTGATTGGTTGTATTTCGACAACTAAATACTGAACTGTATTATTCTAACCAATTAAATAGTCTCTTTTCACTCATTACGACTAGTGTAGAGTGCATGTGTGATCTAAAAATTATTGGAAAAGATTGAAATGTTGAAAATATACGGTGAGTGAGCTATTTCCACATTTGCCTATTAAATAGGGCAATAAAATACTAGACATAGGGTTGCGGAAGGAAGCTGTGATCTTTGATGGAGACTGCAATGTCGCTAATTTCGAATGCTAAGCTCCCAAGCGTAGAACACTCAAATGGCGGTCGGTAAGGTTCATTGTTCCCTACGCCGGCTAGATTAGTAAGAATAAGTTGACGGCGATTTTTTATGATTCGATACATTTCAGTTGGCCACCGGCCACTTCATTTAATAATGACAATTAAATAAGGCAATCTAAAGTATTAGGGATAAGATATTTATTTATAAGTATGTACCTAGCTACAAATCAATTTTGTAATTATTGACATCGTACATATTGTTTCTATCCTGCCATTGTGCAGGGCCGGTGTAATTGCAATATCAGATTAAATGTCCATTTCCCTTTGTCATGTATATTAATATTCTTAATTTTATGTATGTACAAAGCATTCGACTTTGAGAATGTTTCCGATTTCATATAATTTTTTTTGTCACATTGATTTTAATTGCCAATTATTGCAGATATGTTAATTGTGGTAATTATTAGTTTATTTATCGTTTTCTCGCTTTAGTCATTGACTGATTGGGGCCGGGGGTGAAAAGTTGTACAGCTCATGGTTTTTCTACACATAAGCGTATAGCTTTTCCCCTTTGGTCTTAATTACCTCTACAACACTACTATTAATTTCAATAAGTAGGTATTTACCTAGGTATTTACGAAAAGTCTCGGAATAACCGGAAAATCATCTCTATCCCTATTCTTTGTAGTATTTTAAACTTTTTAAAAGAGAACGGAAACATCGGAGCATTTATCGATTATTCGTAACTTCCTATTATATTTATTTTTAAGTCTAAACTAAATTTCAATGTCTACGTTTAAAAAACAAGTATCACCCAGAATCACCATAAATTTTCTGGAAGCTGTTCCAAGCCACTGATTTCTTTCTAGGCATTTTGCTAATTTTAGAATTATTTGAAAGATCGTAAATGTAAAAAGTAAACTGGTCTGGTCCTCACTGACCAAACATTTGTACACTTTTGTCAATTTTAGCAGGACTTTAACTTTTTACATGGTACTCCAATACTGTGGGAGGACCAGTTCTGCGAGGTACTGGGAAGTTCTGCGATATACTGTTTTAAATCATTAAAAAAATAATAATGTTTTTGCAAGCAACACATTTTTGTTATATTCTTTGGTCAAATTCTAACAAAAAAAGATCTATGACATTTTGTTGTAGTCAGGAGCGGATCCAGAAAAAAATAACAAGGGGGCACATAATAAAATCAACTCATGTAGGATGTGAACGAAATGCAGAAGTCAGTTTAAAGTTTGGGAGGGCCTCCCAGATTTTTTCTACAATATGTATACAGGGTGTTTCAGTATTTTGTCATATAAAAAGGTGTCCTGGAAAGCTTGATTTATTTAGACTCTGGTCTCTTTTATTTACTATGGGTTAATAATTAATTACTACTAACGCTTTACTACAGATTTACTAAAATGTGTTGTCACAATCCACTGATTATTTGACAGCAGCGTACTAGGGCATTTTGTATTTTATTAAATAATGCAATGTTCTAAATAACTGTGCGAGTCGAGACTATTTTATTTTCTATTCAGAAACTGTCAATTTGATGAAAAAAATAAATGAGACAAAATAGTTTTTAAGTGAATCACATTTTTATATGATAAAATTCGGAATTTGACCCATTTTACTGATAAGGAATGATTGAGAAAATATCTTTTAAAAGCGTTCCTATTAGTAGAAAATGTCTACCAAAATTCATTTTTTTTTATATTTCCAAATTTGTGAAAAAAATTAAAAACCTAATTTTAGCCTCCATCTTGGGCTTCATGTCTTCCGAGGGTGAAAACGGAGATACCGATGATGATGAAATATGTTTATTAGGTACTGGTAGAAAAAATAATCATAAACACATATATGTATAGGTATTACTTAATGCTTTTTTAACAAAAGTTAAGCGTTGTTACTTATTGCTAATATATGGTATAATTATGTTCCAACTAACCACAAATAAACGGAGGTATTTGCTTAATTTTCTTTCCATCATTTAAAAAATACTGTAACTTTTTGTCATTAAAGTAATCTTAATGTTCAAAGTTGGAATTGAATAACTCTACATATATACATATATATATATATATATATATATATATATATATATATATATATATATATATATATATATATATATATACATATATATATATATATATATATATATATATATATATATATATATATATATATATATATATATATATATATATATATATATATATATATATATATATATATATATATATATATATATATATATATATATATATATATATATATATATATATATATATATATATATATATATATATATATATATATATATATATATATATATATATATATATATATATATATATATATATATATATATATATATATATATATATATATATATATATATATATATATATATATATATATATATATATATATATATATATATATATATATATATATATATATATATATATATATATATATATATATATATATATATATATATATATATATATATATATTTTCGTTTTCTGGTTCTGTTAGCATCCGTACATTAAGCTACTAGGGTGACATCCGGCCTATATACAGCAGTGTATATAATATACTACACAAATTTCTAAAACCTACCGTCTTAGAATCCGTTACACTTTACGCTAAGGGTGGCAACCACCATATGTATATATAAATGTTTTACCTAGTAAAAGTCGAAATGACTTCCATATACACTAATTGGCATCCTTTACAGCGTTGCCGTGTTTATGTAAGCTAACTGATTAATAATCTTGTTTCATAACTGTAATTCTGATGATCTTGCTGCTTCTGAACAAGCAAAAAACATCTTGTTTGATAAACCCATGAATACATTTTATATAACTAATTCATGGATTTTAAGCAAATTGCGTTTTTATTTTCTACTACTTTCCTTTAACTTTTTTTTCTGTAATATTGAATAGTCCATTCATATTAAAACCAAAATAGTGGAATAGGAGAAAAAAATTATAAAGTTTTGCCACTTAGGGATTATACGCGTCAAGTGAATAGCTTTCGAAATCAAAAAAAGTTCCAAAGTAAAAAGTGGTCGCTTAACCCCAAAAACCACCCAGAAGGCACCCTGCCGTAGTTTTATGCATTTTTCTCAGAAACCGTCGGCCCCACTAAAAATTTTATACTTATAGAAAATATTTCTTATAAAATTTGTCACAAAAAAGGTTCTATTACTAAAGTCAATAAATGCAGTGGATTTCGAGCAATGAGCGATTTAAGAACATTGCGCAAGAAAACGAAGAGTATATTGCATTTGATCGGCACATTTCTAAAACCGTAAATATCGTTCGTAGAGAAAAAAATTTCATATCATTGTGTTCGTCATCGAATTCTGAACAACTTTCAAAATATCCGTCTGTCTGCCTGTCTGTCCGTCCGTCACGTTTCTTGTAAGCACGATAACTTAAGAAGGAAAAGTTCGATAGAATTAAAATTTTGGGCTGTGAGTTAGTTATTAAATATGATTTGAACGAAACAACTACTCAGCGGGCAAATACCCCGACCTGCATTGGATTATACCTTCAAATCATGATATATCTGTAGCCAACATCATTTGTCAATTCCTAACCAGACACAGACCGGTTTCGAAGTTATTAGTTCTCCTCAGTATGCCAGAGACATCATGATGTCGGTCGGATAGTAGCATTTGGACCATATGAGAAGTTTCATACTGGGGTGCCATGGGCTGGACCATATGAGAAGTTTCATATACCTCTCGCCACTACTCAATTTACCTTAGTCAGTATATGACTGGCGGGTTGGCCACTATCATTTGTCTGTTCCGTAACCTATGGCATACTGAGGAGAACTAATAAGTTCGAAACCGGTCTGTGTCTGGTTAGGAATTGACAAATGATGTTGGCTACAGATCTATCATGATTTGAAGGTATAATCCAATGCAGGTCGGGGTATTTGCCCGCTGAGTAGTTGTTTCGTTCAAATCATATTTAATAACAGTAGTTTAGTTCACCTGGGCTAGAGGTCGCCGCTCTCGGTACTTGCTTCGCAAGTCGCTATCCGTCACAGAGACATCTATGATGTCGGTCGGAGTAGCATTTGGACCATATGAGAAGTTTCATATACCTCTCGCCACTACTCAATTTACCTTAGTCAGTATATGACTGGCGGGTTGGCCACTATCATTTGTCTGTTCCATAACCTATGGCATACTGAGAAGAACTAATTAGTTCGAAACCGGTCTGTGTCTGGTTAGGAATTGACAAATGATGTTGGCTACAGGTCTATCATGATTTGAAGGTATAATCCAATGCAGGTCGGGGTATTTGCCCGCTGAGTAGTTGTTTCGTTCAAATCATATTTAATAACAGTAGTTTAGTTCACCTGGGCTAGAGGTCGCCGCTCTCGGTACTTGCTTCGCAAGTCGCTATCCGCCACAGAGACATCTATGATGTCGGTCGGATAGTAGCATTTGGACCATATGAGAAGTTTCATATACCTCTCGCCACTACTCACTGTGAGTTAGTGTTCGCTAGAAGAAGAATCTTATTGTTTTTGAAAAAAAAATCAAATCGTAAATAAAAATGTTTAAGCATATTTTATTTAAAAATATTACTACAGAGGGTTGCAATTTTTAATGTGATACTAAGATTGAAGTAGTTTTTTGTAGACACCAAAATACTGTAAAATATACTGTCACATGTTTAGCCTATACAGTCGGCATCATCGGAAGATGATAAAATTTAAGTCGACATTATCGGGAGATGATAAAATTGATTAAATATGTAGTCAATACATTAGGTATTGTAAGAATGAAGTTTATAAGCCAATAACATCATTATTTTCAAAAAACTGCGAAGAGTATCCTATAGAATGTGGAACAAATATATAAAAAGTGCAATAAGACTACTGTCTGCGAAGAGTACAATGTTCACGTCTAGTTGTCTTATAAACTTTATTCTTACAATACCTAATGTATTGACTACATATATAATCTTCAATTTTATCATCTCCCGATAATGCCGAATGTGTTAGCGAAACGCGTTGCGGTATATTTTATAGTAATAACTAAGATTCATTTTTAGAATACCTAATATATTGACTAGGTACATATTTAGTTTTAAATTTTATCATCTTCCGATGATGCCGACTGTATAGGCGAAACATGTGACTCTATATTTTACAATATTTTGGTGTCTACAGAAAGCTACTTCAATCTTAGTATCACATTAAAAATTGCAACCCGCTGTAGTCATATTTTTAAATAAAATGTGCTATAACATTTTTATTTACGATTTGATTTTTTCAAAAACAATAGGGTTCTTCTTCTAGCGAACACTAACTTACAGCCAAAATTTCAATTCTATCGGACTTTTCCTTCTTAAGTTTTCGTGCTTACAAGAAACGTGACGGACGGACAGACGGATATTTTGAAAGTTGTTCAGAATTCGATGACGAACACAATGATATGAATTTTTTTTCTCTACGAACGATATTTGCGGTTTTAGAAATGTGCCGATCAAATGCAATATAGGTACTCTTCGTTTTCTTGCGTAATGTTATTTAATCGCTCATTTCTCGAAATCCACTGCATTTATTGACTTTAGTAATAGAACCTTTTTTATGACAAATTTTATATAGAATATTTTCTATAATTATAAAATTTTTGCGCAGCCCACGGTTTTTGAGAAAAATGCAGAAAACTACGGCAGGGTGTCTTTGGGGTGGTTTTTGTGGGTTAAGCGACCACTTTCTACTATGGAACTTTCTTGATTTCGAAAACTATTCACTTGACGCGTACAATCCCCAAGAGGTAAAACTGTATAATTTTTTTCTTCTATTTATGCTAATATTAATGGACTAGAAGGGCTATGCCCTTGCCCGATAATTTAGACTTACGAGAATTATGAGAATTACAAGTTACTCGTTCTAATTTATGTGTATAGGGTAAAAGTCCGAAATTTGTCACCCCTTGTCTTGTAAGGTGTAAAATACACGCACTAAGACAAATATAATTTATTAAGGTACAGAAGTTAAGAATCTATGCAGTATCATGTTGTAATAATAACTAATAACTAATAATTATTAATTCAAATCAGAAATATCAGCATGGCATGATCAACGATCATGTTTTACTTATAAAAGAATGGGATACATTGGCATAAAAATTGAAAACTATTTCCAAAAACAAATTTACACTATTTTGATGTATTATCGAAGTATAAGTATTAAAAACTACTGCATTGTTCTTGAAATTGCAATTGAAACTAATATAATACACATTGTTTACATACATTAGCAATTTAATTTTAAGCAGACAAAATAAATAATACACCAACATAAAATAAGATACTTCATTCAAATTTAAATACCGCGCCATGCGCACCTTGCGTAAGGCTCGATTCGACATGGTAATTACTGTAATAATTAGATTGGATGACGCGAAGATCTCTAAACGCATTACATACAAGAAATAAAATAAATTTTCTCGTGGATGTTATACATAGACCCTCGAAAAGATATTAGGAAAAGCACAGTTGCCAAACCAAACCCAAAATAAATGGAAGTTGCCCTTCACGCGTTTTAAATCTTTGAATATATACACGGGTTAGACTCCAGCGCACTCTTTGGTGAAATAGCGTGTACCACAATGTATAGTATTATACAAAAAATGACCAAAGCAGCATCCCGACGATTTTCGGTTAAAACAAAGATGGTACCATTGCCGTACATAAAAACAATTTTTAAGGTGTTTTCAAGTTGGCATCCGTATACTGGAAGTCAACTGGTCGTGGGTGCCACCTTTACCGCAAATTTAACGAATGAGATGCCATCTTATACTGTGACTGTATATATATATATATATATATATATATATATATATATATATATATATATATATATATATATATATATATATATATATATATATATATATATATATATATATATATATATATATATATATATATATATATATATATATATATATATATATATATATATATATATATATATATATATATATATATATATATATATATATATATATATATATATATATATATATATATATATATATATATATATATATATATATATATATATATATATATATATATATATATATATATATATATATATATATATATATATATATATATATATATATATATATATATATATATATATATATATATATATATATATATATATATATATATATATATATATATATATATATATATATATATATATATATATATATATATATATATATATATATATATATATATATATATATATATATATATATATATATATATATATATATATATATATATATATATATATATATATATATATATATATATATATATATATATATATATATATATATATATATATATATATATATATATATATATATATATATATATATATATATATATATATATATATATATATATATATATATATATATATATATATATATATAATATATATATATATATGCATATATATATATATATATATACATATATATATTTACATCTCCATATCTATATGACTTCCAGTATAAGGTGCATGTATGTGGCTTCCACCAGAACGAGTGGAAATATATATATTTTAGTTCGTGTATATATCTCCATTCGTGAGTCACATTTCAGTTATCAATAAGGAGTAATTTTCTTGTCATCATCAAATCGCGATGGTTGTGAGATCCGACAGAGAACGTGATGTGTGTGGCTTCCGACAATATAATGTAGCATCCGAAATATACATTATTTGAGAAGTGATAGTGGATGCGACCTCCGACAGGGTTGCCATGTTTGTAGCCTATAGGTATTAAATTCTTGTTTATTTTCTTTGGTTTCATATTTGGATATAGATATATGAGTTGGAATAAATTCGATTATTTCAGTACAAAGCAACTGACAGAAAATCGCTTGGATCTGTCGATTTTTAAATATATTTTTCTATTTTTCACATGTAATATTTTTTTTAGAATTGTTCTTGTAAAAGTTATGACGTATCAACATATTTTTTAAATGGCAACCTCCACTTTTAGTAGTTCCATTTAAACGAGTACATTTTAAATGTTTCTGAAAATTTATATAAATGCAATACAATCAAAAAAGAATTAAATGTCCAAATTGTCTTCTTTACGCCTTGACATTGTGCAAGACGAAATTCAAATTCATGTAACTTAATAATTAAATAATTAATTTGTTATTTTCACTAGAAATTCATAATACGAAGCAAATAAAATGTCAGAATTTTTAAGATGATTATTATTTTATACTCCTTATTTTATTTGTTTAACATTAACCTTAAACGTCTGAACTATGGCTTCATATTCTGGATCTTTCACGGAATCATCGACGGACTCGGTATCACTAGACATATCTTCCTGGCCTACTTCCTGCAATGTTTTGAAGACAAAATATCTTTTAGACATTTCATTCTAAAAATTTGGATTTTGTTAACATACTTTTACAGCAATCATTGAATCATCTGATGAAGTGACAGAATTGTCCTGTACAGCTGAATCTGTATGTCCTGCATTTATCATTGTATTGGTTGGGGTAGGGGCTCTATTGCAAAACCACTGTCTTTTTCTTTGGTTTAGAATAATTCGAAGAGCAAATACTATATTGAAAAATATAATACATGCAAAGTAGAAAAAGCAGTTTCAGCTTATGTAAGTATGAAACGCTTACGTAGTCTGCAGAAAATAAACGCGACATATATATGGTACACCTGGAAAAATTTTTAATTACACTACTGACAGAACATTGCAAATCTAGTTTTCACATCTGGAATCATTTTTAAAACGATTGTGTAATTAAAACTGGCATTTTAAAAAATCTGACATTTTATTTGCTTCGTATTTATACATTTCTAGAAAAAAATAATAAAGTAATTATTGGGTATTAACATAAGCATTCTTATGTAATATGATAACAGTCATTTCTTAAATGTAAAAAAAAAACTTTCTTCTTGGTGTCAATATTTTTTTAACTTCAATATTTTTTTGCTTCTAATACTAAGAATACTATTATTTAATCCACTGTAATCTTCTGCCTAGACTGAGTAGTTGTTTTATTAGTTTCTGCAATAAAATGTATTTAAAGTGTCATGTTTGATTATTATCTACAAAAAACTTTTATACTAGCATATTCAGAATGACAGTATAAAATGTAAGAAACTGTAGGTATTTGTAATTTTTATCATATTAGGTTTGAAAGAACTTATCTAATACCCAATAATTATTTTATCATTTTTCTTTAGAAATTAATAACCTGCATTTTTAGATTTCAATAATATTCACGAGTGAATTTAAAATTTGAACTTTTTGAATTTTTTAACCAATTGATGAAATATTGCACAGTTACTAAGGTCAGATGACAATACGACATTCCACCATTACTATTGCAAATATCCCCACGTAGGGGGTACGGGGTGAAAATTGAAAAAATCTGCAAAAGTATATTAAAAAAAAATAATTTAATGTATGATAATAATTTAATTAAAATATGACTAAAAAGTAGAAAAAAAAAAATTAAAAAACTTGCTTTTCTTAAAGTAGTACTAAAAAAGTAAAAAATAATTTCTTTGCCAAATAATTACTTTAAAAAAATTTTTTAAGGCAAGGCGTGCGCACTTTGCACAATCTGCATACAATCATACAAAGTGCGCACACCTTGTTTTTAAAACAATTTTTTAAAGTAATTATTTGGAAAAGAAATTTTTAACTTTTTAGTACGACTTTAAAATAAGTAAAGTTTAAAAAAAAACATATTTTTTTTATTATATTAACATTAAATCTTTCTTTTTTGGTATGGAATGATGCTATAAAAAATAAAGTGATTTGGGAAATCAAAAGCAATCTTTTTTTTCGTTATGAGAATGTTTGAAAAATAACAGGAACCCCACTGCTTGTGATCGGTAACTTAAGTAGGTACCATATTTTTATTTTCTGAGGTAACCTTAATTATTTTTTTAAAGTAATAATGAATATTTTTTTCATAAATTACAGCCATGACTTTAAATGTTGTTTTACTTTAGACTAATTTGAATGAACTCATTTCGAGTAGATTTTTTTTTTGGTATTCTTACGTCTAACATACTCCCATAAACTACGTCAATGGCAAATCAGTTAATCTTTGCACAAACATTTATTTCTCCAAAAAGTTATATTCGAAAATTGTCATGGACAACTGTGAAAGGAGTAATAATATAATGATAACTAGTCTACATTACGCCCTCTTATACATTAACTGACACACCACAATTTCAAATTTGTAACATTAAAGAAACCAGACTTCTTCGCATCTGAACTTTTCGCACAGTATAAATAATTAAAATCTAGTATGTTCAAAATTTCCTTAAGAAAGGGAAATTTTTTAACATAACTTAGTATATCTTTAAAACTGTTCAACGAAAATTATTCAAATTTTAGTGAGTATTTTACATTAGCCAAAAGATGAACACATAATTTTTAATTTTTTTCTGCTCTGCCATTTTTAAGGTATTCGCAATTGAAATGTCAATACAATCAAATCATATAGAAATTTATCCTATCTAGAATCCCTACAACATTATCTGTCAACTTTAAGTAAAATATCTACAAATTTATTTTTGATACTATCACGATCGAAACGCAACGAAATGAAAATGCCATGCCAAGTGAAAGATACTTTTACTAAAAAAATAAAAATTGCCTTTGAATTGGTGGTTGGTTGCTAATTCAAAGGTAATGTTTATTTTTTAGTAACAGTATCTTTATGATTTCGGATAACGTATATATCACTTAATAAGCACTTCAAATTCATTCCTAAATTGGTACTTACCCTATATTAAACACAACAATTAGCAACACATAAAATCGTTGCGGTGTGGTTTGGCGTGGCAAAGAACACTTTGCAGAAATAAATAAGCAAATGAAACCTTAAAAATAAAACAGATCATACCTAATTTCTTTCGTAGCATGTGATACAGGGTTGCCGATATTTACCGGAAGACCTATCCACTGTAAAATGGAAATTATCTAATACGTCGTGGGATATACGTAAACAGCGAAGTTCTCGTTGATGTGGCCGCTTCGTGAACTAAAATATACGGGACCGTTCAAAAACCGAGTATCTGACTTCCAGCTGAAATTAACACAATGGCTAACTAAGGCATCATGTAATCATTTTACATTAATTGCGTTACGGCTTCCATATACGGAAGACGTATCGCAGACGGAAGCCATATAACATGTAAATGGTCTATTATCGGAAGCCTTATCCTACGCAGGATATATATATATATATATATATATATATATATATATATATATATATATATATATATATATATATATATATATGTATATATATATATATATGTATATATATATACGTATATATATATATACGTATATATATATATATATATATATATATATATATATATATATATATATATATATATATATATATATATATATATATATGTATATATATATACATATATATATATATATATGTATATATATATATATATATATATATATATATATATATATATATATATACATGTATATATATATATATATGTATATATATATACATATATATATATATATATATATATATATATATATATATATATATATATATATATATATATATATATATATATATATATATATATATATATATATATATATATATACATGTATATATATATATATATATATACATATATATATATATATATATATATATATATATATATATATATATACATGTATATATATATATATGTATATATATATATATATATATATATATATATATGTATATATATATATACATGTATATATATATATATATATATATATATATATATATATATATATATATATATATATATATATATATATATATATATATATATATATATATATATATATATATATATATATATATATATATATATATATATATATATATATATATATATATATATATATATATATATATATATATATATATATATATATATATATATATATATATATATATATATATATATATATATATATATATATATATATATATATATATATATATATATATATATATATATATATATATATATATATATATATATATATATATATATAGTCGACCGTAGTATCTTGTGACATCCAGTAAAAATTTTAACGTTTTGACATCTACCCTAAACAAAGCAGATAGACACAAAACAAAAATATGACTTTCTGGATTCGAAAAAAGCATGTTATTGCATAAAAAAACAATTGAACCATACACAAAATGAAAAAAATATTTGTCCTATCTCTTTGACATCCGGTGTATATCCATTATACATTTTTATCTAACGTTCCTTGTGACATTCGTGAAAAATCAACGTATCTTGTGACATCTTTACAGCGTTGCCTATTTTGCAAGGCAACATATGGTAAAAATAAACCATCTACTAGGCTTTTAGGACAGTCTGAGTGTGTGAGCTTAGACTACTTCTCATCTGGTCTCAATTAAGTTAAAAGTCAATTGAAACGTTTATAAAATTTTAATCTTGTTAATTAAATACTTGCTAGTTTTAGTTAGGATTAAGTATTAGTTTAATAATGAACTAGAAACGGCTGCGCCTAAATTTCGCCCCACAGGAGCGTCCAAAAAGGGTCGATTTTAGGGATTTTTGCAAAACACAAAGATTTTACACATATCTTTTAAAATAATCTTCCCGAAATCGGTTTTAGTATCGAAGTAGAAGAACGAAGGTGGGTAAGGAGGTAGACACATCAGCGGTGGGCCCAAACTCGAAAATTAAGGGCGGCAGGAGCGTACGAAAAGTGGCATTTTTGACGTTTGTGCTAAGATGGCGGCCGTATTTTTTACAAATCATAAAAATCTATCCCATTCGATTTTTCATTTATGTTGGACGCCACGTGTAGACTGTCTATAAATGTTGGAAAAAAAATTAATAACTCCGTTGTGAGAGGAAAATAATAAAAAAAGCGCGTTAAGATGTACGTAAACTTCCCCTGTCGGTAATGTTGCGAAACGATCGCGATCAAACCACCACCGAGAAAGTCTTTGGGGCCGCCGTCTTTTTCAATTGGCACATCACCACCTCTGAAGGATGGGGCTAACAGTTTTTATATATACATATAACTAGGTTCGGCTTTACCGAACCTAGTTCCTCCGGACGGGCTGGATGCAGTGCCTGCGGCCCCGCATCGAACGCCTTCGGCGCTCGAGGGCTTTGAGGCCCTTCAGGGCCTTCGGCGGTCGTAGATTTTCCTCGAGACGGCCGGTAAAAGTCGCGGAAAGGGCCTGAGGTCCTTTCATCGCAGTACAGTCAGAATAGTGGGTTTTTTCACTTTTTCGCGATTTTTTTTTAATTTGGGCAAGAAAAAACACCCCGTGTATTTTTTGGAGGCCTCCAATGGACTCCCCGCCTCGTATATAGTCGACTCCAGCAAAAATAAAATTTGAATTTGGGACACCGGGTATGCTAAATTTTCGTTGTTTTTACTATTTTATTAAAATTAATTAATTTATTTTTTCTCGCCAAACATCCCAAATAGTTTCGCTCAGATCTTCTCTAGGAAAGCGAGTTGAGCCGGCGGAGTGGCAACGGAGTCTAAGTTAAGGTTCAATCTGTCCGCATATCGCAAATCCGGGCCCCGAAAACCTTTTTTTCATCCCAAAAAAAGGGGGGGATTTTGGGGATTTTTAAAAACACTAAATTTTAAACGCTCATATCTTTTAAAATAATATTTCCGGAATCGGCTTTGGTATCGAAATCAAAGCACGAAGGTGGCCAAGGACCTAAGCACACCACCGGCGTGCCCAAACTCGGAAATTAAGTAGGAGCGAAGGAAAAGTGGCATTTCTTGACTTTTACATAAAATTCAAATAAAAATGGCCGCCGTATTGTCGCAGGTCGCAGCGTTTTTCTCTTTCATCTCTCTCTGAAAATACAGACCGTATTTGGAAAATTAATAACTTTTCCCGTTATAAAATTAAGGACCTAAAATGTCGCGGCGCACTGTAGGAAGGTCCGAACTATCCATCAGGAATGGGACCGGCCCATCGGACCGATCCCGTTCAAAAGCCTTTAGAGCATCCAATCGCGTGTGTTTTTTCATTAATTTTTTCGATATCTGCATCCCTTTACGAGTTATAAGAACTTTTTGGTTTTGTCAGTTTATGCTTCACATATACAGATTGACCAAATTTCCATTTTGGTATTTTACATTTAACAATGAGTGCGAGGAAGACACTATAATGGAAATAATTACAAGTATAAACTAAAGATAGAAACGGTCAAGAAATCTAATTATATGAGCAGGATATGAGCACGACCCATACACCTCGCAATTGGCGGAGGGCGTGGTTAATCTTTTTTAGAAATTCATTTGCTTGCCGCGCCTTTCGCCAACTGGGAAATATGTGCGGCTGCAATCACACCCCACTCCATGTAACTTGACTTCTTGACCGCTTCTATCCTTATCTTATACTTATAGTTATTAGTGTTATATTGTCTTCCTCGCACTCATGGTTTGATGCAAAATACCAATGTTGAATTTTGCTCAATCTGTATAACATCTATTCGATCGTTTAAAGATTTTGTTCCAAACTTTTTTTGCTTTTTTGTCCAAAGGAACTGAGACTTTTGCACAGGATAGTAGGCGGTTAAAGTTGTCAGAAGGTGTGGATGTTTTTTTATTTATTTTTTCGATGTGTACTTCCTTTCTCGAGTTATAAGAACTTTTTGGTTTGGCGGTTTATACTTTACATATTTAACATCTATCGACTTTTTAAAGATTTTTTGAATTTTTTTTTGCCACAGGCGCTTTAATTGCTAGTTACGCCTCTCGAGCAAAAATATATTGTGTCATACATGCATGGACAATATGGACATATTTACGCCCTGACACATAACCTAGAGCCAATCCTGACTTTTAATGTCATCGAAACGTAAATTCAGAGTTCTACCGATAGCGACTTCGGCGATTGAGCCGAGGGCACCCGAGGCCAGCTCTAAAATAAGATATACTACTATAGGATTCAAATGTATTGAGCCCTCTCTTTAACTGCGTATACCTCAAAAAACGGTGGAACGAAAAAAATTAAAAAAAAATTGTGTTCATTATATGTCTATTGTACATTATTCACTGAAATTTGAATAACTTACGTTTTGAACAGTTTTGAGGATCTGTTAAGTAATATTAAAAAATGCCCCACTTTTTAGAGATATTTTGACCATACCATACGGAAAATTTGCATCCTATTTAAATAAAATTTTAGGTATCGATAAGATACAGCTTTTTTCATACAATTAAATTTTTTCATAATTTTCATTGTAAAATTTCGGAGCTATTGTCAAAAATGTGACCTTCATGCTTATTCAGTTATTTTTTAACGTATTTCAAAAATTTTTGATAAAATGATTGATTATATAAAAGTGTAAAAAGTTGCAGAAAAAAGATTTTGGAAAAATCAAATATTAATTGAGTTATCAAGCGCAATTGAAAATATGAATGTCAAAAAGAGGTCGAAACTAGTTTGAAAGGCTCTAATTAATTAATCGTTGATATTTTTTTAAAGTGTTTTTTTGGAATATTATCTTTGAACAGACATGGTGACACATTTTTGTAAATAATAAAGAAGATTTTGGATCAATTTTAATCTTGTTAATTAAATACATGCTAGTTTTAGTTAGGATTAAGTATTAGTTTAATAATGATTTATAATTCGTGTATTATAAATTGTGCATTTATGATTGTAATTATATTATGGGTTACCTGTTGATAAAAACAAATAAATAAATCGCTTGATACATAACATTACCATATGTATTATGAAAACACACATTTTCATCACCACCATCTGTCGATTATTGTCTCAAGCATCTGATTTACAGAGGTTAGGAAAGGATTTATAAGCACATAACTTTCAGGAAAAAAGAGTACACGAATGAAACATACACACCTATAGTTATATTTATTATAACACATCTTTATTAAATGAAGTCTCATTAGTATTATAAATAACTCAATATTTCTGCAAAAAGTTTGTTAGTGTATAATATTTTATATAACCCCCTTTGAGTCAAAATCTGGTCATTTTTAGTATGTGGACCTAGCAAGTTTTTTAATCAGGACATCATGAGTCACAAAAAAAAATAAAAAAAAAAAAAACATTTTAACCGAGGGCCAAAATACTATCTTTTTGTGTGGGGTCCTTTGTATCTTAAGCATTATTTCTTGTATTGGTTCACTATGAATATTTTTATTTGTGCCCATGTTTTATTATTAAATGTTGTAGGATGGAGATTTTTCAACTCTGTGCATTCCATTTTTTTCGGTGGCTTCTTAAGCGCCAAGTGCATCCTGAAAAGATTTGGGCGAGTCTTTTTTGTTCGCTTGTCCATGGTATCAGAACACGACCTTTTTTCACCTGCTGAAAAAATATTACTTTACTACAGCATTATAATTAAAACGAATGAAAAAAAGTGATATCTAGCCTACCGAAAATAAGTGATGACTGATATCAACAACAAAAATTTAAAGTTTCTTACTTTCCTCGCTTTCACAAAGAAATGTTACCCTCCTAGATTTTCACGTTTCAGATGTTGTAGTTCGGGAATTTTAAATTAATTCATTTATGTCTGTCTGTCTGTATGCGCTTCGAAACCTTAATAACTATTGGGCAGAAGAAAATTAAATGTTGCATGTCGTTAACACTATTATCAAGGAAGAAACTGGATATACTTTTGTTAAATATACAAGGTGGACAGTAAAAATTTGTTTGCGTTTCAGATGTAGATTACTAATTTTATATTCATTCATATCCGTTGGCTTGTCTGTCTGTCTGTCCGTCTCTATGTTGAAGCGAAATCATGAAAGCGATTCGACGGTAAAAAATGTTTCATATGTAGTTCACACTTTTTGCTAATGAAAACGTTTCTTTTCGGATTTTCATGTTTTAGGTGATGTAGATTACGAATTTTAAATTTATTCCTCTCCATCGGCCTGTCTGTCCATTGGGGCGAAATCTCAAAAAGTATTTGATTTAAAAAAATTAAATTTTGCATGTAGTTCACACTAATACCAAGAAGAAAGAAACCGGATATACTTTTATTAAAAAATATATAGGGTGTACACTAAAAAATGACAAAGATTTGCGAGGGAAGTTCTTTTTACAGATTTTTATATTTTTTTTACATAATCTTACCTGATTTTTATGAATGCTACTAAATTCTTCTTTATAACTTTCTGGTCGATTATTTGAGCTTTTGTTCTCTTCCTTATTAAACCTGTTTCATTTTCTGTAAGCCAAAAAATTTTTTTTGTTAATGCTATTTTAATTTTTCTGCCGCTTTCATACCTGTATGTTATCACAATTATCTTCTCTATCAATGTTTTCGTCCCAATTTGCTGTATTTAATAATTTCTTGTTTACATCACTGTTTTTATTAAGGGATGTGTGATCTTCTGCATCGTCAAGATCAGGAATTTCGATATCAATAGTCTCTAAGGACTTACCGCGGTATTCGCCCATCGACTTCTTTTCCATGAGGAGCAAAAGTTTAGATACTTTGGCTATTTGCAGTTTGTCATCAGTTTTTCTATAGTAATTCAAGTGTGTCGCTTTTTCATGCCCAAGGTGGGTTGACAGCTGTTCCAAGTCATTATCTTCCATCGAAATTAATTGTGCAATAGTCGCAATGTGTTTTCTTAGACTAGTCGCAGTTATAGCTTGAATATTTGTTACACCGCAAGCAATGGCAATTTTCTTTAACACTTTGTAAGACCACAAAAAGCTATCTTCAGTGCCTGGATTTGCAAAAAGATAGGGATTCGAACAAGCCACAAATTTCCTAGAATTCAATAAAATTTCAGTATGTCTCTGCATATCTTTTGTGAATATTACAGGTACAGCTCTACCCTTCTTCCCTCGAATTATAAATCGTTTTATGGTTTTCACTAACACTTTCTCTGTTACTGTCAGCGACTGATAAATATCTTGGATTCCTGATTCTTCCTCTTCCCTTAAATAGTCCTCTATTGTAATTCTTTGTGCCTCACCGGAGCGTTTTCTATTCAACAGTATGACATGAGCTAGAAGAGCTTCAGTTAAATTGCGAAAGTATAATAAATTGCTTGGATCGCTCTCTAACATTTTGGACCACTCTTTTTCTTCCTTAACAACAAACTCATTCATTTTTATGACATCCTCTGTTAATGGTAACATACTTCCTTTCTTCCAATTCTTAGAAGATAAATCCTTGTTTGCGTTTGTAGAAACATAAAAACGAAATTGAGTTTCTATCATTTCCCTTAAGGTTCTGATTTCTTCGCTTTTCATTGTATCACCTTCCTTGGCAGCCAAAAAGATGGCAGTATCACAGACCTGTTTGAGAACAGTTGCCCATCTTAAAGCAAGTGAAGGACTTTTAAACATATCTTTATTTGTGTCATAACCGGAAATTTCATTGGTAGCGTCGATTAGTTGATCAAAATAACATGGCTTCAAGTAATCTACCAATTGACATAATTTTGGTTTCCTACTTTGCAAGATTTTTTAGAAATCTGGCCAATTCTCGCATGCGTTGAGATACGGTATTAATTAAATGTTTTTCTTTATGGCACCTATAATATCTTTGTCCATAATATTTAATTAGAAAGTCGTTCATGATAATTTTAGTAATATCGTCCGATTGCATATGAGGAAATACTTTTAACTTTAAATCCTCAAAATTAGTTTCACCCGACATGTGAAGGAGTGTAAATGCATTTGCTTGTGCATGTTTTGTTTCTGTCTCTTGAGATTTTTTATAGCACTTTTTCATGTGTCGATGAAGATATGTTCGTGTGAAGAAGCCTTTACAGCCAGTGCAAGGTAAATAATCAGATACCTTTTTTTGACACACAAATTTCGGTCTTCTTACTGGATTAATAAATCCTTGTTTTCCGTATGAATTTATAAAGTTTCCTAAAAGAAAAATGAAGAATATTGCGAAAAACAATTTAATAGCTGAAGGTAATGGAGATTCCACAACTTTAAAGAACTGGTAAGTAATCTTATGGGTGTTACACATCAATAGATAGATAGTTCAATAAGTTCAGTATGTCATTTTTTACTTACATAGTGGTTTTTCTAAAAAAATTGAAAACATGGGAATAATCTGTCTATTGGTGCTCAAACTCTAGATTGCATATGAGATTTCTAGATATAAATACCTCTTTTTCGAATTTCGTCAATCAGATGCTTTCTCTCTTTAGAATTTTTTGATAATGATATTATTTTAATAACTTCAAACTCTTCGTCATGATTACGAACCAAGTGCCGTGAAAAATTGGTTACATTCTTCTCACAATACACACAATGTTCTCTTTTATCTCGTTTAAGCTTTCCTTTCAGATTTGTGCTTGATGATTTAACTCCTCCAAGTTCATTAAAAATAGCAATTTCCTTCTTTCTTTCATCTTGTTGAAGTTTTTTCTTGTGGTTTTGTATTTGGTTTTTCTACTTGTTCAAGTTCGATGGATTCTGTCCACTCCTTTGACGTTTCAAAATTATTGTGATTCGAATCACTTGAAAAGCCTACAAAATTGAAGAAGTTATGAAAATAGTAGTTACGTATGTCATTCAATTTTTAACGTGTACACATACAGGGTGGTTCAGTGAGATTTCTCATACTAACTTTTTCTATTATTTTTGCAGTTACAAAAAAATCGTTTTTAATAAAAACTGTAGTTATTTTGTCAAAAATTATAAAAATTTGCTAAGCTTGAATATATACAGGGTTTTCCAAAATGGTATTTTTTAAATGGAACACCCTGTATATTTTCACATAAAATTAGATAGTGGACAAAATTGCATTCAATGTAAAAATTTTCGTTTTTTTTTTCAATTAAAATGGCGGAGTTGTTAAATGTCAAAAATTTGAAGAAAAAAATGTACAGTTTATGGATTTACTTCTGGATATATTTAAAAAACAAGCCGAATTCATATTCATATTTTACTCTTTAATATTATTTATCGTTGAATCAAGATAAACTCTGAAATTTTTTTTTATTTTGACATTTCATAACTCCGCCATTTTAGTTTTGAAAAATTTTAAACTTCCACACTTTCACATGTAAAAATATACTCTTTTTTGTGTATATTTCCAAGAGGAGCCAGTTTTTCTTTGACATTTTTATAATCTTTGACAAAATTACTACAACTTAAAAACGTTTTTTGCAACTATAAAAATAAGAGGAAAAAAGTGTGAGAAATCTCATTGAATCATCCTGTAGATATTATGCTTAGGGTTCATAAGTCTTAATCAAGAAGCTTACCTAAGCTTGTGTCAAACGAGGAAACAGGTGATGGAACATATTCTGATCCAGAATCTTTCAATGAATCATTTTCTGAGACATAATTGTTTGGATCGTCGCAAGTAGGAAATATATTTGTCAACTCAGTTAATGTAGCTTCTTCAGGTTTCTCATTTGTCAACTCAGGTATCGCCAAACCGCTATAATTACCACTGTTAGGCGGAAACAACTCATCATAATAACTCACGGGCGTGTTGTCCACATTATAATCAAGAACAAAATTTAAATGAGAAGTTCCCGCGCTTCCTATATTTTTAAGGCAAGGTTGTCCTGCTACGGTTGTTGGTTGATAATTACAGGATACAAAGTTATTACATTCTTCTCCAGGTTGAGAATCAACTGGAGGTATAATAACATTAGAGTGTATAATAATATCCTTAATGATGTCTTGTTTATGTAGAGGGTGTGTTGACTCAATTTTTTCATTAGTGCTCTTATTTTCGATGTTAATATGCTCATTTTGAAAATCTACTACATTAGTATGTTCAGTTTTTTTAGAAAAGGTTCTAAAAATTAAAGAATGGGTTGAAACAGTTGCTATTATAAGCTTACTCAAAATATCTTAGTTAACATTTGGGTTACAGAAATTTTATTCCAATAAAATATTAAGGCTCATCTCTGTCTGATTTTCAACAGGAGGTATACTATGGTTTTTAGAGAACAAAACCAAAAAAAAGTCATTAGAAGAATATTAATAGTGACAACATTTTTTTAAATGTAAAACGAAAATACAACAAGCCGTGAAGTTGGTTGCGACTCTGGGTGTCACATTACTGGGCCGTGTATAAGTGCAACCCTTGAAGTCCACACGGCCAACTTTCCAACTTTGATATGAATATCAATAATAAAAAGGAGATAATAAACGAAAAGTCAACAAATCAATATTATTCAATTCTTCCTTTATTCATTATTAATATTGATTATTTATTGTTTTTTACTATTTTTTTATCGTTATAAAAAACTATGATATGTTCGATAAAAACTTAATAATGATATCTAATATTTTAATGTATTAATTGCCATCTCAACAAATTAGACCAATTAAATCTCACTCAAGAGATTTCAAAACTACATTTTTTTTATTCTTTTTTGTTCAAACAAAAAAAAACGGCTGGACCTAATTTGATAAAATTTCTTTCGGATCATATTTACGTCAATGCGCTTCGATTGGCACAACAACAAAGCGCATGACTTTGTTTTGATAGAATACCTTGTACACTTACCGGAAATAAAATTTTTCAATTTTTTTAAATCAATGTCTATTAAGTTTACACCTTCGGTAGTATCCCATATTGGTTTTTTCATCTCTAGTTGACTTAACCTCATCTTGTCTTTGTAACAAATCATATTTACCATACGTTGTCCCCTTGATGACATGTTTGATTTCTGATTAAAAGATACTCCTGTTACAACTTTTAAATGCAGAGTCATTTGAATTTTATTGAACAATTTGTGTCTCATGCGCTCGTCAATTTTTTCAATAAAGGTCAAATAACAGTAAAAACGAAGCAAAATAGGTAGAGGAGACATGAATAAAAAATTGTACGTAGAATTCAAATATCTCGAAAGCGGTAAATCATAGGTGTAGGGAATGCTAAAAAAAACAAAGAAAGCCAGGTACTGTTTAGTAAAGAACACTTGATTTGATTCTCCAAATTGCAAATCCCAATAATTGTAAAATACTTTAACTCCTTAATGCGTAACCTTGTATTCTATAAGAATGTAAGCGTTAAAAACGCATTAGTTACAACTAAACGTTGTAATATGTATCTGTTGGTTGTCAAACTATAATGCGTCGTATTTATCTATTATAATTTATACATTGTATAATAATAATAATAATACTACATGAAATTACAACCCCTTTATCCCTAAAGGTCTGGAATGACCTTGTGTGGGAGAGGGCTACACATTTATAGACAATGGACACATACCCAATATCCGAGTATACTACGATTAATCTCTTTCACAGAAAAATTCCAGTGCCACGGCCGGGAATCGAACCCGGGACCCCGAGGTTTCGAGGCAAGTATTTTACCTCTAGACCATGTAGTCATATAAAATACATAGACTTTTAATAAAAAAGTATATAAAATACCTGTGATAAGTATCGTGGCTGCTGACTTCGCGAATCTTCGATAGTTTGATGTTTTGAGGAACTGATATCTTACATATTGTACAACAGGTTAGTAGTTACAGAATCCGTAAAAGTCGTCTAGAAACGTGTTCCGTTGAACATTGAAAAGTTAAAAGCTACTGAGTATCTATCTTATTATATTGTCACTTGGCATGTACAGGGTTATCCAACTAAATGGACCAGCCCAAATAACTTTTTTATTTTTTATGCTGCAAAAAATTTTTTTTATAATAGTTGTGGGGTTTTTGGGTGCTTTTAGAATATATATTTAGAAAAATAAACTTGCAAATATTTTCTAATGTGATGTGTCAGCGAGTTGACCCAATGCACCTTTCTTATCCTGTTTTTAGAAATAATTAAAAGACAAAAATGGATACCAAATTCTTTGAAATATGTGACTTTAATAACCAATATAAATGTACATTAATGAATGATCATATACTTTGCAAAAAAAATTACTTAAAGGCTCATATAAATTTAAAATTCACCAGGTGGTTACACAAAACTATTTTCAGGTTTTTTCAGCTGTAATATAATACTTTCATCTCAAAAACGGCCAACTTTTGGGTATTGTTTATAAGTAACATTCTTTATTTATTTCAATAGACAACTGCACTAGGTGATTACTTGGACAATTTAAAATAAAGTTCAAAACATGGATCCGGAAATGCTCCTCTGCAGAGTTATGGTATTTCAAAGTTAAAAGAAAAAAGTTTTTTGCGTATTTTTAAAATGGCCTGACTCAACATCGATCATATTTCACATGTGACCAGTAGAGGCTGGGGACTACCACTCTAATTTGGACACGATAGCTTTATTCTAAATGTGGGTTTACAGGGAACTCCGGAATGTTTTACTCCATAACTTTTTTCTCATATGGACCAATTTGAAACAGCCATATGATTGAAAATTTAAAGGGAAAGTTTTTTGGTATTTTACATTTGTTTCCCTACAATAAAGACTGTCTAAAATTTATTCATGAATGTTATTTGCGATTAGGTGCTTATCTTACATAGATAAACTATTTGCTGTTACAAAAAATATAATTCCAATAAAAAAAAACATGAAAGATAATCACATAAATCATTTATTTTTTTTTAACCTTTAAGGGCCCATAATTCTGCTGTAAGCATGTTCATAGGAACTTTTTTTAAAAATCGTCCAAGGAATCATCTATTAAAGTTTTCAACATCACTTAGGAAACACCCTGTATACACCCTATTTTAATAAGAATTAGTAAATAAGAAATGATTGTATTTGAAAACATTATATTTTTATACTAACTAAAATATTAGGCCAGAACTCTTTGTATTACCTGTTAACTTTTTTTTACAGAAAACTAAATACTATAAAAATTAGAATATGAACTCACGTGGTTATTTTAAACAGCTCCGCGGAATGAAGTGGCATGTCGGTATGTCAGAGCGAGATGACAGACGGAAAATTTAAGGATACTTGCGGTGCGGTAGAACTGGCGTTTTGTCAACAGTTTGCTATTTTCTTCATAACTTCCTTATTTATGAAGAAAATTTGAAAAAAAAAAAAAAGGATTTCAATCTATAAAGCGTGTGCTAGAAGTTTTATTATTATGGACTATTTAAAATTTTTATTCCTCAGCCTATAATCATAATGTAATCGATTTTTAGAAAATACCAAAACAAAAATATCTATAATAAGCCAGCTATAACAGTTTTGATAAACGATTTGTCCCTTTAAATAATATAATTCTTTCGCGGATAAATTGTCCTAACTTTGTTACTATTATATTATTTAATTAATATTGAATTACCAGTCGAAAGAAAGAAAAAATATCAAAATTTTCCGTTTTTCCAGTATTTCACCCTGGGGGTTGTCTGGACATTGATATCGCCAGACTAATTTAGGGGGTATATGTACATGCTAAGAAGGGATATATCATGAGATACTCAGTAGCTTTAAACCTTTCAATATCAAAATAACAAGTCAAAGTATAATGTAATAAGATATACTAATTGTACAAGCAACTACTTCTTACTTACCTATAAATAGAAAACTAAGAACATAATCTATTGAAAGTAGCACTGTTGCCGATTTTCAGATGTCACAAAGCGCGGCAAATGAGAAATATTATCCACTCTAAAAACTTGGATGTCACAGGAACCACTGAGAGTGTCTGACTGCTGTATATGAAATATACAACTCCAGCTTTGGCGCGCGCCCCCTATGCAATATACACTGGAACTAATTATACAATTCCATTTTGAAATTACTGTATTTTAACATCCACCTGAAATTTCTTCTACGCCCTCCTACCCCTCCTAGACGACGATTTAACGTAGAAATCGTTGTGACATCCGATTTTGGATGTCAAAGCGTCGATGGATGTCACAGAGATAGAAAAAATTTTGCGCCATGATGTCACAACGTTGCATGGATAAAGCTATATATATACATTATATATATATATATATATATATATATATATATATATATATATATATATATATATATATATATATATATATATATATATATATACTTTGTCAACATGGCACCAAATTAGTATATATTTTGTTTTTATGGCACCCGATTTTACTAAGTGGCACCCGACTTTGGGAGCCACCACGTTCCACGTGTGTAATTTTGTCCTATGATAGAAAGAAGTATTTTATGACGTTATTTAAAATATAAGTGGGGTGCCTTACTGACAATGATTTTCTGGTGATATATTGATTAGTTCATCCTTTTTGATGATAGGGAGCGCATTGCTATATACACCTGTATAAAGACATACAAAAATTGTTTGACTGACTCCCTGTAAATTAACTGCATTTAAGCTCCACAAATATGGCAACACTGCTAAATCTTCAGTCAGCAAATTTTTGGAAATCTTTGTTTATTCTTCGGACATCGATGATAGTTCGCTTAAGATTTATATTTTGCATTTATAAAGTTATGCGTATGCCTACGTACATTAGTTTTACAAGTGGCACCCGCGTTAGTACCCGTTTTAACTAGCACCCATTTAGTGATTAACCGGCCTTTTTTTAATCATGGATTTACATTTACAAGTTTACATTTTTTTATAGCTTTATCATTGTCTACATACTTCTAAATATTGTGTATCTCAAATTGATTATGAGAGTATATGAGAATCTAAATAGAGAAATAATTAAATATTACAGGTGTTAATGAAGAACCAAAAAGTACTTTAATTTTTTTTTAATTTTAATTTTTTACGTCGTTAAGAAAAAAAATATAAATGCATTTTTCCTCTAGATTAACAGCTACCAAAATAGCAACTTCTTGAAAACGAGTGCAAAATAATTTAATAGTCACCATCTTCCATCTGTCTCTTAAAAAAATATACAGGGTGGGGCAATAGTGCGTCCGACTTCGATATCTCGAGTTCTATGACAGCTAGAAACTTGATTTAAAAACATAAATAAACTAGACAAAAGAGTCTATAACCGGAAATTGTTTTCGAATATACAGGGTGAGGCCAAGACGAATCTACAGGGTCAAGTAAAATTTTTTTTAAATGAAATGTCATGTATATCAGAACATTTTTTGGAACCTCTTTGTAGCCTCTTCATCCCTGTATTATTGTTGACTCTCTTCCAACCACTTGGATGTAATGATTTTTTTTTTGTTGAAAATATACCATTTACACTATAATATTTTCGATCATAATATTTCCTGATTTTCTTTTTATTTTCCAATATAATACTAGCATGTGACTGAGATCAATACCTCGACGCTTTAAAAAATTGCGTAGGACATAGTGATACCTTTTTGTTTTTTCGATGAATGACTTATTTTAATTGGTACCTACAGGAGTTTCAAGGTTTAAAAAAACAGTTGGCAACTGCCATACCTCATTTTTGTCATAGAAAACGTGACCGCGATGATTGAAAATGAAATCTGTCATCATAAAAAACATTTTTATGTTAAATAACCTATTTTAATATATAAAGAGGATCTTGGACTTTAATTTAGAATTAGAAAAATAACATTTTTTTAGTCAGCAACGGTCATACCACATTTTTTAATTAAAAAAACGTGGTCGCGGCACTTAAAAAAATAAGTCTGTTTAAGTAAGAAATACAAATAGATTAATTTTTATGCATTGAAGAGATCTCAAAAAAATTAAGAAGCTATTTTAACGCGGCCGCCGTAGAAGCTTAGTTAAAAAAAACAAACATTGGCACGGCCCTTAAAAATTAAGTCTGACATCTAAACAATATTTTCCATGACAGACTAATTTTTATGCATAGATGAGATCTTAAACTTCATTTTGTTTTTAAAAGGAGGTGTTATGAGATGCCAGGGGTTGAGCCTGACATCTATCTCATGCACGAATTCAACACAATCAAAATTAAGTATGATAAGGTAAATAACAACAATTTCCAGCCAGACAAGTTTTAATCGATAGAGATCTCAAACTTCATTTTAAAACAAAAAGCAAGGAGGTGCTATGAGGTGTATTTTCATGAAAAAAATAATTATAACAAAAGATCTGTCAGATACTAATTAACAAAAATTACCAGCCAATTTTTTCAAAAATGATACATTATTTATCATAAATTGTGTAAATTTCAAGCAGGTGCTTTTAAAGGCAAATTCGTTTTTTTTTTTAGCTAATTTCAAAAATTCATTAAAATAGCAATTAACAAATTTTTACTTTTCTGGTGGGCGTAACATGTTTCTAACATGTTTTCCAATCATTTTCGCCTTTTAAATTTAAGATGTTCGGTGGGGTACCTTTTTGTGCCATGGGAGCTGTGACTGTTAGTACAGTAACCAGGGTACCAAAAATCGGGGAAGCAACGTGTGTTAAAAATGTGGGAAGAGCGCTCTTCCAGCAGGTCCTCATTTAACTTTTTCATACATACTGTTACGCGTTTGCTATCCTCACAAACACCTATACTCGTAGATTCGTTGATTGAAAGTCCGAGTAACACTTACTCACTACTTTATTTACTAATTAATAATTAACAACAATAGATTAATTACTGTTTTAACTATAATCACACTTGAATACTTATAAGTCTCTTTCTTATTTCTTCTTTAATTGTTCACGTTCAATTTAAGATTGAGTCTCGGCCCACCGTGCGTCTTATTTATACATCCATTCACACGGTCTAGAGCATCCCAGAATATTTCCGGACGTTCGCATACAATTCCAGTCTTATCTAACCAGTTTACACAATCCAGTGGCGTAACACTGCCCCCTCCTTAAGCCTGAACGTCCCGATCAGGCAATTCATTGTTCCCTGCATACTTGGCTAGTCTCTCTATATGCACTACCTTCATCTTGGATTTTGGACTTTGCTGAATTCTATATACAACGTCGTTTAGTCTGGTGACGATAGTGTAAGGACCTTCCCAGGGCGGGTGAAGCTTTGGGGACCTACCTTTCTTTCGTTGTGGGTTATATAGCCAAACTAAATCTCCAGCCTGGAACCCTCCTGAGTTCGCCTTAAGATCATAACGAGCCTTCATGCGATCACTTGCTATGGCAATTCGGTCTCGTACCAGCTTATGAATATTCCTTAGCCGTTCACCAACTTCATTGGCGTATTCATTTATGGAAAGTCGCTCCTCATCTGGTGTGCCAAACACCAAGTCACATGGCATCTAATCTCACGCGAGCCGGCGTCTGTTTTATTGTTTCATGAATGGAGGCCCTGTAGGCCATAAGGAAAAGAGGTAAGTGACGGTCCCAATCTCTCTGATGTTTCTCAACCACTTTGGATAGGTGCTCCTCCATGGTTTTATTATATCTCTCCACCATTCCGTCTGATTGTGGATGTAGGGCTGTTGTTTTTGTCTTATGAATTCCCAGTAAACGACACATCTTCTGAAACACCCCAGATTCAAAGCTTTTTCCTTGATCCTATTGCAATTCTAGGGGCACCTCAAATCGACATACTAGATTATCTACCAGAGCTTGAACGGCAGTGGCTGCTTCTTGGTTGGGTATGGCATAAGTTTCAAGCCACTTACTGAAATAGTCCATGACAGCTAACAAGGGGAGGGCACGACCTAGGGAATTTATTTTGGGATGAGACTTCGTGTAATAATTGTACTTCTTTAGGGTGTTCACCCCTGGGAATGGCAACGCGCAACGTTCAATCGATTCGGAGAAAATGACGTTTAAAAATTCAAACTCAGCTTATATACTAGTGAGGTTCTTCGAAACCCGCGGCGAAATAGCTAGCCGATAACGTGTCTGCGTACCAATTCAATTTAAATGGGCGCTCGGGGTTCGAATCACGTGCACGACTTACTTTTTTTTTTAATTATTTATTTAATTGTTTTTACAATTAAATAAATTTATTATTTAATATTATCGATCATTTAAATAACAAAAATGTCAATAATGTTATTTTTGCTAACGAAAAAGACTTTAAATTTTTAAATCATAATTTAATTATAGTAATAATTTAAATTACTACCAAATATTTTATACTACAATTTTAATAAACTATTATTTAAAATACACTATTACTAATGGATATAATAATAATAATAATAGTTTATTAAATTATAGTATATTTATTTGGTAGTAATTTAAATTATTACTATAATTAAATTATGATTTAAAATTTAAAGTCTTTTTCGTTAGTAAAATAACATTATTGACATTATTGCTATTTAAATGATCGATAATATTAATAATAAATTTATTTAATTGTAAAACTAAATAAATAATAAAAAAAAAAGTAAGTCGTGCACGTGATTCGAACCTCGAGCGCCCATTGGAACTGGTACGCAGACACGTTATCGGCTAGGCTATTTTCACCAGCGGGAAACTCGAAGAACTCACTAGTATATAAGCTGAGTTTGAATTTTTAAACGTCATTTTCTCCGAATCGATTGAGCGTTGCGTTGCCATTCCAAGGGTGAACACCTAAAGAAGTACAATTATTACACGAAGTCTCATCCCAAAATAAATTCCCAAGGTCGTGCCCTCCTTGTAAGATGTATTTGTTCCCATTATCTGTCACGGGGAATGGACCAGCTACGTCGATCGCAATTCGCTCAAAAGGAGCCCCTATGTTATATTGTTTCATTTGACCCTT